>CM021765.1:36232982-36255545 GCA_011076525.1 Nettapus auritus | reverse complement strand
GTATTTTTTGTATTTTTTGTATTTTTTGTATTTTTTGTATTTTTTGTTTTTGTTTTTTTTTTTTTTGTTGTTGTTGTTGTTGTTGTTGTTGTTGTTGTTTGTTGTTTTTTTTGTTGTTTTTGTTGTTGTGGTGGTGGTGTTTGTTGCTCTTATTTTTACATTTTGAGATTAAGAACTCATTTACATGAAAAGGCGAGAAATTGCCAGATGATAAAGCATTTTCCCTCATTTACAACTTCAACAAGATCTAGAGCAGTGACTTAGCTACCAGAGTTTATTAACAAGTAAGATGTTAATATATATGTCAGTTCAGTAAAGCATAAATGAGAGAGAACATATGAGCAAAACCATAAACATTGTGATGACTACAGCTATAAAATAAGAAAAAAGGAATATATTAAGATGGCGGGAGTATACCAAGCCTTCTAACAAGGGATTTAGCTTTGTTACAGAAGTCCATGAGAACTGAAACTATATTACACTCTGCCTACCAAAACAAGTAGATTTTTTCTTCTTTACAATTGTCATACTTTTAGACACACCACTTTGAGCTTTAAATTTTCCCCAGCAATTTTCAACTGTTTCTTTGCCTTTGTCCCTCGATTTCTTGCCTAGGGGAGCAGAGGTCGTTCAATTCTGCTGTCAAAGCCATGCATTTGCTATTTTAGGTCCCGAGTCAGCTAAACACATAGACACTCGTTTAACTTCAAAGGGGTAAACCACAAGCTTCAAGATAAGGTTGTACTTATCTGCTCAGCATAGATTGCTTGCTGCCTTACAGGTCAGTCCTTAATTACCATAGGGAGTAAAGCCAGAGCCAAAGAAAAAATGAGATTCAATAGAAATCAGGAATATGGAAGGGAAAAAGTACAGAAATAGGAGTCCTAATTTCAATACGGTGAAGCAAGAGGACCCACTTGCTGCCCACCCTCCTTCTGTGTTTCTCTGTTGGTCACTTGTGTTCACTTACATAATGATTGTGATATATTTATATATATGTATGGCTATATTTGTGTTTCTGGTACAGACTGATAGCCCATCCTTAAGCACAGCTGGGAAACCAGAGCAGCATTCATTTGCTCCGACTTCAGATTCTTTATGTCAGACAGTTTAATCAGAGCTGATTATCTTTAACACTAACCTTGAAACTACTGCATGAATGGAGCTGCTTATTCCTGAAAAGGCAAGATTATTGCATTTTGGGGGGAAGGAAGGATATAAGGAGCAGCCAACCCTCTTCAGAGCTTTACCTGGTTTGTAGATTCTGGATGAGCTGATGTCTTCTGTTAGTCCTGAATGTTCTGGGGAGATTCAGAATACATCTTGATGTGGAAGAAACTGATTTTAGACAGGTGCCTGTTCAACAGCAGCAGATTCTGTCTCTCTCAGAGCTACTTATTGCTCCCCGTTTGCTGTAAAGATTCATTAGACATCAAAGCTGAATGATCTCTGCTGAAATTTGGGGTTCTGAAGCTTACTGCACAAAGCTTACAAGCTTACTGAAGCTTACAAGCACTTCTATTTATTTGACTTTGTTATTTTTGTTAAGTGTTGCTGTAAGGGTTCACGTCAGTAATTTTTGCACATGCAGGTGTGTGTAAAGTCTCAGGAATTTGAGGGTTTCTGGAGTAGAGCAGAAAGCACTGGGCTCTGAAGCTGCTGCTGGTAACACACCAGCAAGCCAGACCTAGACCACATGCATTTGCTCTGCTGAGGGATACAAGAAACTACAGCTCTTTTAGAAGTGAAGGAATAGTTTGGCAATAGCTTTGATGGAGTCACAACTCTAGTGACCTCACTATTGCTAGGAGATCAGAAACACCTCTCCTCACTGGGAGATTTCCTTTCTGCCCTCCTGTATGTCGGCTTGTAGAGGGCAGGAGGACGAGGAGCACAACCAGAAGTATTGGGGTGTCCAGAGGTGGATCAGTGTGCACACTGGGCTAGCACTGACTGCAGAAAAGATGTTCTGAGTATTGCTGATATCTGAATGTATAAATTCCTTTTGTAAAGTAAGTTTCTGCATCTCTTCTTGACTACAGATCATGAATAATATTTTTCTATACTTGTATTTTCTGCTGCAACTGCCATACAGTTTTCTGAAGTAAAAATCTATAAGCTACTGCTATAAGTCACTAGGTGGAAGCATCTACCTTAATACTAGCAGTATAACTCCTCATTAGAGAGGAAAGCTTTCAGTTCCTTTCTCGTCTTTAATTTCTCCATCACATTACACAATGTCCTATTATCAAATGCTATGAAATGTAATAATACTATTGTCTGGTTCAGCAAAGTACTTCAGCACAAGGCCAAATCCACCCTAGGCCCTCACCCTGTAATGCTCAGGAATGCATTTTTTGTTGTATAATGACTTGCACCCAAAGTACTTGCAAGGTTGGGGCTTCATTCAGTGAGACACACTACTATGTGTTTGAGTTCATATGAGCAAATGCTTGAGAGGCTGAACACTGACTTAGATGACTCTGATTGCCTTGCAGACCACCTTCAGCAAAAATCAAGTATGTTGCTCTTGCAGAAGGCCTTTCTCTGAGACTCTTCTTTCTCTACCAGTACTTCCCATATCCTCCACACTGTGATTTCTTTTCTGCTTTTCCTCTCTCCACTCAGAGTAATTGATTGTCTTGTAGAAAAGTCAGGATGCCAACTATCTGAGAGTTGGGCAGATTTGAGAGTACTATTGCTGTGACAGGATGTATTGGTCTTCTGCAGCATAGCTCTGTTAACCAGGTGGCCATGGTCCACATGTCCAAAACATGGGGTCCTCATTCTTCTCCAAAACTGCTCCTGTCACCGCAGTCCGGAATATTCACTGGAGATATGGGGAAGTGATGTTATACAAACGAGGAGACAAGTGGAGGAGGACCATTCGGCTGGGTGTTGCAGTCTGGCACATCAAAGGCTAAAACTGTAGGGTGACAATTTCTGGATCTCTCCATTATTGCCAAAAAGTCTACTGTATGCTGACTGCTCTCAGCTAGCTCTTTCTGGCTGGAGAAACTATATAAGCATTTCCTAATCTACTTTAGGCAACAGCAGCAGGGCTAAATCAATTTAAACCATCTAAGCTAACCTGGTAGATTTTGCATAAAAGTGGATTAGCAAGTGCCGAAACTACTGCTTTGACAGCAGAGCTCCACAGATGATAACCTCACACAAAGGGACAGCTCAGCAGTTGGCAGGAAGAAGGCACAGCCCTCTCAGAGTCTTACCCTTCTCAGCTGTGGCGACTCTGCAGCAGTACGGCAAAGCAGCCAGACCCTCAGCCAGCTCTTCCTCCACCAGCGAGATCTTCCCCAAATGCCAGCCTTTATCGTGAGCGATACGTGAATCAGAAAGAGACAAGTTTGTTTTTCATACTGCAGACTGGAGCTTTGAGAAATAAACAAAAACAAATCTGTTTTTTAACTTGTTAACTGAACAGTTTTGATTTGAAAATCGCTGACAGACGTCAAACGTGGGACCCCACAATGAAATGTTTACAGTGCTGTTTCAGAGAGGAACTGCACTTTGAAATTAAGTGAAAGTATGTGGGAAGTTTGCAGAGAAGGGCATGTGTAGGGATAGAGAATTAAAGCATGATGGAGCCATCGGCATTCAGGGTTTAGGGAAAAAACTGGTATTCATATTCCTCATGTTTCTTCTCAATTGACAAGATGATCCCTTCCATTTGTGGTTATTGGTCTAGCTTTTGTCTTGATTTCCCTGTATTCTCAATTTGCCAGTTTTGGCTTTGTGTTATTTTCATTTATAAATAGTACTAGTGAACTGTGCAGCTCTGCATAATTTATTGTGAAATGGATAAAGAAAATGATTTCTTTATGTTTTTCTTCTGTTTATTTTTTCTTGTGCTAACGTGCAGTGTGTTTCATTCAAACCGATGTATTATTTAGCATGGACTCAGTAATTGTATCTTAATTTGATGGAGAAGTGCTTAATTTTCTTGCCGCTCTTTTGAGCGGACATTGCTTTCTGTAACATAAAGGAAGAATGCAAGCTTCTATAGTTTGACACTCAAAATTACTTTTTTAATAGAATCTGTCTTATTTGTCTACTTTTGGCAAATCCCAAGTATGACAAAGAGGAAACTACTCCTCCGGGGTTGCAATCGTATTCATAGACTCAGACCTCGTTTTATCTATGTAAGACTCATTTGCTTCTCCGTTCACTGTTTCTAAACAGACAATAAAGAAAACAATTAAAGGCAAATTGATTTTTATTTTTAAATTTAAAAGTTATAAACTACAGAAAATTGGAAAAACTCAAGTAACAATACGGAAGCAGAAGTAATCTGAAGCACATTCAGTAGGCTGTAGAAGTACAGAAAACAGGAACATCAAGAGACACTTTTTGGAGATAGTTGGCAGTAAATGAAATGCAAATCTATTGTGTGCTATGACAGCAAAACTCCCTTTGCAACTTCAGTTTGCGTTTAAAGAGGCATCACTGAGGAGCAGAGGAAGTAACTTCTTCCTTGTATGATCACACCTGCAATATCACTTTTGTACTCTGGGCAAGGGATTAACAGAAAGTTGTGGTCAAACGGGAGAATTGTTCAGAGCTGAGAGCATCAGAAGAGGGAAGCTGGTCTGGGGAGGAGGATGTGCAGCCAGGTAGCCTGGGGGTGCAGGGGGCTGATATGGGGGCAATGCTGGCACAGGCTCAGAGCTTGATGGAGAAGAAAGCCAGGAGATATTTCCCTGAGAACAAGTGGTATTAGCTTGCTGACCGCTCTCCCTTGGGAAGTGGCAGAAACCTCGTTGTTTGGAGCATGTGAAACTAGTCTAAACAAGGCTGTAATAAATGTTTGCTGGAGAACAACTCTTGCTGGCAGGGAATGCAGGATGACCTAATGGGTCTTTTCCATCTCTAGGGTCTATAAATAACAACAGACGATGAAGGAAAAAAAAAAAAAAAAAAAAAAAAAGGTGTGACGCTTACACATTTTTTTACACATGCATTTATCGGAAAGCAAATTGCTTTCCGATAACACAGAAAAAACAATCTGAAATCACCCAAATCCATTTATTGAACCTCACCTAACACTGTTTCTCCCAAATGTGTTAGTAATGGATGCACAGGGTGGGTGAAACAGGCTGGATGATGCCCGATGGAGTCCCAGCATGTGTGGACTTGGCTGGGGTTTCACAGCAGAGGCTGTGTGGCCTGGAGACCTCCAGAGAGGCTGTCCGCTTGCCTCCACCACTAAGGTGGGGAAGGCCAGGGCACCGTGGCTGCTTCAAGGGGCCCACGAACATGGTGATCACCGAGGGGTCTGCTGGCATGGCCTCTCTGAGGGCAGGGCGAGGCCGGGTTCTCCACTGCATGGTGGCTGTCCCGGCCCCTGTGCCGAGCTAGCACCAGTCCCCTGTTTAAACAGTTTATGTTATCTGTCCCCTTGTGACTGACAGAAGTTAGGGAGCGCTTGCTGCCCCGCTGCAGGTCTGGGGGTGATAACATCTGGCAGAGGGGCGATGACAATCATGTGCTGGGGGCCACAGCCCGTTCCACCTGTGTGGCTGGGCCCAGAAAGGTGTTTGCACATGGCCTCCAGAGGGATGGGACAGCATCTGCCTGGGCAACTTAGCCCTGCCTGGCCCAACTTTCTTCCCTGTTGTGTCTGAGCACACCATATAGCTTGGGGCACAGCTATCCCAGCGCAAAGAGGAGCCCATCCCACCTTAGGGGCCATGGTGTCTCCTTGGCCTCATCCTCCTCTGGTACACCACAGCAGGGGGACCAGGGTTGTTCTGTGCACATTGTCAACCTGGGCTGAGCAATATGCTTAGATATAACCTCCCCTCAAATCTATTTTTTGTCCTGTTGGTCACCCCAAAAACAAAGACGAAATAATTTTTATTTTATTTTATTTTATTTTATTTTATTTTATTTTATTATTTATTTTTTTTTTAAGTCACAGCTATTTTCAAACCATCTCACAGGACAGCAGATAAGAGTGCTGCACTTGCAGACTTGCTCTTTCCGTTTCACAAGGCTACCTCTCCTCCCTTGCCTGTCGCAATAATCCCTCAGGGCTGTTTTGTTCGGTTTGCTTGTTTTGTTTGGATTGGAAAATTCCCATTAGTTGTAGCTCAAAAATTGTGGCAGGAAAACTAGAAAGTGAAACCAGCCAGATACATAAGTAAAAATGAATGGTTCGCTTTTGTTATTTTTCCTTCTATTTCAGACAGAGCAGATGTCTCTCTTTGCTGCTTGTTCCAGAGCCGACGCTCCTCACTCAGGCTTTGTCCCTGCATCCTGTGGAGGATGCTCTGCCTGTCTGCCTGTTTTGCAGTGATGCTTCTGGGGTTCAGGAATGTGAGGAAAAGTGGGAGGATGACTGGTGTGAGAAAGTACCTGCAAGAGGCCAGGTGGGCAGGCAGGGGGGCACGGGGACAGGACAGCAGCAGTGCCCTGTGCTGAGCCTGAGCTGCTGCAGTCGTTTCCTCTGCCTGCCTTCCTGGGAGGATGGCCTCTCTGCTCCTAATAACCCTCCTCGCAACCCCTTTTCTGGACAGATTTCTGGGCCCTGCCTACCCTTGGTCCCCTTCACCAGAGAGTCGGAAGAAGGGACAGGGTCTCTGCCTGCAGCCCCTGCTGTGCTCGTAGGGCTGTGCAACCCCAGTATGTTTGAGAAAGCATAACAAAATATAGGGCAGTGCTGAGCCACAACCATCTTTGATTCATACTCAGCAACCACATGAGAGGATCCCATGCTTATAAAACTAAACTGCTTCAGTATTAAGAGAAATATTTATGAAGACACTGCCAGCACAGCTGACCTGCTAGTCTTCTGCAAACAGGCTGATTTCCTGATGTCTCCTCCCTCCTGCAACCTTCCCTTTTCTGCCAGGTTGTTACATCTCTCTTATATCAGTGTTATTCTGTTGTGTCTTCTCTGGGACCAGACAGGACCTGTCCTTCACCTGCTGCACACCACTGGTCCCCACTCCCAGCCCCACAAGCCTCTGCCATGCTGCGTGGTCACAGTGGATTCATTCTGCTTTTGTTTTCCCATCTAGCTCTGCCATATTTTTATGTTATGCAGTTCTCCTACCTCTGCTGCACCAGGGTGGGAGATGGCAGGGACCACCTGTAAATTTGCCTTTCTGTATATGTTCAGATCTGCTGGCTGACTGCTAGTGGGACCCTCTGGCTTTGGCTTTGTCTCCAGTGTAGCCCTGAATCTGCAGCTGCTTCACCAGCTCTGTGTCTGGCTGCTTCTTTGACATCACACCATGTAGTGGCTTGTTTTTTTGTGTGTGTGTTTTTATTATTGTTATTGTTGTTATTACTTTAGACAGTTGTGCCTGACCTGCTACAGTGTCATCTCAGTACTCTTTTGCTGCTGAATTTGGCATCTTTCTAACTGCTGCCAAGACATGTCCATAGTTTTGAGGCCACCAAAACCCACCTCCCTGGAAGCTGTGCCTTTGTTATCTAGATCATGAAAGCCTGGGCTGGCATCTCCTTCTAGGGCATGCTGTGGTGGGCAGACTTCACCAGCTCTTTCCTAATATGCTCTTGCCTCGAGCTTCTGAACATCACTGTGCTCGGTTTTGCTTTGATTGACTTCAGTGGCTTTCAAGGTGCCTCAGAGAAAATACCTCACATGCTCTGATTCTCATTCAGGTCAACAATTATGTTATACCCTTGGCAATGAGAGGTATGCCAGATTGTACAAAGTGTTCCTTAACTTTCCACATCAGAACACTTGTCTGAATGCCCTCCAGGGAGCTCCCCTGCCAGCAATGGAGGAAATAGTCTTTGGTGACCAGGGAGTGATTTTCCAGCATTTTCTCAGGGCTTGACTGGGATTTAATGACTCAGTGGAGTTTCCCACATCTGTTTGTGCTGTAAACATCTCCCTGTGCTTTGTGAGCTCTGTCACACCTGATCAGCAGACCCACCTCAAGGTTCACTTTCAGCATGGTTCTCCCTGTGGCCTGAAGTTCTCAGCATTTCTCCCTATAACCCTTGCTGATGATGCCTTTTCTTCATAGATGTTGCCCTCAGATCCTGTCTCTTCATCTCAGGCACTTCCTTATACACCTGGTGACTTCCTTACACTCAAACTTTTACTTTCTTGCACTCCAGAGAGAGGCATAACCATATTTTGCATCCCACCACCCGTGGCTTTAGGCATCTGAGCTCTAGAAGGTAGAAGCTTTCATGGGTGCCTCCCTTGCATTATCCTGTGTGGTGGTATTTTTTTTTATTTATTTTATTTTTACCTCTGGGCCATTTCGAGGAAGCAGGAATGCTAGGGCCCTCATTGTCATGTTTTCCTTCCATTCTTTTCTGGAATATTCAGGCATATCCAGGAGGATGCTGAAGGAGCAGTGTTCCTTACAGAGGGGTGCATGTGTATATATGCATACGCATACAGATGTGTGTGTGTGTGTACTAGCCCAGGCACCAGCGATTAGGCACAGTGAAGATAACACTCAGTGCTTTGTTCTTTGGAAGTGCCAAAAGCCCCTCTGAGGTTACTCAGAACCAGGAACTTTTTTGTTGTCCTTTTGACATTTTATAGTCTGTGTCAGGAAGAGGACATGGAAGATGGCAGAGCATTTGCCAATAATTTTTCTAAATTATAATTATAATGATATTGAGAGAAAGTGGCTAATAGTTTTGGGCTATAAGTGGCACATAGATGAACTGAACCTTAGGAAATAAATGGGTAATAGTAGTGGTGTATGTTGGTGGACAAGGACCATCTCCCTTAATTTTGCAGCGGGAGAATGCAAAGAATCACAGAATCATCTAGGTTGGAAGAGACCACCAGGATCACCGAGTCCAACCTCTGACCTAACACTAACAAGTCCTCTACTAAGCCATATCACTAAGCTCTACATCTAAACGTTTTTATTCATTGTCACATTCAAAACCATTTTCTAAGACTGAATACTGGAAGCATCCCACTCATGACAGTCACACATATGGGTCTCTCTGCTGAATAATACTTCTGAAGAAGATTTACACAATCTCTTGGATCTCAGAGAGCATTCCGGTGCCTGCTCAGTGTTTTACAGTTTCCCTCATGCTTTGCAGTTTACCATTGTACGGGTTTTAGCGTGGGGTATTAATGTATACCCTTTTCCTACCCTTCTCTGAATGGGGGCTCTGTGCTCCTTCGGAGCATACAGCCCTACTTTGGAGAGACCAGCTGGGACCTGAAGCATTTCAAAGGTGAATTCCTTAATTAGATGTGTCCAGAAATGCCTAGTAAAGGGGTCCAAACTCCAGGCAATGTTTTTAGTTACTGCCAAACAAAGGATCAATCATAAAGAACCACCAAAGAGAAGATGCGTAACATTTGTGTTATGCAGCCTTCAGGATGTTGTAATGACAGCTCTGCAGCTTGCCCTGCAAAGCCTCACCGTGCACATTGCAGGCAGCGCTCATGTCTCTAACACCACCAGCAAATCTCTGAGTGATGCTGCTGGGGCCAAGCTTCACCCCTTACCTTCAGTCTTAGAGTGTTGCTAATCACAGCAAAACAGGCCCAAAGTACAGATATTATTATTATTATTATTATTATTATTATGCAAAATAAAATTATGGCCCTTTTGAAGGAGGCCTCAGAAGACCAGATAAATTGGTTTCCATGGCATTGTGTGGGCTTCTACGTGACGGAAGCCCACATATCTTTTGCTGACTTGTGCCTCAAGAGATTATGGTTTGGAATGTAAAATCGTTGACAGTAATATACATTGAACAATCATTTTTTATTAGGAGGTTGAATGGTAGCGGTTAACAAATTAATCGCTAAAGGCATAAAAACATATGCCTTTATAGCTTATGGCATGGGTAGAGCCCTTATTTTCTCCATTTAGTTGGTCTGTGTGTATTAAAAGGAATAAGTTATATGCTCATCATTTTTCTTGTTGTCCAAGATCCCAGCAACAAAACAGTAGGGAACTCCCATTACACATTTCGGCTCAAAAAGTATTCTTTTCTGCTCTCTGTAAAATGCACTGGTCTAGTGATCCAAGTTAAACATTACTGGAATTTCACCATAAGTCAAAAACAATATTAATTTTGAGCCCACATATTTTTCTTCTGGTAGGGTATAAAAGTTTAAAATAAGTACACGCTCCAGACAATCTGTAAATGGTAGAAAGCAATGGATAAAATGAAGAAAGGAAAACAAAACAACACACACTTCTAACGACAGAGCAGCAGCGATATTGGGTGGTATGAACTTTTTTGGTATGATAGCAGGAATGAGACTTCCCCCCCCTCTGCGGTCTGGTTCAAAAGGAAGTTAAGGCTGGCATCGTGCCGGTGAGCAGTGGTGGAAGATTTCTGTACCGTACAAATCTGTACTCAGGATTACTCCTCGGTGGGAAGCGCAGGGGCTGTTGCAGACTATTAGTGTGGCACTCTGAACTCGTGCATCCCATCCTCCCTTGCTGCATGGAGACACTGCAGTGCTGTTTATCTGAAGCCTAAAGGCTGCCACAGCCATCTTTTTCAAATTAAAATGGCAATGTAAAGTTTTGTAAATGTTAGTTCTCCTAATTGACAGTGGCTTGTATAATTAAAATGAAATCACTAATATTTTCTCTTGTTTTCTTTTTTATCACTGAAGTTCATTTTTCAGTAACTCAGACAAGGTCTTCATTTTTATGAAGACCCATGCTGACCTCTAAATATCTGATTTTTTTCAGTGAGTATTTATGCCCATCTGGTTTGAATTTAGCATTCTTATGAGTCATTTCACTTTGATAGCAACACTATGCTATAGAAAACTTCTTTTAATATTTTAACATTTTAAATCAAACACTGCATAGTGCATTACCTAAGCCCTGCTACAGTTATGGAAATCTGTGGGTTACTTTTCTTCATTGGATGTTGCGTTTGCTCTTTTTGCTAAATAAATGTTGCTCATACTCGAAAGGTCTACAATCCACATGTGTTCAAGTGTTTTACCATCTTTTGCTGCCACATCCTTTCCCAGACTTAATAACAGCCTTTTTGGAAACAGCCTCAGTAGAGGAAGGATGAGTGATTCTATAGGAAGTAAGGATGCTCAGCACTTCCTTACATCTGACATTTAACCCAGGCAAAAGCATTATATTTATTTTTCTATCAACAATGATTTTATTACTTATTATGCTCTTACTACATGCATTTCCTGATGTTAAGGATATAAGCAACTCTTTTGGGTTTTTCCTTTTAGCAGGGGGGAAGCTTTTAAATAGATATTTTAAGAAACTCAGAGTGGTTTGCAAAAGAAAGAGAAGGAAAAAAGTTATAAGGAAGCCAATGGAAGTACAATATTTTAGAGACCATTCTATTTCAAAATAAAATCTGAGTTTGCTGGTATGTTTCGTGAGTTATAACTGAATCGTCCCATAAAATGGAATGGGTGAGTTCCAACTGGAAAACAAATGGAATATTTTAAAGTATTATTTGCTTGCATTAAGTAGAAATATGTTCTAACAAGTTCAAACTCCATTTCCTTTCTTGACTATTTAAATACATTTGAACCTTTAAGAAAATACAAAATAAAAAATGATGTTTTTATTCTGAGACCCCCAACTAAAAGAAAACTGATTTCTGAGTGAGTATGAGTGAATTGCTTTAAAACAGATAAAAATTACAGTATGTGATTCAGGAAAAAGTAAGAAGGTTGTTTTTCCATAAACAAAATGTTTAAGCACTCACTTACTTTGAGCAAATGCTGAGCAATTTTAGAACCTATGTGTCTTCCCACATGTGTATGAATTAGACCCACACTTGAGTCTTTTCCTGGTTTATGGCCCAATAATTTCCTTCTTTGAAAGGTCAGGTTTTCCCCTCCCTTCTATCAGGGTACATTAGGATTGAAGTAATGAACGCAGGGAATTAATTTTCAAATGATCTTTAGCAGAAAATTCATAGCCACAACATACCGGAGTTTCAAAAGGATTCAAAACATTCACTTTTTTACACCCATATGCTAGGGTGTATTTAAATGTTTTCTAGGTAAGCAGAATTGCTTGCTTCTGACAAGGCCCGTTCACTGCAAGAAAGCAAGTTTTCAAATGCTATGTGAATCAAAGTAATTATGTCTGTTTTATTTTTATTTTATTTATTTATATATATTTTTAGATATGATTTTAAAAAGGTCCATTAACAGAGGTTGAAATATAATCCCTTCATTTAAGCATTTATAATGTAGTTGGAAGATGAAGAATATTTTTGTAGTTCACGTTAGCTGTACTATCATGGTGGAATAAAGAAAGAAGAAAGGATTTATTTTTAAGCACAGTTTAGATGTGTACTGTTGTCTGACTAATGTCAGGTCACTATACTTTTAAAAAAATACTTTATTTTCATCAGTCAGGAGAAGTCCTGTACTAAAGACCCTACTAACAGAGGGTCTTTTGACTTCCTTCTCCAAAGACCATCTCTAATCCATTTAGCATGTTGCATTTTTTTTTTTTAGTGTAAAAAATGGAAAACTTCAAACTTTTAAAGAGATCTGGTTGTATTATAACATTAAATAATATTTTTGCCAATTTTCAGTATTTTTTTTTCACAGATTGCTGACCTTTTTTTGCAAAGCTAAAAAAAAAAATAAATCTCTCATTTGCCCAGTATATGTATTTTTGATGACTTCAGTTTCATGAAAAGAGTGTTAGCTTATAAAAGACATAAGTAACATCTGTCATGTAGTGATATCCATGTATGTTCTCTGCTTTTTTCTTGTGAGGTTTAGCAGAGAGACTGCACTTTTCTTTGTGCAAATTATGAGGCTGTTAAGCAAAACACATTTTGAACATCTGACATTATTTTCTAAATAGTTGCAGGTAGGCAGTCTCTTTCTTTTGGACACAGAAGTACACAATCATACCTAAAAATTATTCACAATTAGTGAAGCATTAAATATATCCCTATAGAAAATCATTCTGTTGTTGTCTTTTTATTTACTTTCCAGGGTATGAAAATAGAAACAGTCTAGGCTTGCAGATCAAGCACTGACTGGAAATACTGAAGAGTGGGCTCAGCTCCTGATTCTGCTAAATATCTCCAGTGCCACAGTGCTCGCTATTCGAGATGCAGGTATGCCTGCAGACACCTGCATGCACCAAACCCTTTTTGCATCTATTTTATGAGACTGAGGCTTTAGTCAAACTGGGCAGAAAAGCTAGCCTAACACTACTGCTGGACACTGATCCAAGCATGCTCTGCCCCACTGGTGCAGATGGGGAGGACACTCCCCATTCATCAGCATCAGCACCTGCTGGATGAAGGCAGCAGAGGAAGACCACAGATGAATCTGTCAGTGCTGGCCCTGCACACCCCTTAGCCACCTGGGTCTCAGTCACTCCCCCCAAACCAGCTGGTTCTTGAACACAGTGCCAGTTTATTGAAGCTGAGGTTGGCTTCAGGTTATGTTATTAAATTCGGTTGAAATTAGCCAAAAGCTGTTTGTAGGGAGACTGACAGGCTGAGGGACAGTGTGGTTGCATAAGCTGCATAAGCAGTGTAGTTTCCTAAGGTAGCTGGGTTAAAAAGTAGGGTGATAATACTTCCCAACCACATAAGGATGTTATGAGAATAAAAACATTTCTGGTTGTGAGGTGCTCGGGTGCTGCAGTGGTGGAGACAATGTAAATTCCTAGACAACTGGATTAATTTTAGCATCCTTCCTTCCTCTTTGAAGTTGTGTACTACAAAGGGTTACTTATCAGCTATCTTTGGAGCCAGTGGCTCTACTAGTACAGACTGTGTATGTGTAGGAAATATCAGCAATGGATGAGGTGGACATAGATTTAGATTTTGTCTGCTGAACTGCTAAATGTATGTGTGGCAAAACACAAGAATTTCTGTTTATTTTTCCACAAGAAGAGTATGCTTAGATTACAGCACAAAATCCTTTCTCCAGAAAGTGCATCAACTGAAATCAATCAAATATACCTTTCATATTTTTAATTGTAGTATATTTGCTTTCCCAGATTTTGAAAAAAATGTGTGTGCATAGCAGTGGGAATCACTTAATCACTTTGCACTTCAAAACAGAAACAGGTTTGGACCTTGGCAGCTCACAACAGGTTGCGCTTTTTTTTTTTTTTTTTTTTTTTTTTTTTTTTTTTTTTAATGAACAAAGAGTTAAGCAGCAGTACATCATTGAAGGCTAGGTTCAGAAAGGAGCCTAAGCCCTTCCAACAGGAATCACAAAAATTGGAGAAGCTGTCCCAAGGGTGAGATCAGAGTGTGGTTACCCAAGTGCACAACATGTGGGGCTAAGACCCTCGTCATTTTTCCCTGTGCTGGGGGCACACTGCTCTGCCTTAGCTGGGGCAGTCCCCTTTCTTCCCCCATTTTTGCATAACAGGGTAGAAATTATGGCCAGGAGAAGGAGCTGGTACATCTTTGTGCTCCTCAGGATGGAGAAAACCAGGTATCTGCTCCAGCATATTTTTATGCATCCTAGCTAATGGCTTCTCCATGCACAGAGGAGCAGGAGTCTAGGGATCTCCAGTTAGACAGGGAAACTGGATTTGATGAATGACTGCTTCTGCCACTGCACTGTTTTATAAAAACAAAACAAAACAAACAAACAAAAAACACAACTGCCCCTGCTGGCTGGCTTTGAAGTGCATAAAAAAGGCAGGCTTGCTCTGCTTTTCAAGGAGAGAGGTTAGCCTCCAAGCTCAGAACAGAGGGAGCCATGGGACACACCTCTTAAACTTTTTTTCTTAAAGTGCAGTTCTTTTTTTTTTTTTTTTTTTTTTTTTTTTTTTTTTAATGAAGCACCAAAAAAATCCTCTAACTCCCCACACACACTGGAGCTCAGCACCCAGGGAAAAGGTCTAGACTCCTGTATCCGCAACAGGCATCTCAAATTAGGTGGTGCAAGCCCTGGCACGCAGTGATTTGGCCCTGAAATGTCTGTGTTTGTTTAAAGAGCTATATGCTGAGCCAGGTCAGTGCCTATTGCATTAGTCATAACAAGCTTTCAAGATTATAAATGGGTAAAGTGCTGAGTAACTTGTGATTCAGCCTTATTATGATTTCTAAGTACATATTACTAATACACTCCCGGCTATTACACTACTTCCCTCCAGTTCTCCACCTACATGCGCTCCCCACAAAAAGCCAGAGCTGTGAAAGCTCCATTTATTTTCGGTAGCTGGTAGGAAATGTGGAGTTTGCTCATCCTCCACTCAGAATTTCTACCATCATCAAAAACTCCCTTATTTTAAACTGTTTACTCTGTGCTGAGATGTTTTCCTTTGAAAGTGACAGTAACCAGCCAGTTTCAAGCAAAGCTGCAGGTACTGTATCTCCGCATGTGGTAATCAGTATTTTTTGCCTTTGTATTTGCCATGATTTATCCATGGGATTTTTAAGGAAGAGTGAAAATCGAGCCATCAGGTGGTTTCTGTGGTAGAAGCTTGAATGTTTTATATAAAAAAAGATGACTTTGTTTCTTTTGGCATTATCTTAGATGAAGTTAATGGTGGGTGGAGGCTTCCCAGGAAGGAAATGTGTAGGGGTAAAAAATGAATTGTGGTGGGCCGCCACCCTGTAGGGCCTTGGTGGAAACCCTGAATGTTTTGGGTTATGGATGTTTGGGTCCTCAAACAGACTTCAGCAGAGCAGAGTGCTGCAGAAAAGCCTGTCTGTGCACCTTTCAGTTCAATAGAAGGACACAGTCCGTTTCTCCCCCAAAGAAAGCGGACCCTTACTCATTAGAATTGGATTTGATAAACATTGTTAAATGGAGACATTTGTTATGCCAAGAAAAGTCTCTTCTGAAGAAAGAAGGATTATTTGTGTGGTAAAAGTCTTCAGACTCAAACGGTTGGGAGAGCTTGGGAGCAGGAATGAGAGTTTCAGAGGGGTTCCCAGTGCCACCTTCATGCTCTTTTTCCTTGGACAGGGCTGTGGTGGGACCCAGATGTGGAAGGCAGAGCCCTGTGGGTCCTGCACTGGCTGGCTGGAAGAGAGCAGCACCTCCAGCCCCCTACATGCCTTCTCTCTCCTCTTGCCAGGGGCTGTCTAGAGGGACCCTGAAGTGACTGTTCCCCTAATTTAGGCACATCAGTTAAGCACCTGAATTAGAAGCAATGAATCTGGGACTTAATGTACAGATTACATACATGACAGCTTCCTCTTAAGTTCCCCTCCCTATTCCCCAGCTGCACTGAATGCCTCAGACCCCAGATATTTCTGTTGTGGTCCCAGCTTAGGAACTTCTGCATGTGGTCAGAGATGGCTGCCAGTTAGGCATCATGGTGAAATGTCAGTGCAATGGTGTAGATGAAGCTCTGGATATGCTGAGGTGGACACCAGAGCAGTTCCCCAGGCCAGGGGAAAGAGAAGGGCTGTGTGGTGCCCAGAGCAGAGTTGCAGCAATGAACCTGCTGATAGAGGACATGGGAAATGCCAAAAGAAGGAGGAGAGCTTGAAAGTTTTCCTCTTGCAGACATGCTGGCACTTCTCTTGGGGATGTGCTCTCACATGCCTGCAGAAGTGAGATTCAGCAGGCAATATCAATTTTTAGGCATAAGCACAGTAATAATCATGAATTTATTTGGAAACACTGGTGCTGTTTTCCTCTTTGGCAGCACGTCTCAGAGGCTTTCCCAGGAAGGAGTGAGATTTGTGCTCCACGTGCTCCTTCATTTGAGGATCTTAAAAGTTCAGCTGCTGTGGCCAGGTGAGTTCTTTGGCTACCAATTTTGGGCAATTCTAGGGCAAAACACCCTGCTGAAAATGCGCAGAGATATGTAAAACTCATGGATCTGAAAGAAGATCCTGCTGAAGAGAATCTATTTCCTTAATCTTGCAGTTAACGGTCTGTAATAGAAGTGGGGGATCCTGCTTGTCTGGGCCTTGCTTCCAGGGCTCTTAATGAACTTATTTCAATCTGTTGATAAAGATAGAAACATGGAGAGCAGGGTCTGGGATGTACCCCCTTTCTTCCACCTCTCCCTGCTTCACCATTTCTACTGTGCTGCACCAGCACTGTCCTTAGGACACTAAGAAAAAACAGGCCCACTGGGAAAGGAAACACAGGGACAACTATTTTTCCCAAAGAGACCCATGGGATTCCCCACACAGAGGGGACTCAAGCCCATATTGCTTGTCTCCCAGTGTCCTGACCAGCAAAAGTATCACCAAGACTGAGGAACGTTGTCAAGTATCTCATCTGCAGTTGTTTTTTTTTCTGATGTGAGGGTCATGCCTGGCAGTGACAGATTGCTATTGTGCACCCCAGCCTATAAGCAAAGGTGGCTTAGAATGGAGATAGAAGTCCTGTCTTTGTCCATGGAATGGAGATAGGTGTCATGTCTTTGTAATTTGTAACTACAGGTGGAAAGTGCTACTGGCCATGCTGCATACTGTCAGTATTATACCTCACAAGAAGAATCCCATCAGCTGGGAAAGACCTTCCCAACATCTGGTAAATGTAGAAAAAAAAAAAAAAAAAAGAAGACCTACATAAAAATAAAAATTGCAGAAGTGTTTGGGGCAGTGACTCATTTGCAGTAAATCCATGCAGACCTTGAAGCTGCTTGTGGTGGTGCTCTAGCACACAACTGCCAGTGAGTGGTGGGAGTGCATGGTGCAAACCACGATAAGCAGAAGGTGGTGCCCGAACCCAGTGTATCGGCTGATTGATCTTTCAGATGACATCAGTTACTTCTGTAAGGTAGGTGGGCGGAAATGACTGTTATTTCCTGTGAAGAATGACCAGAAGAGCTTTCCATTTTGTAATTTTCATTTCACTTTCTTTAACTGTTTGGATGTTTTCCAGTGAGGCCTTGTAGCTCCCATTATAATGCTGTTCTGAACAGAGACCTGTGTGAGTCACAGCGATGCCAGATTTAGAGTTCATCCTGGAAATGCCCAAACTCCTCTTTTTACTCTTTCTCCCGATCCCATGAGCACTACACAAGCTTCCTCCAGATTTTATCCTGAGGTCCTCACCATACTACCTGACCTCCTCTTTGTGGTGAAATCTAGTTCTTACAAAACATCTTGACCTCCAAGAGGTTAAGCAGGCAAGCTTACATTAAATCCAGAGACATTTGGGTAAGCGCTTTCTGACAAAAACAGTTTTACGTATTTGCAGTTCAAGGTCTGGTTCGAAGTGCAGTTCATAGAAAACAGAAAGGCAAGAAATTCACATTTAGAAGTCAAAAGTTCACAATCAGGTTAAAGATACAGAAGGAAAAATAATGTTAATGGTCTTAAGCATGATTGTCTAAGGAATGTTCTCTGCCAGAACTGGTTGTGTGCCTACATGGTACAATTTGACGATTAAAATTTGTGTCTGTAATTGTATGAGGTTATTTTTTGCATTACGGGAGTGATCACAGGGCATCTTTGGAACTATCTGTGATAATGAAATAAACATTTGTCCTTGTGCCCTTCCAGGAATGTGGCCAGAGCAACTGCAGGAATAGGGTACCCAAGGTCTTCAGAAAAGCTCTCTTAAGCCTGCTTTCTTCCCTCTGCTTTTCTGAAGGACATACAACAAGGCTCATGTTGTAGACTGCAGCTTCAGCTGGAAGTGTCCTTTCTATAGATGCCATTTTTTAAGGTTTTGTTATCCTTATCTGCAAAATAATCAGAATTACAGACAACTTACAGACTGTATGCTCAGCTGGGCATCTATAGCTCATCCTGAAGATAAGCTATATCCACCAGAGGGATTTGAGGCTCAGCCCTGCTAATTGTGTTGATCTTTTATCTTGCTACTTTATTTCTTCCAGCTTTTTTTCTCTATGGTAAAAATCATTACAGCATTTTTTGGACTAGTGCAGAGGTCACAGATCTATTTTTTTCCCCACTCTGGTGTTACACCTATAATGTAAAAGGAAGTGCAGTCTTGTTTGAATTACCATTGTGTTGCATTTGGATGCTGTTGTGTCTCGTGGTCAAAGCAGTGGGAAAAGTAGCTCATAATCTGTGAAACACATGAACTACATTCCTGCGACATTTAGAAATACTTGGCAGAGAGAGAGTGTTGACTGAAAGGGAGCAAGGCATGGTTACCTTCCCTTGTAGTTTGCTTCGTGCTATGGTGGCTAAGAATGCTCTTGCATAGCAATTCTTAATTGAATTACTAATAGGCTAAGAGGCCAATTCCTTTATTTATTTGTTTGTTTGTTTTCTGCAGAGGACACATGCATCACCACACACCTCTGCTAATTTCCTAGCAAGTAATTGAAAACATTTTCAAGGGAACTTCTTGAAACTCACTGCAGGTAAAGATGTCTGATACTTTACTAGAAATACCTTGACTGGTCCTTCAGTTTTATTACCTATTACAATGTTTATCCTTCAGGAGATCAATTGCTTGCATTGAAAAATGTGGCAATATAATAACTAATACTTCAGCTATAAACATATTCTTTCCTTGCTGAGGAAGAGAAGAAAACATATTCTATACTGACCCCCACTAAGACAGTTTGGAACATTTTGTCACTGTGTCATACTCTCACCTATCAAAGTCTTGGTCAGTTTACTTAGCCAGAATTGCTTCCTTTGCCTGGAGGGTATCAAAGGAAACCTTGAACCCTCATGCCATAGGGTTCCCACCATGCCATAGGATGTGATGGGATACTTCCTTATATCATGCCACAGAAACAAGTCTGGCAAGCTGCTATAGAAATTTCTGGTTATTTTAGGCATTTTGATCAAAACGAACAGACAAACAAACAAAAGCACAAAAAGCCACCATTATGATCTGGTGCCCAGGGAAGCCCTGTGCGAAATACTTTGTGATATGGCTAGAGCATGGGAGATGTGAGCTGTCTGCCGCATCTCACCCAGGAACTAGGTTTTCCCTGCTGTGGTACCCAAGGCTGCAGTAGTTGTGGGTTGTTTCTGATGTTTTCCAACCTAAGACAGTGTCTGTCTTCTAGTTCAGAGAGTTGAAACACACATGCTGCATGGGTCTCAAAGTGGACTCAGGAAGCTAAATGTTCATTCTCCTATCAGAATGCCACGCTCATTTCCAGCCCACTACTTATATATTATATTAATGTGTGTGTATATGAAGGTGATAGTTATATCATATAAAAATTAAGTTATAATAGGTATATGATAGGTATAGTATCTGGGTCCTTGTGAAAGGCAGAAACAGAGAACCTTAGCACTTTGCTTATTCCTGTGGGACACACTTCCAAAATGGCTTTTCACATTGCCACATTCTTTGAAATTGTGAAACTTGCTCCTCAGCTGCACAACAGCCAACAGTCTTCAGGGCGTCTGCTGGCATTGCAGACCCAGTTTGCCTCTGGACAGTGGTCCCTGTGCCCACAGGCTGACAGATCTTATCATGCAGGGTGAGACAGAGGCTTGATGTGAAGGGTGGGATGATGCCAGGACAGGTGAGAAGACATGCCAGCCCTGAGCTGGCAGTGGGAGGGAGAGGGAAGGCACAAAGGCTACAGGCTTCAGCTTTTCCTACTGACATACCAACTACCCATGGTAGCTTTGTGTTTTCAAACACACAAAAAAAGCCTTTTTTAAAAAAAAACTGTTCTTAAGGATAACTATTGTTAAGTAACAAACTAGTAATTTCACAACATACGTTACTGTACATATTCAATACCACCTAAATAGTGCTGACCTGCTGTAATAAAGCTGTATATTCTCAAGCAGATTGCCCTGTCTCAAGGCTCTGTACCTCTGGGCTTCAGGGGCCAGATCTGGTAACACAGGTATGCTTAAGAGCATTTGTTGCTGTGGATTAGCAGTTTTATCATAGTGTCCAGGAGCTCTGGCCCTTCAGGCTAAGCCATGTTGTACTCGGAGCTGCACAAATATGCTGGGATGTTGCCTTTACACCTCAGCTTGATAAAAAAAAAAAAAAAAAAAAAAAAAAAAAAAAAAGTGCCTGTGGAAGGAAGGTTTGTTTTGGCTGTAAACCAACATGTGCACAGTTTAATAACATACATCTATGTTCAGTGATTTCAGCTCTTATCTTTTAATTAGAAGCTGTAGGACCCTAACCCAATTTTAAACAGCTTACAAGTGCAGATTTTATAGTCTTACCTTTTATTTTCTTTGTACTGAGGTAAAGTAGTGAGAAAATCACTGTTAAAGAAAAAGCCCTTACAGTAACTGCTATTCCTGAACAGATTTTAAGTTTTCCTACCACCTTTGAAGTTGCCATATCCAGGTCTCCCTTAATTAATCCTGGGAACAGAATGACTTGGCAAATGTGTGTTTTGCCAGTTTGGGAAGCCCTATCCTTATGAGCCCTTCAATTACTTTAATTAATTAGTCTTATATAATTCAATTCATGCAGCTGAATAGACCTAATTAAAAATAAGTACATTTACAAGCTATCTTGTTACAACAGCGTTAAGGGTAATGAGTTCATTAAGCCCAGTGCGAAGGCATTATCAGGCTCAGCATACAGGCTGCAACATGTTGAAGACACTCACAGCTGGGGAAAGGAGGCTCTGCCAGCAGAGATAGCCTATCTCCACCAAAAGCATTTGCTTCAAAGATAGTAGATAACACTGGAGGGCTTAACAACGGTGTGTTTTTAAGATGTAAATATGAGTAGAGAGTGGGCACATAAATTGCATAACACTCCTATTATGCCCTCTGTACTGGCTGATGGAAGCAAAGAAGTAAATCTAGGAAGTTACATCACTCCCTCAATTTCAAAAAAGTTTTCTGCTTGTAGATCAAGTACTACTAGTACAGGGGAGCCTGATTGTCCTTACTCACTAAAATAGTATCACAAACTGAAATAGCTACTGTGCATGTTTGCAGTTCGTCTGAGTCCTCGTATTTGCAAGGTTAGTCCCAAAATGTTTAGCTGGTAACTTAAATAAATAAAACATGGCTTGCAACACTGTTGTGCTGCTCTGCTTTTAAAATTGTGAACTTTTGAAAAACCTCTTTTAGATCAAAATAACATAAAAAGCTTTATGGTAATACTGAAAACAGGATTTATTTTATGATATGCAGGACCGATAATTGATTCTTTAAAAGTTTGCTCTGTTTTCACATGATACATTAAAATGTTATGTGCTGAACTGGCAGACACAGGAAATTTTTAATATGCTGAAATAAAATGTGCTTAAATAACCCTCCACAATACTCTTGCATTCTTTGCTTTGCTTATATTGAGAACCAGCCGTCACTTTTAAGTTTTAATAAGTTTCATATGTTTTGCAGAGGAACTGTGTTTGGTTAATTCTAACCTTTAATTAGTAGCCTCTGGATTGGTGTATACCCCAGGCACGGGGATGTTATTAGTGTGAACTGAAAGCTATGTGTGTTACTCCATAACAGATCAAAACAAACCTTGTATGCTCTGACAGCATTAAACCCCACTGAGACCTGGTGCAGGATATGGTTTTCCACTTGCAAAAGAAAATTGTAATTCACAAGCTTTTGCCAGATGTTGTCCCCCCAATACTTCAGCTTCATTACACACCTACTGAGTAGGTGGTCACCTAAGGTAAATCTAAGTGTGCCCTGTTAGAACATAGAACATTTGCTAGACTAAATAATTTATCCTTTTATCCTTTTTTTTTTTTTTTTTTTTTTTTTTTTTTTTTTTTT
>CM021765.1:36106190-36232882 GCA_011076525.1 Nettapus auritus | reverse complement strand
TTTTTTTTTTTTTTTTTTTTTTTTTTTTTTTTTTTTTTCCTTTAAAGAACAACAACAAATACAAAAAGGATGTGCTGGTAAATGTCTCTTTAATATTAATAGAATCCTGTTCTTTTCTGAGAGGAATGCAGACCCCTGCTCATGATCTCTTATAGAGGGAAGACTTAGAGGATTAAGGGAACCTGCTGAGGACTTCACTTCTGCTAAACAGTACCATTATAGATGCACACTGTAAGTCAGAGCTGTAGTAGCACAAAAGTGTGATGCAAACAGAGTAAAGAGGGCAGAAGATTGTTACAGAATGCTTTTAAAATAGAGTGAAGAGGGTGTGTTTTGTTAAAGAAAAAGGTTTTCCTGGAAGCAAATAAGTGTCACATATATGAGAGAACAAAATGTATGAATAGCTGCTTATTCCTGGCTTTTTATTAGCATGTAGAAGATAGCTGACACAAACACATACTTTGATCAGATTGCTGTGATTTTAGCTGCTGAGCAAATGTCTGCTTTTTTACCTGCACAATATGAAGAAAACTATTTTTAGAAAAAAAAAAAAGAAACTTTGCATTGAAAGGAGAAACTTGTACCAAAAATTGTGTTCAGCCTCTACCCAAATTTACCTTTGGAACAGCTTTGGTGGCCCTGCCATGGTGTCTTTGCATACTCCACTGTAAAAACAAAAACACCACTTATATGTCGTAAATGTTGAAACTTTTGTGATCTGAAAATATAAGTGATTCAGGATCGTGGACAAAAATTAAAATTAAAATAGTGCTCCTTAAATTAAAATATGAAATAATTCTTAGACATAAGCAATTTCATATAAATTCATGTAAGCAAAATGGGAGGTTTCAGTTTTAGGATACACAAATAGCTTTTGTTTGTTCCACTAGATTTTATAAGCATGGCAAGCAGCTATTGCAAGTGCATTTTATATGGTGAAAAACATTAAGATAACTTTTAGAAATAAATTAAATTCTTTTCACTTCTGAAGTTTTTGAAAATAATTAGATAAATATTTGACTGAATGCTGCAAGTACATTACAGTATGACTTTCTGGAGTCAGAGAAGTCTATCTGTTACCAGGTTAGAAACCAGCCTGTGAACATCAGACATTCAGTGACATACTTACATGATCTATTTTTGACCAGGCTAATGTTGGCTGCATGATAAAGGGGCAGATCCTGCCAACCCGTTGACACAAGAAGCAAGTTAAGTGCACATGCTGGTGGAGCTATTGAAGGCGCTGTGCACTCACGTTTCCTTACAGGAGCAGCAGCCCTGCAGAGCTGTGTAGGCAAGGGTGCTCTCCTGCAGGATCAGGCCTGCCTGAATGCAAATTGAGTTGGTCTCTTGATTGTTTTGATGCTTGCTTAAATAATTTCTCCTGAAATGTACAGCAGCATTTACATTTCTTTCGTAAAAAGCATCGTGTAGCTTTCGTTCTGCCTACTGGCTCCTCTGTCAGGAAAGTCAATAGCCACCATGGAAGTGATTTAAAACTGGTCACGCAGCAAGTCCTAGCTATTTTATTACAGTACACAGGGTGCAATGTTGTTTCTTTGTCTAGGAATACCATGCCAGCATCTTGTTTTGAGAAATAGCACCATATCTGTTTTTTCGCACATCTCGTGTTTGCTGGAATCACACGTTATGTCAATGTAAACTAAGAAAAAATCTTTTCTCTCATCAGCAAGAGCAAATTATTTTTTCTGAATCAGGCATGTAAGGGTTTCCAGATCTAAATTTTGTGTGTGCACAAAGCAATAAAATTTGCAGGCCAATCTAAGCTAAGCCTTGATGTTTGCAAAAAAGCTTGAAAACCCAGGGCAATTTTTTCCCTTGTTCTCCTTCACTTCCCTTCCTCTTCCTTTGTGATATGTAGATTAAGGAAAACCTACCAAATTCTGCTCTACCAGCCTCTGAAATGTGTGTCTGTCTGTACAGGCCAACACTGCAGGTCGTTTCTTTCAAGCACATTACCTTCCTGATATAAGACCTGGATTAATCTCTTCTTTAGGTGCATGACTTTCAGTTCCTTGAGAGAAATCTGAACAGCATGAAAAAGGTTCTCGTCAAAATTGCAGATCAGCTGTAAGTTCACATCCAATTGCACAGGATTTCCTTTGGATGAATGAATGAATGAGAGCCATTTTATTTGTCAATTACATTGTTTGCCTCCAGAGGATAATAGTCAAGCAAATTAATTAGTGAAAATAAGCCACAAAACCATCAAAACATTCAGGCAAAGCTTCACTCAAACTAACATGTTCAATGAAACAGAAACATGGACTGGCAGCTCAGTGTTTTTACACTATTTGTTGATTCTACTGACAGCTTTAATCATTGCTGAGCTGACACTCCAGTGGTACAAATGAGTAAATAAAATGTCAGTTTTGCTTACGATGACATTGAACATAACTGTTCAACCTTGACAGGTCTATATTTGTAGACAAGAGAATCACTTCTTTAGGTTTTCCGGCAAGAATAACACAGCTAAAATCTGCACAGACACCGGCTACCACATACATGGCCTGTAACCAATAAAAAACAGTGATTTTTATTTTCAATTATTGGAGAAAAAATAATAATGTATGTTTTTTCCTCTGGTCAGAATGACAGAGCAGCTGCAACACGTGCCTGGTTCCAGATGCAGGAGCCCAACCTCACTGAAATCAATGGGAGGTTTGCTATCAGCTTCAGTGGGCTCAGCGTTGGCTCTGCCCTTGGTTCGAGGGATTATGTGAAACTTTGTGTTTTTCTTCCAAAATTCTGTGTCAAAGAGGTTCTTTGTTTAAGGCATAACCTGAGTTGTCTGTCAAGCGTGGGCCCCGATCCAGCAAAGCACTTAAGCACATGTGTAGCTTTGTTGAAACCAATGGGACTACTGCTTGCATGCTTAAAGTCACGCGTGTGTTTAAGTGCTTTGCCGGCCTGAAGCCTTGCAGAAGTCCTTTATATCATGTTGATTTCAAAGCACATTTAGTTATTACATCACCGTGCTGTTCTTGGCAGGGAATGAATTAATAAATGAGACAAGGAGCTGCCGGGGGAGTGGGACACTGCATTCCTTTCAAAACAAGGCTGTGGCAATAAGTTTTCAGGAGACGCGAATCAGCCACGTAGGCAGTTGTAAATAATGGGCTGGGTGACATACCACTGCCCCGTGCCTATTGCAAGAACGTATCGATACAGCGTGCTTTGTGTTTTTAATCTTTCCACAGACTTGGTTTCCACCCACTCTCCGAGGCCAGTGGGAGTCTGGTCTGTGGGAGAACTAACTGGCTCTTGCTCTCCGCATGGGATTTTTGTGCTATTTCTGTATGGCTGAAGAACAGTGCCGTTGCTTATACTACACTATTGGCATGCAAATTCTCCACAGATGCATTAAAGCCGAATTGCCTGCCTGAGTAGTAAGCATAGGGGTGAGTGGAGAGATGCTTACACTTTCACAAGAGCTGAGCTCTCCCAGAAAGATGCTTTGTGGCATCCAGGGTGTGGTGGCTGTCCCTGTGCTGCTGTTGTGATGGTGGGGGACGCCTGCTTAGGAAAGAAGTAGCTAAATGGAAAGGAAAGAGCACCTTGGGGAACGGGGCAGGAAAAGGAAGGCAGGTGTAGAGAAGAGGAAGGAGGAAGAAGAGGAGGAAGAAAGTAAGAGATGATTAGCAGGTGAAGGCAATGTCCCATGAAGAGCTGAAGCTCCCTGTTGGGACCTCACACCAGGGGACTGCCCAGGTGGGATGCAAGCAAGGGAAAGGAGGATTCAGCCACACTTGGCCATGACAGCAAGAACATGTCTGAAAAAGGGCGCCAGTGGGGGAAATCTTGGAATGGAAGTTTGGGACCACAGAGATTCTGGCCTGTTGTTATCTGCAAAAAACATCAGTTTTCCCTTCCCTGCTGTAATTGTGTTAACTAAGATTTATATTGATCACGTGAATGGAAGGGAACAACAAAAGCTATGGATGTTTCAAAGTTATCTTCGCACACAATAAAATGTAGATAAATAGTACAAGCCTAGTACTTTTTCCCTTGGAAAATTTCTTCTAAGGAAGCCACTGTGCTACAGATACTGACAAGCAACTGGAAGAAAAAACTTCCAGTACAGAGCAGGCCAGGGGGAAGAGAGGCCAAGATCTCTGTTAGAGAGACTCAACTCCATATGCCTTTTCTGTTGAAATATGTGAAAACCTGGTAAGAAGAACAAGGGATTTATTTAACATTTCTAGGAGTATGGCCCAGTTTCTCATTTCTCGCCTGCTTTGGATTTGTTTGCTTATTATTATCAATAGATTATTTTTATGCCATGCATGATCAGAATATGACAAACCATGTGATATAATTTAAACAAAGCCAAACCAACTACAGTTTTGTAGTCTGAAAGGGGACGTGATTTAGATTATTTCCTTGAACTAGGACCCAATGTCCCCTTTGATGAAAGTTACAGGAAAGCTCTCAGCAGCAGCTTAAACACACACTGCCAAGCTCACAACAGAGAAGGAGCACTTGCACACTTTCCAGAGGATATTTTGCATCCTGTTATTCCAGCAGCACGTGGCATTGCTACTGTCATGTAGGCTGATTGCTACTTTTTATGGGAAACCTCATTTGGTGATGGGTTGTAATAATTCGTCTTTCTTTTCTGATGTGTACGTTGCACAGGGCTGGGACTTGATACGGTTTGAGGGCCTAATCCCAAGGCCCTCATAACCAGTGATAAAGTAGCTGTGATTTCTCTGGGATTTGGATCAATTTCTCTTCCTGTAATTGCTAATATAAGAGGAATGTTATTTTTGCTGTGATACTTGCATTAAGAATCACAGCTATCATTTGATCAAGCTTGTTGCAATATGTTTGCTAGCAAAAAACTTAACTTCTTTGAAGGTTTTAAATCTGCTAAACCATCTGGGAAAGCAAAGATAATGCAAAATGTAATTTTAATGTATGTAAATGTAATGCAAGATGTAATGCAAAATGTAATTTTAATTGATGTCAGAAGTGAACCACTTTTTACGATCAGATTCTTATCTGGAATTCTTATGAATAATGTACTACAGCTTTTACATTTCTTGTTTCAGGGCAGCTACTTCCTAATGATTTGTCCTTTGAACACATTTCAGGAGTGAGACAAGTAAAAGAAGACCTTGTGATAACACAACACAGGATATGTCTTTTGTTTCCGATGCCTGCCATATTCAACCAGCTTGTCTTGGTGTGTGCCATTCTGGTGTGACTCTGTGCCAGACAAGAGTTATGCCTCCAGCCTGGCCTCTGCTCTTTGTCACTGCCCTCC
The DNA here is from genome assembly GCA_011076525.1 of Nettapus auritus. NCBI lineage: Eukaryota > Metazoa > Chordata > Aves > Anseriformes > Anatidae > Nettapus > Nettapus auritus. The sequence continues at coordinate 36,227,592 of CM021765.1, read as the reverse complement.
TGCAGAGAGCAGCTATGACAGATGGGCATATCTAGCATTTTCTTAATTTGGCTCTTTCAAACATCTCAATTTCAGCAATTTTGGGCTATGGGTCTTGTGTAGCATGGATTTTTGTCTGCATGTAGGAGCCACCTCCTGCAAGGGAGACGACCCCATACCCTTCTGCTTTGCCACCCCCTTGAACTCCTTGGTTGTGGGCTGCCCACACAGGGTGTTATCTACCCCAGGGAGTGACTGCAAGACCACCTCCAGCCACAATGGCCACAGGCAGGACATGGCAATGGCCGCTGTTCAAGCTGAGCCCATAGTGGTCTTGTTGGGCAGATGCACAAAAGCTTAAAGACACCAACAAACTGCACCTTTTAAAAATCACTGAGATATCTAACCTGTGCCACCAGAGAATAATTATATATGAAAAAAAGTCCTTGGGATACTCCCAGGGGTTTTAACCTTCCACATGAATTGAGGCAAGTGGCTCTATTGAAGAAGAATACCTGGAAGCTAAAGGTAGAGGAAAGAAGCATTAATTTAGGTAGGGATGTCAGTGCATGGACAGGCTGCAGGTAAAATTGACAGCACCTCCCACAAAGAAATGGCTGCTATATAGAGTTAGGAATTAAGGAGGGCAGAGGTCTGCTGCGGGGGCTGGGAAGAAAACTTCTGCATCAGGGCAAGGAGCAGGAGAACACCTGGTCACTATTTGCTGTTTTCCTGCTCAGTTTGGCTGTTAGTGGTGGTGTTTGTCAATTTTCAGAGATGGCATTTCTTCTGCGTGACACTATTTACTCTGGGTGTATGAGGAGGTGACCCATTGATTACCCTCACGGACAGAAGGAACAGAAAGTCAAGTTTCAAACTATTGCTGTGACTTAAGAAACATGCAAGGCTTTTGCCTCTGGACATAATCAAGTCAACGTGTTCAGTATTGGTTTATGCTTAAAAAGCAAAGTAAAAGCAGATGAAGTGTATTTATAGGCTCATCAGGCAATGAATGGATGAAAGGGAAAAAGAAATTACTGGGAAAATGTCAGCCAGGATAGAGTAGGGACTCACTGTGAAGTTCATGTCCAGACCAACAAGTTAGAGTTAATTCTAAAGACTGGGGTATATTGATTTACAGAAGAAGAAAAATTGACACTTTATCAACTTTGAATTTCAAAATAAACCAGTAAAAATAGTCTAGGGTGAAGGAGATTCTTTTGCCAGACTACCTTAGACTGGGAAAGACTAAGGGACACTTAGATCTGGACACTTGAAAATGTGTGGTTTTGATTTGAAGCTCAATATCTTAAAAAAAAAAAAAAAAAAAAAAAAAAAAAAAGTGAACATAGCAAGCAAAGTTGCAGCAACAAACTCTGAGCTTCTTCACACTCTATATCCTCAGATAAACCTGGGTATAACTGTGAGAGCAATGAAGAAAACAGAAAAGTGGAAGAGTAAAATAGCACTTCTTTCTGTGGTTGTGCTTTTCTGCTCTGCTGAAATTACTGCTTTTGTGTAGGCAAAATCTCATTTTTAAAAGCTATTTTCAGCAACATGAAATATAGGGACAAGCAGAAGGAAACAACAGCCTTGATAATTGAAATGTGAGGGCAGGCTAGTAACACAAGATACGATCACTGAACCATGCCTCTTTTAAAAATGATTTAGGGAGTTGAGAAGAAGACTTTACATTTCATAAAAATCTCATTGTCTGATCTAGTCCAGTATTTAAGAGAAAGGGATATGAGGAAAGCAGCGTAATGAAACCCAGCCCAAGGAGGCCAGACTAGAACAAAGGAGTTCTGTTGATTTTGTGTCAGGCTTTGCCACAGTTTGACTGTGTGATCTGGAGCAAGTCTTTATGTCCATACTGCCATCAAAGGTGTGATTGCAGCTCATATAATCATGCCCTCAAGCTCTCTTTGCATCGGTTTAGCCATCTGTACCAAAGCCATTGTATGCTTTTACCTCTACTGAGGCTTGTAGCACGACTGACGTAATCAGAGTTTGCAGAAGGATTTGTGGTCCTCTGATGAAAAGCGTGGAAATGCAAGACACTGTATGTAACATTTCTGTTTGTTGAGCCTACTGATCAAGGCATGTGTCTTGCTGCTGGAGGAATCTTAATAAAAATCTTAATAAAAATCCAGTGCTCATCCACTTTCTTCTGGCTGCAAGACTATGGCTATGAATTGACGCAGGCTAAAAAATGCAAGCCAGAGCACAGAACTGAGCAATAATACATATATATATGTTCTTGGCAGTGCCTTGATGCGGATCATAACCACGATCTGTTTAACGAATGTATATTATTTAATGGTCTCATCCGGTGTTGATTTAAAAAAGAACAAATTGGAATATTTATGCTTAAATGGCAACTAGAGGAAGATGACTCAAAACCAAACCAAACCATTCCCTTAATTCTGGTAGAACTCAGGGCTAGAAACAGCCCCTTGAAATGGCTTTAAATGAGCCCAAGTGGAGTTTACACACTGGTGTTCATAATACAATTCATGTTCCAGAAAAGTAATAACTGAGAACACACGCGCAATAGAGGCTCAGTACACAAAGCTTGTAATGTATTATTTGTGAGGAATATTTCTTTAAAAATGTAGAGCAGGAGTATCAGTTATCATTCCCACATGGAACAAGTGGTGAAAAGGTTGTGGAAATCATTTTTATTGTTATCATATGTTTTCCCTAAATGTTGCTATAGGAGTAAACCTTTTTTGGTATTACTTACAATATGCTATTGTTTGACATCCAACATTACACTTATGTTTGAATAGCTTACCCTTGTAGCATCCTTCTTTTCCTTTGTTGATTAAATCTGAGATAAATATACCATTGTTTTCATGAAGGCTTAAAAACTATTCAGTCTCCTGCTGGGTGACTGAATATTAAAAGAATGGCAGGAGCAATCGTGGTGGAATAAACCACTCAGACAGTTGTCCTTTGGACTGAGTGATCTGGGTTGGATGCTCCAAACCATTTTCTTGCAATTCCTGTGCCTCAGAATGGTGTGCCCAGCTCCTGGAGACACTGACTGACTGTATGGCTCTTTCTGCTACTCCACTCCATTAAGAAGGGGGAATTCACAGTCTGAAGCAGGTCTACAGGATTTGAGGATGAATAAAACTTCTTAGAGTTCATTTCATTTGCCATGTGTGGTCAAAATGAAACATCATAGGTTTTCTGTGAAAGCTGATCAAAAAGGTCCTGCTGAAAAATGTGTGTAACATTCTTGGAGGGTGCATTTCAAGTTCTGGGGGAAAATGCAACTTACAGTGTAAGAGAGGATGTAGTTTTCAATGTTCCATTTTTCTGGTTTTCAGGGAAACATCAGGAAGCTTCATAATAATGAACACATCTCTTTTGAATTATTTTTATTATTTTTTTTGTCAGAAAATTTAATTCTCTGACCATGCATTGCCACTTCCACACGAAAGGCTTAGCACATCATTTAATTTTGTTCTATGCAAAACAGCTAGAGTAAGCCAGGCAGACATCCTTCACTATGTCCCAGCTGCTGAGAGACAGTTGAGTTCTGCTGATATTGATGGATAGGATACCTAGCTTTAAAATATATTCACCTATATCGAAAGTTAAGAGGTCTGGGACTGCCTGCCGTAACCCCTCTTCACTCTTCCCAATGTAGGAGCCAAAAGTGTTTTTTTTTATGCTTACAGAGATAAGATGCATAAATACAAAGATAAACAGACTTTAAGATAGATGTAGATATGTAAAATAACTGGTGTTTTAAAAGATCAGTGAGTCCTCAAGGGCTTTAGAAGAGGCTGTGGCTCATAAGATTCTGGTGGGGTCACTGGAAGAAGTGTGGCATCAGGGTTGTCACAGAATTACAGAGTGGTTGGGGTTGGAAGGGACGTCTAGAGGTCATCTTGTCATCCCACTACTCATGCAGTGCTACCCAGACCTTTTGAAGATCTCCAAGGAGAAGACCCCTCAGCCTCTCTGGGCAACCTGTGCCAGGGATCAGGTACCTGCACAGCATAGAAGTGCTGCCTGGTGTTCAGAGGGAACCTCCTCTGTTCCAGTTTGTGTCCTTTGCCTCTTTTCCTGACAATGGGCACCACTGAAAAGAGCCTGGCTCCATCTTCTTTGCACCCTCTCTTCTGGTATTTATAGACATTGACAAGATCCCTCCTGAGCCTTCTTTTCTCCAGGCTGAACAGCCTTTCCTTGTGGGAGATGCTCCAATCCCTTTCTCATCTTCATGGCCCGTCATTGGACTCTGTCCAGTATGTCCATGCCTCTCTTTTAATATCCAGAACTGGACACGGTACTCCAGGTGCTGCCTCATTGGTGCTGAATAGAGAGGAAAGATCACCTCCTTTGACCTGCTGGCAGCACTGTCTGTTTGTTTTATTTCTATTGACTTTCCTTTTGACATAATTCAACATCTAGAAGTTTGCGGTGTTCTCACAGGAAGCTAATTCTCAGATTTGCTCTTCTGGTCACACCTAGAAAAAGGTATCCATCAATACCAGTTTGCAAGTCAACTGCTGGTAAAAAAAATACCTCTTAATTTAGAAAACTTATAGGGGACGGGAAGAGGAAACAGAATTTCTAGAGAATTTTATGGGGGAAGCCCAGCTTGTACAAGCAAGATGGACAACATCTGTCATCCATAGCAAAAAAGAATCCTGGATGGCTCAACACCAAGTCGAGACATCCATCTGTGTAGGATACCTGGGATCCCTCCAGCCTGGCAGCTGCCATGGTCTCCTGGACACTGGGGGTCAGTGAAAGGCTCAGAAAACTTTAATGAGTTAGTACTTCTGGAAACAAGTGGAGGTGGCACCATAAATAATTTCCATAGTCATCTCAGAGAGAGGAAGTGAAATTCAAATGAGAACAGCCTGCCACATGGCCCTAGGGAAATCATTTTGTCTCTCTTACTCTCCTTATCCCCTCATGCACATCTCATGCCATGTGTCTGGATAAAAATCTTGGTGCCTTGTGTGACCATCCTTGTGTCACTGTCCCTGGGGGTGTTCAAGGAAAGCTTGGACATGGTGCTCAGGGACATGGTTTAGTGGGTGACATTGCTGGTAGGGGTGTGGTTGGACCAGATGATCTCGAAGGTCTTTTCCAACCTTAATGAGTCTATGATTCTACCATATAGCACAGAGTTTCACCTGGTATTGCCATAATTTATTTGTTCATAGGCCAGGTCTGGTAACTCATAACTGCAAAATAGCAGGAAAAACTCCCCAGGAACTACCCTGAGACTGCTGCTCCCCATTGCATACCCTTTCAGGGGCAAGAAGTAACTTTGTGTCGTGGCCAGCATTACAAAAATCTGCATTTCTGCAGAAGGAGTTTGCCATTTGCTGTGAATTACATGCTGCTCTGTTATGTGGGTTAGCATCCACAAAAAAAGAGGCCAAAACCCTGTCTGAGTCCACAGTTGCACCTAGGTCTCAGCTGGATGCACATCATGCCCGCTGAGGTGTGCCATGGATATTTTATCAGAAAAACAGCCCGTTGCATGTATGTGCATTGATTCAATAAACTTACATCGGTCTTTAAAGGCAACTCACTTTCAACTAATGGTGCATAATGTCAAAAATATATGTTGTGTAGCTTACGTAAAGTTTTCATCTCATTTTCAGTAACCATTTAAACAGAAATGTTTCATTTTAGGTAAATGTTAACATTATGTTAAGCTGCATTCTACTTCTGTGTACTAACAAAGGTCATGAATAGAGTAATAAGTGTTTGAGGTCTGCAGGATTGCTTTGATGTAAATTCTATTTGCCACTGGTATTCTCCATTTACCACATATATCCCTGGAGAACGGCTTGCCTGCATAGCTCATAAATTTGTTATAAATCATAATGCTTCTATTACATCATTTCCAACCTATCCAAGCTAAAAGCACAATGCAATTTTTTTTTCCTATGTGAAATTTCCAGTTTGGTGGCATATCTACTGCATAATAAATTCCAGACAGTCATTCTTTCATGGTGTATCTAACGTCTGCATTTTGGACCCAATCTAGTTGATTACTGAAAACTGTGGGATTTTGCCAGCGGTTACAGTGGGACCAGAACTGGGTCCCCTCTGTATCTAACTTTCCTTTGTTGGAGCAGCATGCTGTTTTGGAACTGGCTTCTAATGAGAATGTATCTGGATCTGCACACATCAGATGTGCTAATTGTCTGCTGAAATGCTGGTTTCAGTGCCAGCAATAAGCCCTGGGTTTCTAATTCAATGCTGTTTATTTTCTCTCATGATTTAGTGCCACAAAATTCATCTGTTACACTTTGTAACAATGGCAAAAGAGGAAACTCTTGGCTTACGATGAGCAATTCTGCAATACAGCAAAATAATGACAGTGATGCACTGCATTTCTGTTCCATTTCTGTTATGTATACTTTCACCCCGAAGTAGGGAAGGGAATAAAATTATGTGATTTTATGTCACAATATTAACTGCACGAGGTATTAAATCTTGTTGAAAGATGGGTCTGTTAGCCAAGTGAACTGTAAAGCATAAACCTCCATTTGCAAGCACTTGTGTACACAAGTTACTCTCCAGACATACATATTCCATTGAATTCAGGGGAGTTATCCATGTGTATTCAGTTATTTGGTTGTGATCCTGTAATATTGGGACTTTGTTTGCTACAAAGCAGAAAGCTGAGATAAAACTGCTGTTTTATAATATTCGGAATTACTTTAGCCCAAAAATAGCAAATGCATCAAAGTCATAGTAAATCTTGTGCTCTAATTCTAACCGGGGGCATAATTTGGCACTTACTTGAGAGTCTACCTGTCTTTCTGCTTATCTCTGACAATGACATAATGAAGAGGAAAATGACTAAAACTGTCTGAATAACAAAATAGTATTAAACAGACAATCTCTAAAAATGATTAGATACAGAAGGATTTGCCTTTCATCAAGATTCAATTCATTAAGAATTAAAATTGGAATTTGAATTTGGGTTTGTTGTTTCAGGTGATAAAATGGTGGAATTCTTTTCATAGTAGTGTGAAAAGATGTTATCTTTTTCAGTGAAAAAAAAAACCACACCTGAATTAAGAAATTTTCAAGCAAACCCATCACTAATCTTTTGTCATACTTGTTGCTTTCTAGATGTTTATTGTGGGTGTAGAGCCATGATCTCTTCTCCACTTCAGTCCCAGTGGATCCCACTGAAGTCTTTGGAGCAACTGGGACCTAACAATCCACACTTGGACATGGGGGCAACATCGGCAGCAGTGCTGGTGGTTAATTACAGGTGTGTTTCTCCTCTGTCATTCCTCCTACTCTGCCAACCACTGCACTGCGGACAGGCTGTTCATCTCTGCTCTTCTCATGCATTCCATTCAGCGCATATGCAGCAGCAGGTAGAACAATTTTTCAATCAAAAAGTCAGTCAAGTTGACCCAAGTAGTGAAACTAGGGAAAAAGCTATGACCTGTGGAGCAGAAATGATAATGAAAAAGACATACACAGCAATGGGTCAATTAGGTACATTTTTGCCAGTGATTTCCCACATATACCCAAGCTCCATTTAAAACAGAAGTCTCCTATCAAATAATCCTTTGAAATTATTTAGTGTTTTATGGTTGCAAAGTATGGCAACGCAATACCTTTAATGGAAGCCCTAATAAACGGCGTATGCTGCGAAGTGTCTATGAACAAGCTTTATGGGGTGGGATTCTTACGTCACATGCTGTTTACAGTTATGATTCCAGCGAATGCCTTGGGGATGTCAAAGAGCATATATGGAGTTTTAATGACGGTATAAAATGATAATGTTTATTTTAAAAGTATATTATTGCACTGAGAGAGAGGGAAGGGGAAATGTCATAAATAATGAAAAGATTTATTGTTGCAAAGTGCTTTACAAGTGTTACAATATATTAAAAAATAGTGGTCCCTAATAAAGGCATTGGCTGCGCTGGGCAGTCCCACCGGTTTGGCAGCAAGCACTGCAAAGACCCAGTGGCCTCGGGTGAAGCAGCAACATCCTTGTCTTCAGGCTAATGGCTTGTGCCAGTGAGCATCTGATCCAAAAGGATGGCACAATACAGGGGTCTGCGTGTGACTTATGGGGCATGTTTCAGTGTATCCCTCTGCCTTGCTAGAATTGACTGCTATTAACCGTGTTTACCCAGATCTTTCAAACATGCTTGGTGCCAGAGTGTAACCAGCCTCTAGTCCTCAGTGGAAGCCATTCTCTGCACATATTGCCAAGTTAAGGCAACAGCATGGGACTGCTTCAGCTGGAAATGTTTTAAAACCAACTCTGGTGTGGCTCAGTGTTCTCATCCCCTTCCCATCCCATACTACGCTGATCTCCTTTTTTGTTTTAAAATCTTGTTTTCACAGCACCAGAAACATGATTTATTTTGCCTTTTAACAGTTGAAATGAAATTCCTTTACAACGTAATAACCATCCCATGTATAACCTTCCTCTCCCCAAAACTTTAAGATTCCACACTGTTATGAGACTATGCCACAACTGATGTATTTATGATCAAGCATTTCTTGGCCATATTTGGTGTCTGTTTAGCTGCTTCAATATGTGTTCAGTCTGGACCTACTCGGCAATTGAATGGTTGTTGTACGTGAAGAGTAATCACTTTGTGAACAGCCTAGTGGAGGCTTTCCAATAGCACAAGAGAGTCGGACCACCATCATTTCAGTATCATGTGCTGGTCCCATCCAGCAGAAGATGTTGGGAAGGTGTGTGTGAACTGAAATCGGGATTTATAAAGTGTCCAGAGGAGAACCTAAGAAATTATTGAACCATGGGAGGAAAGCCAGAAATAATCTACGGACTTGAGTCTAGAGCTCTTCCATCCAGCGGAATGCCATAACTTTGCTACCAGAGCCATATTTAGACAAGTCTCTATTTAGACATGTTAATTTAGACATGTACACATCACCAGAGCCATGCCAATGTGGCTGAACCCCACACTGCTGCCCTCCTGATGGGCCCAGCCCCCCAGTGTGCCCCATTACAGGGGGTGCAAGGCCAGGTGCTGGGCAGCCCTGGGGTCTGGGCGGCCACTCTGCCATCGGGGGAGTGGGGAGGGGGGGGAGGGAGGGGGGCGGGAAAGGAGGATATATCTCCCGCTCTCGGAAAAAAAAAAAAAAAAAAAAAAAAGGAGTCTGGCTGTGAGCTCAGCACTCATCCTGGGAGGGTGTGGGTTTTGGATGGGGTGTGTGAGAGGTCTTGCCGGCAGTGACTGAAGATCATAAAGATCAGTGCCTTTGCTTGCAACACTGGCTCCTAAATCATCTGGGGAAGGCATCCGACAGCTTTACCCTAACCCTCCACATGTGGGATACCATACGTGTTTCCCCAACTATCGTTTCATAGGAAATACAAACCAGAGACTGTTGACCCAACCCCACAGTGCCCTTCCATCGGCACCCCCTTGGAACAGCTCTGCTGGCATGGGCCCTAGCACTGCCTTCGGGCTGCGATCCAGCAGCTGATCCTTACCTCCCTGCTGGCTGGTCCCTCCTGAGCACGGGGTATCCGATGGCCCCACTAACGATGCATATCATCTCCCATCACCCGGCTCCGGCTCCGGAGAACTTGCAGGCAAAACTGGGAGGCATTTGCTTTATTCCAGCAGCACTCAGCAGATGGGTTTTGTAGTTAATGCTGAAGTGCTGCACCTCCTTTCAAACTGCTTCGTGACATGGCTGCTGAAGTGCTGCAAGACCAGCATTTACGATAAGGCTGAAATGTTAATATTTGTATGCTGTGCTTATTGGGATGGACTAATTCATTTTTGATTAAGAAGCTATTAAAGTGTTTTTCTAAATTGCCCCATACAGATTTTCCACCTACAACATGCTGTTCAATTTTTTTTTCTTTTTTTTTTTTCTTTTTCTTTTTTTTTTTTTTTTCATCTCAATGCATGGCTTTGATCTTTTGACTTGTTCTTCAAAAAAATGCTCATAAACCTTCACAGAAAGGTTATCTTTGCTTACAGTATTATTCAAGAAATACGATGGATCTGTAGCAAAATTATTTTAGGAGCACTTAGGAGGAGAATTGTTCTTTATTTGCTCACCACTGGAAAAATAAGTTCCTTTCCCCAAAGGTCAGAAAAATGCTTTCAAATGTAGAAGAAGGTGTTCTGAGTTTGGTTACAGATTGCACCACACTTTACAAAGCCTGGCTTTTTAAAGTATGAATGAGATTTCATGTACTTTGAGTCCTAAAAGTTTCCAAGAATGCTACAGCAAGTCCATGCAAGTTTTTCTAAATGCTTTCCTGGTTCAGAAAAGCACAAATCCTTTAGCTACAAACAAGTCCCTGTCTGCCGTAACTGCAGGGTAGGAACCGACCACGGAGCATGAGGGTGAGAGTTAGCAATGTGCCATAATCCAAGATTATTACGGTTTTATTGCAGGTCTCCACAAATTACAGTTGTGTGTGGAACTAATGGTTTTCCCAAGTGCTGATATGTCCTCAGCTCAGAGGAACAGAATTAAAAGCAGAAAGATTGTTTCTCAACAGCTAGCACTTAAACTGGGCTTGCTGTACTTTACTAATAAAACCCAGGAAGAAAAGTTCACCGTATCTATATTATTCTGTCTGTACCATGTGGTTTAATCCTTTTCTCATAACTTCACTTTCTTTTGCTAGCAGAAAATAGAGTGGAAGTAGTAATGTAAACCTGGCGTGTTACATTGAAGATCTGAAGAGCTGTTGCTGTTGCATTTTTATGTTCAAGCTTCACAAGAGACACTGTTTGCAGATGCAGGAGAGAGACTGGCCACCCTGCAAGGCCAAAGAAGAACTCAGGCGAGTATTTTTTTTCCACTTTTATCCTATCCCAAAGCCTCTGAATCAAAGCTTGACCCAGGTCTCTGACAGCTGAGGCACAGTGTGTCTAGGAGGACCTCACTGCATGCTGTGCAAGCCGGCTCTCAGCCGTCCTGGATCACAGCTTTGGCTGCTCACATTGTCCAGAGATGTGAGAATCTCATTTGGTTGCAATACCTAATGTAGGTCAGGGAACACAGGTGCTAAAAGAGTGCTCCTGGCCCAGGGATAACCACTTCTTCTGGGAAACACACTGTCAAAGAGGGGCTGAAGAAAGGAAGAAACACTGAAAACAAAGACTTTTCCATGTGATGGCTCTGCAGGATGAAATAGCAAATGACTGTTTTTCTGGAGTTTAGAAACCTTCCTCTGGAAATTGCTAGAAACATTTTTGCTTCCTGCTGAGTGCTGCAGTCTACTTCACAAAGACTGGAACGTGTATCACTCTCTGTGACGCTCAGCAGGTTTGCATGACACCAATGTTGGGACTGTCTGGTGATGTTGCCTTGAATTTTGCAGGATGCCACAACTGGTGACTTGAGGTGCATGCACAGCTGTGTGTGCTCGGGGGGGCTGCCCAGGGGAGATCCACAAGTCTCCAAAGGGGAGCGGGGGAGAAAATCCAACCCTCTGCATTCGTCCAGGAGTCAGTGCACTCAAACACAGTTAAAGCAGGTGCAGGCTAAGAAGGGCTTCTCTAGATGGTGTAATGGGCCATGGCAAGGTGGTTGCTTCAGGGCCCAGGATGTCACGTTCAGCCATGCAGGAGGGATCCCGGCAGCCCCAAAAGGGCTTTGAGCCCAGTGCTGCCCTCCCACCTGTAGCCGCCAGTCCCTTGGCTCCTGCGTGACTGACTGCATGAGCATTTCCATACATTTCCCCTGAACTGCAGCATGGGACAGTGCCCTGATTTCTGCTGGATTAGGCATTTTCAGCCAGTTCAGCTGCAGCAGGAAAATGGGAGAGAGGGGAGAAGCCTTTGTGACTAAACCTCAAGAGACTGAGCGGCCTCAACATCACTTTCCTTCAGACCCTTCTTTATGTTTCCCTTTTGACTCCTAAATGTTCAGATCTAACTTATTTTCTCTTCCCCTCACTCTCACACTTCCTTTCTTTTACAGTTTCCCTCACTCCCCTCTCCATTTTCTCCCCATCTCCCCCCTGCAGCCCAGCTTTCTGGGTGCCCACAGGGGAATCCCTCTGTGGGCCTAGCACCTTGGCACAGCCCAGCTGGGTGGATGGGTCTGTGGCTCCGGGTGTAATCCAAAATATGCAGAGGTCAATATGAGTCTCTGTGTTTAGTTCAAACTTTGGCCAGTGAATTAGGGGTGAGACTCAGGCCCACAAAGCTCAATGGAAGGGCTTGCGCCTGCCCCTTGGGCTGTTTCCTGCTGAAAGAAAGGGTGTCAACATGGCTGTCAGCAATAACACGGGGTACTGGGAGGGCTGCTTGAGACTTTGATGTGCCCATCCTTAAACTGTACAGGCAAGGAGAAAGGAAGTGGCTGCAGATCTAAAATGAATTAAAAGAAATACTTCCTTTTTTTACTCTCTGGAATTTTTAGCTGCAGGGTAGATTGCTCAGAAGAATAAAAATAAAATAGAATTCATGGATGACAATAATATCTACATTTACACTAGTTGAATTGCAGGACATCCCAGTAAAGTTACATCTTCAGATGAAGTGTTTTCAGTACTTTGCAGTATAAATGCCGAATCCTTTCCCTCCTCCCCTGATATCGCTGATCCTATAAAATGAATAAAATACAGTTTAGATTTGTCCTGGAAAAGTCGTGTTGCATTACCCTACCATTCGGAAGAGAAGCTGTGTTTATTTAACACACAAACATTAGCAGCCAGGCAGGACATTACGATCCATGGAGATCTGCACTTTTAAACTCAGGAAGTACAAATCAACCAATTTCTCATTAACCTTATCTCAGAAATCTAGTCAATGGGACATACTCTGAAGTTTACTCCTTTTTTGAAAAGCTTTTCCCTCCTCCAGGACCGGTGGTGGTGTTCCCCACTTAGATCAAACTGCCAAAGTTAGCAATCAGGCTATCTGCTAACTACTTCTTGGATTAAGACATTCTTCTCAGATGGTTTATAGGTGGCTCCCCTCCCTTTCTACTCAAGTCCAGACCTCTGGTTTTTAAATTACACACTGTGTTAGGCATCTTCTCCCATCAGTCCGTGAGATCTCTTTTCTGCCCTCTTGGTTTCCTTTTATTCTCGGATAGATGTGTGCCATATGACTAATCTCCCTCCACAATTCATTTCTTGCAAACCTGTATCACTTTAGTGGTTTTCTGCTGCACCTTTCTAATCCTAGCAATATTCTCCCTATAACAATAGAGTCAGCCCCTCGCACACGGTGCTAGGAAAGTGCTCTCATCAGTGTGCTTGACACTGCTGGAATAGCTTCAGTGGATTTAAACATCAGGCCTATATACCCAAAGAGCTTGCTTGGCTTTCTGACAGCTGCCTAGCATGGTTCAGATGGTTTTAGTTTATTCCCCATTTACCACCAAATGATTTCCCCTTTAAAATTAATAGAAGAAAAATATTTGGAAAGTGATAGCTGGTTGTTAGATATTACTTTTAGTGTTCCTGTTCATATTTTTCTTTTCTTTCTTTTCTTTCCCATATGCGCTTGTTTCTTGTGATCTCGCAGGGCTGTAAAGTTATGATTCAGCAGAGGTGGAAGCACGATACCGTGCCGATGCTGTGCCGATGCCATGCTGGGGCAGCATGCAGTGCCAGCAGCAGCACGGGAAAGGGGTGCAGCCATGTGGTCAGCACCATCCCCATCTTTCCCATGGACATGGTTCTGGGGCTGGAGAGCATGGATCAGGGTGGTTTTCAAAATGTTTTCGAAGGGGTGTGCAGAGAAACCCCCCATTGCCTGTGGTTTATGGCTTCTGGGGACATCCAGCCTCTCAATCCCGACTATCCCAAGGCTGGGGAGAAGAGGAGGCTTTTGATTCATACAGAATTGATAGCGTCTATTGAAATTAATGCCACATGGGGAAGTAAGCACTGTCTCCACACAGTAAAAGCCAGTGAGTAGCATACTGCAGAGTTCAGGCTCAGACTGTGAAAATGCTTGAAGGCAGAACATATGTTTCAGGGGGTTTTGAAGATACCACAATCCATGAGATATCTAGGGCAGCATGAACATGTTTAGTATAAACCAAGAAAGCAAAAGGCAAAAAAAAAAAAAAAAAAAAAAAAAAAAAAAAAAAAACCCTCAAAAGTCTTGAATCTTTTCTCATACATATTGTGCTCAAATGAGTGTAACTGTGGTTTCTGTAGGGTCATTCCTGATTTATACTCATATAATGAGAATATGCCTTTGCCTTCTGCCTGGATTTTGGTGGGATCTAATATAGGCATTCAGATGGGCCTTGGGAGCACCTGCCCCAGCTCCAGGGAAGTGCTGTCAGATATTACCTCTGCAGCTCGTGCATCCCCCCTCTCCACCCTTCCTTTAAGGACGCTCCAAAAGTGTTTTGGCCTGCGTTCGATAGGCCAACTCCTTCAGTGGCGTACAGCAGAGTGCTTTCATTGATTTCCCAGAGCTACACAGATTCACACCATCTGGGAATCTGACACAAAGGATTTACAGTAAAAAAGGTACATCATATTTCTATCATTTCCTGATGTTGTTTTATTGTTATGACACCACGTTCCGGACGATGATAATTAGAAAGCCTCCCGTTATAGACTTTTCACTAGGCTGCCTGTGTGGAGGTTTCATGTTCCATTCAAAGACTTGATTCTCTAGTTTTTAACTCAAAATGAGCCCAGCATGGGCAGAGCAGGTGCAGCAGGACTGAACCTGGTGGGAGTGTTGGTAGAAGTGAGTATTGGCTTTAACAAAGCAATAGGAACCATGGGAAGTGTCTGGCATGTTTTAATATGTTTAACTGAAATATTATCTATAGCTGAGGGAACCTGATCAGGTTTGGGCTTGCATGTCCTGATGCTGTCATCTGCTCCAAATCAGGAAGAGCAGTGCTGATGAGCTTTCAAAGTCTCAAAGAAACTGCTGGCCCATATTTGAAAAGTCTGTCCTTGCTGTCTCTGATATAAATGCACTCACTGACCACTGGATCAAACGAACGCCTCCTTCACTAGTAGCAGCTTTTCTTGCAGCTATGTAATAGTACTGGGTAGCAGGATTTCAAAGCACGTATTATCTTAGTGCCTCTGATGTAATCAGGACATCAAAGAAGGGACTGATGCATGTGAATAAATACTTCTAAGCTTTAGGTTTGAAAGCACCTTAGCATTTGATGAGCAGTGTTCAAGGGACAGGTGTGGGAATGCCTGCCTGCTCCAGGCAGCAGGTTGTGCTGGCTCAGAGGGAGTTGTCTCTGTTTATGCTCAGTCCACCCCTTTCAGATATTTCTCTGAAACTGGGGCTCAGAGCATGCATCTTCCTCTGGACTTTACGTGCCTACCCTGTGCATGTGATGAAGACAACTAACTGGCTTATCTTATTTTGGAGACACAGCTGGAAGGGGAGAACAATGATTTGAGCAATTGCTCATGAGTAGGAGCTCTCAGCTCAGCAGTGTAATTGGAAACGACAAGAATTCACATATTTTTTGAAGCTAGTTTAACATCACTGTCTCAGCTTCCTGAACAGTCAGTGGGGAGGGATCAGTGATTCACCCCACCCAGCTTAGACCCATATTTTAGGAAGGAGTGAGTTAGCTTCTGGCTGATGAGACCTTAGAT
This sequence comes from Nettapus auritus, assembly GCA_011076525.1. Classification (NCBI taxonomy): domain Eukaryota; kingdom Metazoa; phylum Chordata; class Aves; order Anseriformes; family Anatidae; genus Nettapus; species Nettapus auritus. The sequence continues at coordinate 36,212,033 of CM021765.1, read as the reverse complement.
GATGCATCTAGCTTTTAAATGACTAAAGCTTTGTGACACAAATCTCATTCTAAAAGCAGGGAAAAAAAAAAAAAAAAAAAAAAAAAAAAAAAAAAAAAAAAAAAAAAAGTTTAATTTGGCTACTCATTTGACATTTATCTGGAAAAAACACTAAGTTTTCATCAACTCCAAACACTTAAGTTTACTTTTTTATTTCCTACTCTGTGCTGCTTCCTGGGCTCAGCTCTCCTATGCTTATGGGTATCTGAAATCACACTAAAATCACAGTGTGGCTGCTTCAGAGTAATTCCTTATGCCTTGTCAGACCACAAGGGCACCTGCTCATTTCACTGATGTTGCCAAACAGCTCTTGTGCACATGGTGAGGGAAAAGTTTGTTGCAAAGGTTTGCCTTGCTGACATTGTAGCAGAGGTCTGTCACTGGGGGGGACTCAGTCCCCTTGGAGCAGAGAAGACTTTGTCATTAGGGAACAAGGAGAACCACACAGCCAAGGTGTCTGTAGCCGTGCATCTCTGTGCATAACCTTCCTGGCAGTGTAAAATCACATCTGTACATCTCAATCACCCACAACAAAACTGTGGGGCTGGTGCAGGTGCACTGAGCTTAAAAAATGTGAAGTGCTTTCCAAGCTTCTCAGGTTTCCCTTTCTCTGCTTGGTCACCATAAGATAGTTTTACTGAAACCCACAACAATGGGTGAAAGGGAATCCTCATGTAAACCAATTTAACGCTCTGCATACAGTACAGCAGCCTTAGTGAAGGAACTAAAGTGAGGCCAAATTCAAGACCAGATCCTGCAAAGTGCTAATTCCCTCTGGTCCCAGGGGCAGGCTGATAAGCATGGTCTAGAATGAGGCTCTTAGGCTGTACAGCACCTGGCAAGCTTTCAAATGCATTTCAGAAAAACTCCTGATCTTTCCAGGAAGGGTATTTCAAAGTGCCTCAATTCTGGAGCATTAAAGGAACTTGTGCACAAGCTGTGATAGTGTGGAGCAGGTCAGGAGCAGCTACTTGTCATTGGTTTTCTTCTTATTTTTAATTTTCTCGAGTAACTCTCAATCTTGCTCAACCAAACTGTAGAGTATTAAGTTTATTAAGAGCTGTGTGTTAGTCTCTGAATTCTGCAAAGCATTTGAGCAGAAGAGAGGCAAAGTGTTTAAAGAGCAGTGTGTCAGCAGTCTTTAATCTCAGATAGGGGCTGTGAGCAGGGGCATCAGTCCTGACATGCAGATATACTGATATATTGGGATGCTGTCTGCTCCACTCTGCATATGTGCATAGGACTGGTTTCAAACACTTTCCTCTTTCCAAGCTAAACAATTAGCCACAACTCAGAGCCGTGGATGTAGTTTCGTGTAGAAAGACAAATTGGGTCAAGTGTTGCTTTGCCTAAGCCTACTTCTTTGTAAGGAATGTGCAGAGTCTGGTCTCCTGAGCAGAGCAGGAATGGACTGAGGGCCTGTATGTAGCCTTTCTGCTCACAGATTTGGGCTTTCTAGCTTGCATTTGGGCCAAAGTGATCTCACTAAGCTTTCCTTAGGTCACAGCCCCAGTGATGTTTGTGTCATTGTATGCTCCTTCCTCTGCTTCTCTTTTCTCTCTCTCTTTTTTGTTGTTGTTGTTATTTATTTGTTTGTTTTTCCATATATAAATTAATATAATTACAATAAAGCACCTTCCACTAGTTTCTTTGTAGTGAGTGGAGTCTGCAGGTTTAGCCAGTCCTTACTTCCATGGAAGACATTCATTATTGCTAGCGCTCATGGCCATAAACAACTTCAGCAAGATCCTTGGCAATGTATTCTTCACTGCCTCTGTCATTTGTGTACACCCCTATCTGTGCCTATTTAGCCTCATAATTTTGCAGCTTTTGATGTTACCAGGAAAGCCTTTACTTAGCCACAACCATTTACTTTCAGGTCTGCATGTTCAAGGAGAGTATTTAAGACCTGGAGAATCCCTGTAATGTAGAGTTCAGAACAGTACAAAGGTAAACCTGTGCACTACAAGCTGATATTAGGACAAGAAAATTTCATGAGAAAAAGACAATAAAAGAGGTCATCTTTCCCAGGCCAAGGCTAATTACTGAAAATTGAAACAGCCTTGGAGTTGTTAGGGGACAGGGGAATGCTTCCTGTGTTCCATAGGAAATGAAAACATCATATTTTCCTTCCTCAAACCTATTTCCTATCAAAATCGGGAACTATTCCACTTAATTGTGTATATTGAGCTAAATTTCAGTGCATGGAAGTCCCTTGTACCCATTGGTCTGGATAATACAAGGCTTCTGACATTTATTCTGGTCTCCTACCCTGTGTTGTGTCACTGCTGTGCTGTTGTAATTTCGATATAACACTTTGCTGAGTGCAAATGTGTTATAAAAAAAAAAAAAACAAAAACAGAGGCACCCAGAAACCTTTGAAAAAATCTAAAACATACATATATTTTTTAAAATGTTTAGAAAGCAGTCACAGACATGGTCCCAGCATGTAATTCCCCATACATGCCCATACCTAAAGACACACATGCTTCAAGGTTGTAGAAGGTTTGCATAGGTGAGGGTGGGTTTTCCTTATGGCCACTTTAAATGCCAGTTCTGTCACAGGCTTTGCCTCACACAGTGTTGTTTAAGGCAAGACCTCTTCTTCCCTTCAAAAAAAAGGAAGGCAACATTGACTTGTTGACCAGCTTGTCAACCTCTGAGACACGGGGGAGTTTATTCAGACAATGAGGTGGATCTCGGCGGCGTTGCCAGTAACATATGGAGAGATGTATGTGGTCCTGCTTTTATCTGGGAGACCAAAAGTCTGGACTGCATGGGGAGAGGCTGGTGTGTGACATTCCCCATGTCTTGGGTTTCATTGAAGTTACTGTGTGTTTGTTAGGATATAAACGCCAAACCTAAACCATCCCAATCTGAGCCCATTATGAACCTTTGGCAAAAACAGCCTTATAACCATGCCTCAGATAGAGATTGATTTGTCTTGGCCTCAAGTGCAGCTGCAGTCTGGGAGTGGTAATTCATTGTAAACACCTCCAGAGCATGTCAGGCCTCATAAAAGCCCTATCTTAGACCATGATGTAGCTTTAAAGACAGTACTCTGCAGTTATGTAGGGCCAACATAACTCCTTCTATGCATCTGCTGAGCTGATTTGTTTTCAAATGTTGATTTAAATTTTAGATTTTATTATGTGATATTGCTAAAACTATGGTTTTATGGTAAATGTGTTCCAATGCAATAAAAAATGTGCTTATTTTTCTGCCTACTCCCTGAACTAAGAATAAAATGCCTTACGGGACTATATATATTTAATGGATTTTCTGAATTAAAAAACCTTATGATTAAAATCATAATCTTTGGTGGTCCTACATAATATTTTGTAGCTGACATTCATATGTAATGTAATGTAATCCTGTTTTTTTGATGGGTCTTCTGCCTTTGCTACGTTTCCTCTCTGGCTAATTAATGTTTCTGCTTGCCATTGATTTTTCAGATCCACCCAGCTTTCATTTGTTATTTTCTTTCTCTGATTATTTTAATAGTGTGCCTTAATGTAGTGTATGTTTGGATTCCTGCTCCAGTTCTATCCTAGCCATTGTTGACAACGTAAAGCTCCTCCTTTATACGACAATGCTAATGTTTTTAGCTGCGCTTAATTATCTCCATCTTAGTAGGAAAGCATTGTTGAAGACTTATGTCTTATCTCCTAGTGTTTCAATTTCCCCTTTTGCTAACAGATGAAAGCTGATGATAACCTGGTGCTGCAGGTTTGGGGCACAACCATCTGCAGTCTTATTGGGAGTGCTAATAGTTGGATTGCTTCTTACTTAAAATGATACCACATTGGACTGTTATCTTCAGGCTAATTGTAATTGCAGTCAGTCATGTATCTTCAGAAGATGTTAATTGTGGGAAGATTCCTTCTTTTTCTTGAAAGCTGGAACAAGTGCACTGAAGTCTGGGCAATAATAGCCAGCCCTTAGCAAGGTGGGGGGAAAAAGCATGAAATCACAGGTGGGAAGGAAAGCAATACAAAAGTACCCAGTAGCCCAGAGGTTGTTTGGGTGGCAGAAGGAAAACAAAGGTGTGAAGAGAACAAGTTAAACCTTGCTGTCACATGGAGGTGAATCAGCCTGGAGGGTAAGAGTAGCAGCAGAGCTCATCTCACTGACTGAGGGCTGTGCGGGCAGTTGGAGGAACAGCTCCACCGGAGCAGGAACCACACAATAGACGCCCAGGAGAAAGGTGGAGGGCGAGCATGAGGTGTCTTCGCTCGGCCTGTGCCTGCGAGCCAGCTGGGGTGGGAAGGGGTAAGGTACCCCCACCAATCGTGTCTCCTAGCAAGGCACACAGCCCTTGGCTCGTCAGGAGCACAGCACCAACTCACACTGTTAACCATGCTGGCTATGAAACATCCAGGCAGAGAGGATGCCCATATTTTTCAGATAATATACATAATAACCAGGGGGGAGCATTGGTTCAACTGAGCAAGTAAATGTAATGAAGCTTCAATTGGTGTTTTCTCTGAATCAGGAAAGCATAGAGCAATTGGACCTTTATTTGTACTAAAGGCTGTAAGTTTAAGCATTTTTGTGTGTTTGAAAAATAATGTGATAAGGAAGATCGTGGGAGGTTAAGAAGGATGAATTCTCTGAGAGAAATTCTGCATCCAAGTATGCAAAGGTGTCAGGGTGGGAAACATTACTTCATTCAGGCTCCAGGTGAAGCTCGATGTGTGACAAATCTGACTCCTGTCTTGTGATCAGGGGAACACGTTGTAGCCATTGTGTTGGATCCTGTCTCTAATGACGACCGGAGCAGATGTTTTGGTTTAAAATAAAGCTATGGACAATTACATTGCTGTGCAAGGCACTGGCAGCACCAGCTTTCAGTAATTCCCTGTCTCTGTGTGACTGTGATGTGATGGGAGTGGAAAGCTGAAGCAGAAACTTAATATGACCCTTGCCACAGGCATTTTGGATAGAGCGGCGTTGGATGCTAGACAAACACAGGCCTCGATCCAGCAGAAGCCAATTGGTTCTATACATACAAATAGTCCCACTGTGGCATAAAAGCGTGCAAAAGTTTATTGGAAGATGCCCCAAGAAGGGAAGTGGGAGTGAAGCAAACTGGAGGCATGATTAATAAGTAGAGGGGAGTTGAGCACAGGGTAGCAGAAGTTCAGCCACTTGGCTGATCAGTCAGGTGGGCGGGTTACAGCTGGACCATCACATCAGATAAAATAACAGGAAGAGCTAAGCAATGGCAAGCCCAGGGAAGAAGACCACCAGGAAGACTGGGAGGTGGAATGATCCTTTCCTACCACCAAGCTGGGTGAGAAAGGAAAGGAGAAGAGGATACATAACATGAGGAATGCAATTACTCACGTCTCTGACTCAGGACTGAATGTGTGTTACTACTTAACACACATTTTGTGATTGTATTTTGGCTATTTTATGAGTAACCAAGTCCAAAGGGAACATGCCATAAAGCCCTTGGGAGAGCAGAGGTTACTAGGCCAAAACAGATTAGGTGATAGTTTGCAAATGAGTGAACACAAGGAATATATAAAACTAAGTATCTGAGGAGTTAAAACCTGAACTACCACCTTAGGTGATAGGGGCATTGTTGCAAATATGAATGAATGGACATGCACCACAATCTCCAAATCCCACTGTAAGAGGACATGGGACCATGGAGGAGCAAATGAAGTGGGGAAAGTAGAAGAAACCAGCAGAACCACCTGTGACAATTTTTTGGGTCTAAGTTTTAGCATAGTTTCCGAGCCCATCCAAGCTAGTTGTGTCCCAGGCGACGCAGCCACATCCCTGTCTTGGTCAATCTGAGTACCCAAGCGTCTCCTTCCCACCTGGACTATCAGGGATGTGGAAAACAGGCAGCCAGGTGCGCTGAGAAGCCCTGCTGCTCTGATACCGCTCACTTTTTGTGCAAGCTCAGATGGTAAAGCACTTCCCCAACACCTCAGAGAAGAGGGTTAGGGATTTAAGCTCATCTGCATACCTGCAGCAGCTCTCAGCCTAAGGACCTGCCTATGGGTGAGGTCAGGCATCATGCCACCTCCTCACATACACCCCCCCACAGGCAGGTCTGAGGCCAGGTAACAAAAGCCACTTCAGCCTCACCTGTGCTGTGATACTTCTGTCTGGTTGGTGGCATCTCTGTTCCCCGTGCACAGCGAGCTCCATGCTGGGAATGAGTGCTTCTCCTTGAGGGGACACTTGTATTCTGTCCCCCTGCCAAGCGCCCACCCTGAGGGACCCTGACAGCAAATGCTCTTCTTAGACATGTGCCTACAGTCCTGGGACAAAGAAGACTACTTGTATGCAAAGCTTTTACAAATTTGGTCACTGTGACCAAACTTTATTACTCATTTTATGGAACAGTGACAAAAGTCTAAGAATCAAACAACATGGGGATCACAGAAGCTATGATGTTTATTGTGCTGAACAGACTGTGATAATCCATTAAAGGAACATTTTCAACAAGCAAGCGATTCAAAGTACAATCGTAGACAGCAACTCTACACAAAGAACAAAGCGAAAAGTTAGAAGACACTCAAAAAGAAAAGTAAACTGTAGTTAAACTTCTTGAAGCGTTTTTTTTTTCTTTTTCCTGCAAACACACCTCTCTTGCAGAAATGGTAGAAGAGTTAAATGTCCAGTCTTAGTTAGCAGTGACCAATGACAGCAAAGAACAGTCGTATAAAATTTATCTCCCACAAAAATAAACTATATATATAAAAAATTTTATGATGTTCTCACTGATTCAATGGCCACATGCAATTTTTCAGTCTGAAAAAATGAGGTATAGTAGGCCCTAAGAGGTAGTAATGTGTTTTGATTGTACTACAATATATAGAAAATACAAGATTCAGTTCATCAGAGTGGTAAGTCTCTCGGAGGTTGAAGTGTGACACACACAGAGTGATTATTTCTGTGTCATCCGCTGAATACTGTGGTTTCAAAAAAAAAAGGCAAAAAATAAAAAATAAAAAGGGATTTGCTAAGGCTCGATTCAACGCCCTTTGAAGTCAGCAAAATTCCTTCTACTGCTTGATTTGGCCTGCTAGAGCTACTGCATAGCTGGGATTATTTTCCATTCACCTAATATCAACGTGTCTTGTTTTAACACTCTGATCAGCTCTTTCTCAGCAATCTCCGACAATGAACCCTCTGCAGTCTTTTGAGGAGGTCCGCAGTTCTTGACACTGCCTCTTGGAAGAAGCCAGCAAGTAGTTACCTTTAACTGCGTTTGGCTTGCTAATAAAGCCATACCAACAGACGCCTTCCTGAGAACCTACCCCTGGCCCAGTTATTAATAAAATGTTACAAAGTACTGATTAGGAGAGGAAGAAGGGAAATTAAACAGAAAGAGAGAAAATGAAATAGGAAGAGAGAAAGAGGAAAAAAAAGGGGAAAAAAAGAGTGAGAGAGAGGAGAATAAAAAACCTCTACATAAGAAGCATTTAAAATAAATCTGGCTGAAACATATTACAAAATCACATTTGTGTAAAATACATGAAAATACTTGTCAAGTATTTTCTTACAATCTACTAATTATTTTTTTTAAACACATATTTGTGATTGCATTATGCAAAAGCTGAGCTTGTTGCTTCCCACCTACAAAGCTTCAAGTTTCTTTGAAGGTTTTTTTTTTTGTTCATTTTTTTTTAATACGAAAGTAATTTAAAACGTGTTCATTTTCCACAAGTTATTTTACAAAAATAGTTTTGAATTAGGGATTAGTTGCAGTCCTAACTGTTTCAAACATCTCAAAACTAATGCTGAAAGTAACAAGTTCATTCCATTTAAAGTCTGGAGGTAGGTCTTTGTCAATCAATTAGTCCATTTCTTTAAACAATTCATTTGAGGTACAAACTTGGACAGTAATATTTAAACATTACAGCTAAATTTTTTTTCTATGTCATGTAGTGTCATTGAAGAAAATTATCCTTACAAACCTATCAGCAATTCAGTACAAAAATATATTCAAGTTAACAGTACATTACACAGAAGTCTAGCAGAAAATAGGGTAAGTACATTAAAAAAAAAAAAAAAAAAAAAGGAGAAAGAAAAATACATAGTCATGCTGAAAAACAAGATATTGCTTCCTTAACTGCAATTAAGTGTTGAAGGAGAAATAAGGGAAAAATGCAGATACTTGTGATTATCTACCCAGTAAAAATTTCCTGCATTGAATGTGTATAGCAGCATGTATTTATCAATCCGTTGAGTTAATTGTAAAAATCAGAGGTAGTATTGAATAGTGGGGTAATATTGCATCTGTTGCTAAAAGTGCTGCTTTGAATGAAAAGATGGAGAAACGCCACCGGCACAGAGGTGCTCAGTGAACCATCCTATGTCAAAATACATTGCTTAAAGTAATACACAAGCTTAGCTGAGGTACATGGTGTTGGTTCTTACATCATGACTGATGAGTAATGAGAAGAGATTTGTTTTGTTTGTAACCTGGTATGGGGTGAGTGGAATTAGTTGAAACTACTAAAACATCTGGATTATTTTGTTCAAACAAATTCAGTATTAATTTTGAGGTACCTTTCTCTATGTTTTAAAACACTTTTCTTGATAAAGACTTAGTCATTAATGGCTTAAGTGTTTGGTGCCAGTCATTCCTGCTTCCACAGAAAATGCCTGGCTCTACAGAAAGCCGACTCTGTCGGACTTCCTATTGTCCAGAAGGTGAGGGCTGGCCGTTTTGTTTATTACTACTTCTGCTGATATGTTTGTATCTGTAACTATACAACGTATCTTTGTCTTTCTTCCCTTTTGCAAAATGAAAGTACCTTTTTCGTGTTGCTTTCTTTCTTCCGATTACCAGCTGAATGAAGTGAGAGATCAGCTTTCAATATTTTTTCCTGAAATAACAATAAGTCTTAAAAAAAATAAATCAAGTATAAGTCTACAAGTCTTACAAAAAAAAAAAAAAAAAAAAAAAAAAAGAGTAGTATCTATCCCTTATCTTTGGTGTTCTAAAACAGGGAGTTCACTAAGTAGGGAGTGGGTTGCTGGAAGTGTTGCAAGGCCTAGTGTTACACACCAAGCCTTTCCTATTTCAATGCCCATTATAATTAATATGTTACAAGTTTCTTGCTTATATGCAGTGCAGTGAATGACTTAAACCTGATTTGGAGCTCTTCTTGACCCAGTCACCCTTACTTAGCAGCTCAAACAAACTATTAGTAGGTTAAGAAAAAAGAAAACAGTAATTAAAAGTTGCATCGTTAATCTGTGTCCCCATTGTGTTACAGCAGTTTTTCACTAAACCTGGGACTGTGAAGGGATTACAAAGAAGTTGATTAGTCAAATCCTTTTTAAGGTTATACGATTTTTTTCCCCCAGGCAAAAGTGGAAAGACCATGGCAATAGAAAATAAGTGGTCAAGGCAGTGTCTTCTCCCTTCAAAAGACCCAACTGCTGATGAGGTAGAAATTGCATGATGCGGTATCCTAGTCTTCCTCTGCAGATTCTTGTGAGGACGTTTCTTCAGTCTCTTCCTAGAACATATAAAAAGGAAAAATAAATACATGGTGACCACGTGTCTTAGGCTGTCACCTCCTCCTTCTCTCACGCAGCTGACAATTGCATCCTGAGCTAACAAAACACCCTTTACAGCTGCTATGACATCTCAAGAAGCCACTTTGTTTAGGATAAGAAGGTTCCCCAATCCCGATCACACCGCTGTGGTTTGCTGGGCTCTCCTCCTACCCAACGGGGTGCCAAGAAAAAGAAAGCCCTGTCGTGCTCTGTCATGGGCCTTTCCAGAAACTGGAAAGTATTTTGAACAGGTATCCAATGCTAAGGGGGTGCTCTGGGAAGCCTTCTCCTCATCAGCTGTTGGTCTCTGCCCCAGCGTTGCCCTCATGTTTGCCTTCAGCAGGCCTGACAGAACGCAGCGCTCTTACGCTGCTTATTTAACCAATGTGCTGTGCCTTTCAGGACACGGGCGGTAAACCGGGGGCAATAAACATTTCTGATAAAAGGGGCTGTGAGTGAAAGGTTGCTTTTTATCAAATCCTGCACATCATCACCTAAGCCAGCACGTGAAAAAGATCTAGGAAGAATAGGAATTTACCCCCTCAGCCAACTGAGACCTTTTAAGAATGACCAGCTTAAAACAGCTTATAACAGTCTTCATACTTTAATAGATTTGATTTTCCACATGGCTTCATTTTGTCTGGGTGGCTAACTGACACAATTTATAACTCTCTTCCTTTCCCAGGCCACTACAGTACACCATTCAGCAGAGCATGCCTTCAAGCTTGTCTGCATTATATGGCCAAACTTCCATTCATTAGTGTTTGAAACACCTCAGCTGTGAAGGGCTCCTAAATGCTACCATGTGTGACACTGCTGCAGAAGAGCGGCATCAAGAAAAAACACACAGCTTTAATCATAGGCCACTGCTCACTGCAATCCCCTTTCAAAAGGCTTCAGCCCCCCCAAAAGAAAAGAGTGAAAAAAAAAGCTGTAAATCCAGGGAATAAACATAAGTATAAATGAATGGATGACAGCTTAAAAAATATAACCATAGCGGCATCAAGCCATGAGATTTCACACTGGTTTTGTTTAGTCTGCTTTGGGTTATGTGGGAAATGTGAAAAGCATGAAGCAAATGCTCCCCCCTCTGCCTTCAGACCCCTGCCCCCCGGTAAAGCCAGGCCCCAGCCTGTTAAGCCAGGAGGTTTATACCTCTTGACTAGGAAGCGGGCCATGACCCCGGGATACTCTCTCGAGCACCAGGCACAAAGAAAGATGTAGCATGATCAAAGCTGTGGACGGAGGAAAGAGAGCAAAGTCAAGTGTCAGCTGCCCTCTGACCTTGACTTTTCAATTAATATTTAAATTCCAGAAGACACCAATTTATCATGCAGATAAACAATTTCTTCCTCACAACAAGTCATTTCCACTCGTAGCATGGTTATATTTGGAGTGCAGCTGTGAAAACGATCCCTGACTCATGAAGCCATTAAGTGAATTTCGCTCCATCCCTTGCAGTGCTGGGAGACGGGCACTGACACTCCATCTAATCCTGTTATCATGTAGTGCATTTTCTGCTTAACTTCCTCGCAGGATGGGACTGTGGCTGTTACATCTCAGCTGAGAAGAAAAATGGTATCTACATGCACCTAATGAAGAGCTGATTTGGGCTGTGTGTGTGGAGACAGAGCAAAATATGTTGGTTTGTGTCTTAGTAACTCTGAACTGAGGATGACCATCCAAAACAACAGCTTTGCCTCCAAGTATTTCAGTTAAAAATTACAACTGTGGGTTCCATGCTCTTAACATAACAAGGGTTATAACATATGGTTAATGGCATTTGATGATGATCACGTGCTTAATTCCTTACAGCCGCAAACCTGGAACACTCCAGGTTGTCCTTCACAGCATTACATGGACAGGGGACAGGAAAGTATGTAGAAGGACACATTTCGGAGCCCAGCCAGAGAACTACTTTTAGTTAAAGAGTTGCCCACTCTAGAGATTTTTACTGTGAATCTCACAATATGTTTTTCCTTGTAGCCTCTGCTGCTGTGACCAAGAAAATGAGTGAGAAGCTCATCCTTCATCTATCTATATATGCATACATATAAATTTAATAAAGGATATGTATCTACAAATGTGTGCACTTGTAGTAACTGGAAGGATGAGAAACCAAAAAGCAAGCTAAAACTGCCACAATATTTAAATAATAAACTGATTATTAATAATACTTGAGACTGGCAGCTCTGCCTTTCAAATTCACATCAGTCTTGGGAAATATTTTTCTCATAAAAAAAAAAAAAAGCTGGCAAAGAGATCAGATTGTTGTGCAGCAAAAAGAAAACTTCTCTTCATTAAGTTCATTCCTTGCAAAAGCCTAAGATAGCTCAGTTACAGACGGGTGGTTTTAAGCCAACCTATCATGTAAGTCCCTTGTCAAGACACAGATGGAGACACAATTGCTGCTCTGAAGTGCTTACAATTCAAACAAAGGGATAATACAAATCAGACATATATGCATGGAGGGACCCAAAGGAAGGAGTGAGTTGAGGTTCTGAAAGAGAAAATGCAGATGTATGACAGGAACAGAGCTGGATTTTTTGCACTGGTTGAAGAAAAAAAAAAAAAAAAAAAAAGAAGAAAAAAAAAGTTTACAAATATCAGAAGGTTGTGCAGCTGTGATCCTCAGCCCAGCCTTTGCCTGTGCAGCACCCACACCCACCTCTCCCCAAAAGATGGAGAGGGGGAAGGTGCTTTGGAAACTCTGTGTGCCCCTTACAAGTTGCAGACCAGCTCTGCACTGGGGCAGCGCAGCCAGAGATCCCCTGGAGTGCTCTGTGAGGGACGTCAGGGCTTCGGGCACCTCAGGAAAGGATGCTTAACCATCACGGAGCACTCTCCAGGGACTTAGAAGTTCTTGTAGCCCCACTCAATGTTGGTGGCATTGCCATGTATCATAGTCAAAGGAGGAACTTGGGCTGGAGTGAAATACTTTGTAACTCCAGATGGGCTTCCGATCAAGCTGAAGAGAAGGGCAAAAAACGAGGAGCAAAGCACAGTCATTAGAGCAGACATTAGAAATCCAAGTCACTCAGTCACAGCGTGATAGCCATGCAGAGCATAAATTCAGAAACACCACCCCAGGAAGCACTCGGGCAGGCAGCAGAGGTTTCACATTACAGGCAGCCTTAATTCAGGTTGTTCTCACTTTTTAGGTGCGTTCACTGCAGTTGTGGAGACAGAATGGTGACATGTGTTAATTGAGCGTAAACGTTCCTCGACCCAGTTTTGCCTTGAACAGCTACTCCCCTGGTTTGCTTTCTGCTGCAGCAAGCTGACGAGAGGCTGGGGTAGCAGGCTGTGAACGGAAACCTGAGAATGCTTCAAACTGACCAGATGGGGTTCAGCTAGCAGGGAAGCCATGGCCAGAGCTCAGGGGGAACAGGACAAGCACAACGGGATGGCTGCATACTCTGATGCCTAACTCCCAGACACCAGGAGTGGCCAGTTTGGGGTGAGCTCCCCACGCACCCATGTGCCACACATACACATATCCTGTGCAGCTGACTGACATGGCGTACTGCAGAGGCAATTTTACTTGGCGTGTCCTGTCCCTGGCACCTTGAGCTGCTGCAGGTCACGGGGTGATACTGTAGGACAGATTGTGATCCAGCACCCTGAGTTGCTATAACTAGCCTACCAAGCAGGGAGTGACAGGGAGCTGCTGTCTCTCCCCCCCAAAAGAAGCATTGGGAAGTCTTTCTTCAAAACTTTTATGTGCACAAATGTTGATAAGGTCTTTTCTTGAGGGGCATCATTGGCATATGGCTGGAAGATGTGCTCACTGGACTGGGACCGGCCCACACTGCATCCTCACCTCTCCCTGATGTAGGGTCCCAGAAGGGGAGGAAGGACAGATGTGGGACCCAGATGCCTGAAACTTGGAGCCTGACACCATTTTAGATGCCCTGTGTATCTTGTTTGGCACCCAGCAGCCAGACCAGAAGACTGCTGGTCTCCCATGTATGGATGTCTGTGATCCACCAGGACACCTAAAAGGGCACAGGACAGCAGTGTCGAGACAACTAGACACACTAACCCTCTCCAGAGCCACGATGCTGTGTTTCTGCCTTCAAAGGCTCTCCACTGGGAAAAAAAGAAGCAAACGGGTAAATTGCAGAGATATGTGAAGTGATAACCAGGAGCACATGCACCTAATTCATGAAGCTCAGTGGTGGCACCATCCATATGTAAATCACAGAGCGTTTCCATGTCAGTTATCTCTTGTTCCCAAGGGACTTCCTTCCCATGACATCCTGTGCAGGTGACAGAGCGGATCTGCCTCTGAGCTTAGGTCTCCATTTGGCAACCCACGTTTGGCTGGCACATGTTATTTTGCAGGCAACATGAGCAGTGAGCAGCATCCTGGTGTCCTCAAGAACAGACAGGCTTAGCTCAGGCATTGCACATCCGTGTGTCTCTCTTTTTTGGTGGACCCCCTGAAGGTGGTCACAGCAAAAGCTGATGATGAGACAATTGTTCCTGTTTGACAACAGCATCCCCCAACTGCAAAAGAGCAACTGTTCTGCATTTTTATAAAGATGTTTATTCTCTTCTAATTCCCTGGGACATAACTCCTTTACAGCTACTTCAAGGTTAATTGTCTGCCTCCAGAAACTCACTGGCAATTCAGTTGGCAATTCATTGTTTTCACCTTCTGCTCATGAATCTCTGAATGGCAGATTTAAAAAAATAGAACCAATTTTGTGAGATGAACTGGAGGATCACAGTAATGGTACATACGGAGCCTCTGAATTTGTCAGAGTTTTTATTTTATAACAAAGTATTTGCTATTGGCACAGATTTTGCTGGCTGCTTTCTAAGCCCGAGAGGGTATGCTTGAATAGATATGTCAAAAAGAACTGCTGACAAGAGCAACTTGCAGACTGTGGACCATTGTCTGCTAACTTGTCTGAAATCCCCTGGCATGCAAGCTAGTATTTTCAGAGGAGTCCCCGAAGCCAGTGCCTCCTATTGCAGTTGCAGAGGCCCGGGCTGTGCCCAGCCAAGTCACAGTGTCATCCTGACCGCTCCACAGCCAACAAACTCCTTTAGAAATTCCCACAGAACTAATAGGCACTCAGAGTCAGTTTGCTTTGTGTGAAACTTAGGGTGGGATCTTTTGCTTCAAGCTGCTTCACCCTCCGCAAAGCGTGATGGCAAGAGCTGGAGCTCCTGCTCCGAGGCCATCAGTCACCACGCAGCCCTGCTGAGCCCATGACAGCAGTAAAGAAAAGTTAAATTTGAGAATCTGGATCCAGAGCTCAAATTGTTGCAGGTATTTACTGCACACATCACAATAAAAGGATTTATTAGGGCAGAAGAGACCACCATCACCACATACGAGTCAACCAGCCTGCAAGCAAGCAATTTCTGTGTACTGTCACTGCTATCATGCATGGGAGAGATTAACTTCTCTGGCCTGGTGGTTTAAAACACAGTTGAAAACTCTGACACACTGGTTCTGCATTTGACACAACACAGACATTGACTACGGCACGGGACAGCTCTGAGGATAGCAAGCAGGCAAGTCCTGCCAAGGAAGCAAAACTCTTGGTATTTTGATGACATTAAAGATAAAGAGAGTGACAAATGGAGAGGTGGCAGCTGATGGGGCAGTTGGGGGTTGATTTAATGGCTGGAAAATAACATTTTTGCTTTCAACGTCTAAGTCACTAGGGACTTAGCCTCTGATGGTCCACCTTGTCACCTGTTGGCCTTCAAAAGGTTGCAGACAGCCATAGCGGGAATCCAATGTTGGAATACAAACAAGTAGCCTTAGTGAGCTGGTGCTTAACCTTCCTAATGCCTGTCTGCAAATTGGTGGGCATAGGCAGAGCTGCCTAACGCTCTTGGGAGCAGTCTAAGAGCAGGCAAGCATCTTAAAGCTCATTTCAACTTGGAGATGTTCTCAAAGGTTCCACAGTCAGGAAGGCAATGCACATCAAAGAGCGAGAATAATGCTCCTCTGTGATTGTGCATGTATGCAATAGTATTGGTTTGGAAACTCACATACAGGCTTGTTTTGAAATCCCCATGCTCTCTGATTTGAACCAGATACTTCAAGCTGGGTTTTCTACCTCCTATGAAGATGCCTACCCACCCAGCTGCTTTATATGGAGGATGCATCTTTTGTCTGTTGAAGTCACTCCACTTTTACATAAATCACCAAATATTGTGAGGGATGGAAAAGCAGCAGATAAAAAAAAGCAAAATACCAATGTTGTTCTGCAGGTGATCAGCCTGTGGCTTTTCAAATGCACAGACTTACTGAGTAAATTGAAGGTGTCCTTTCCCTTTACTGCTGGAACAATCCTGCTTTACTAGCAAAAAGGCTGCTCATGGGGATTACTGGATAATCCACATCCCCAGCTGCTGGAGGAAGTGTACTCTAGCTGGGGCAGCTGGAATGAAGTTGCTGGGGCTGCCCTGGGACTCAGATGCTGTCAAGCTGAGAATCATAACCAACAACAAGTTCCAGACCAACAGCAGTGGCAGAGGTCAGATAGAGCTACCATCCTTGAACACCCATAAACCACTCCTATAGATCACTTTCCTCTACTGGTAGAAATGTCTTTAAAGGTTTGGCCAAGTTTTGGTCCTTAAGTCACAGGTTCCGGTAACAGAAGGGGGCCAGGACATTGCTCAGGAGCATCCCTTCTGGACAGGGCATTCCTCTCTGTTATAACAGCCTTCTTCCCTTTAGATTAAGGGGAATACAAAAATATTTCTCTATCTCCTAGTTTATCTGCCAGTAGGAGAACTGTTTGATATAATGGAGTGATAATGACTCTCACTGCTTACCCTGAGAGAAAGGGCTTATCTGACACAGAATTTGTAATCCAGGAGGGCAGAGAACTTCCAGAGACAGGAATTAGGCTGGTCTGCATTTAGATACCCTGAAAAATACCTACTTTAGGTTCTGCCTCTCAATGTCTCCCACATATGGGCATAAATGAACACCCGTTTCAGGTGCCCAACTTTGCCATGGATTTTATAGCAGCCCTGATGTTAACTCAGCAGTGAGATTTCTGCAAGGCAGCAGGTCACTCAGTGCTAAAGCCAGCACTGTTGAAGCCTTTTGAAATTGAGACTCAGCTGTCTAAATTACGTCAGGCCAGATTTCTTAAACGCATTTTGGCATCTGAGTACAGCGAATGCCTTTTTGACCTACGCAGGTCAAAACACTTTGAAAAAATCTGTTCCCCATGTGATTAAAAGGAGAGTGAAAATCTCCAGCAAAATCTCAGTACTGGTCAGAAGAATTTTGCAGGAAGCACCATTTAAAGCCTGCAAAGCAGAGACCTAAGACAAAAACTTGAAGCAGTCATGGGTGCTGTTCTAACATTGACATATTTTGTCTTGGAGAGCTTCAACCCCACGAGATGTAAACAGTTCCGGTGGGAAGGAAATAAAATATTACAGAAAAGGCAGCGTTAGAAACATATAGAACTGAGCTGGACCAACCCCAACTCTTGAGAAGCTGCTCTTACAAACCTCTTGTGGAGGCTGTAAACTGGTGGAGTGGTAAACTACTATGCATTCACACAGGACACCATGCTCCAGAGCCAAAAATCCAGACTGGAGCATAAGGCAAAAAGAGGCTATAATAATACCCTCTATTTACTAATATGCATCTCAACAATTACATGAAAGAGAAAAAAAAAATCCTCAGGCTTTTAGAATCCAATAAAGCCCTGTGGGCCACTGCATAAATTCTTCTATTGCTGGCAGTGGAGATTGAAAAGCTCAGAAGGATACTGGAGCCTGCGTAGGCAAACCTGAATAAGCCTGCCTTTCTTTGGCAGCATTGAAAACTGTGTATGTTGCATTGATAACTGTGTATATTTTGTGTTCAGTGATGGAGGAAGAACTACAGTGAAGGTCTAGCTCCTGGCACGGAGAAGACATACAGAGATGGACACGAGGACAGGCTTTGAAATGAGGGTCAAACCCATGTTGCTTACCTTTTGCTCTCCACCCTTATTTTACAACATGAAAAGGAGAATAAAGTAAGGCCTGTTAGATTTCCATTCTATTTTTTTTTTCCCTCAAAATGACTGTTTGTTACAGACAGGAAGCAACTGCCAGAAGTTATTCACCTCCAATCCTTTATCACTTAAAAAAGCATTACAGCTCTGTTTACAGAGCCACTGGCAACTGCGGTTTGGGACCAGCTATCTATCTGTAATGATAAATAATAAAATAAAACGTCTTCCTTTTGAGTCCCAGCTGAGAGATTTTGCCAAGTGATCAAACTTGTCTGAGCCCTGGAGCAGCAGCTTTGAAGTAATAAGAAGGAGAATGAAAACCTGCAGCCAAGAGCCGCACACACCTCATTAGGGCCCTGCTATGCGGGAAGGCCAGGCAGCAGCTTCCCGGTCAAGCCTGCCTGCCCACTGGAGAGGGGCTGTGGGAGGGTAAGATAAAAGGGCCTTTCAAAGGGGGAAGTGCGCCAGTGACATTTTTACGAGCACCGGGCCTGAAGGCTCCTGAACAAGCAGCTCGCGGCCCCGGCACGTAACCCGTAACCCGCCCTACGCCGGGGCCCATGGGGAGCAGGGCCTGCAAGGAGCTGCAGTGGAGGAGACTGTGGTGGCCACCAAGCCTTCTGAAGCTCCCCTGGTTTTCTCTTTGCATCTTTTCCGATTGCCAAAGAAAGAGTTCAACATAGGCGGCTCTACCTTCCCCAAGCTGTGCTCCGAAAAGCCCCTCAAATGAGAAACATATTTCAGAAAGATAGATAACGAGGCTGGGCCCTCTCATTTGGTTCAGCAGAGTTCATGTGAGACCTTGCGGTACAATTCAGCTAAATGATTTTTTTTTTTCTTAAAAAAAAAAGAAAAAACACTAAAGCTTAACAGACTTGTAAAATGCTTTTAAAAATGTCTGAAGAGTTTAATCATAGATCTTACCACACAGACACTGGTGAGGCTGTGTGCTGGCAGTAAAGCAGAGTATTTAACTTTGAGAGCTGAAGTTCTGGGTTTAATTTTCAGTTTCAGACTAAACAGCAGGTCTGCAGCGAAAGGCACGGCGACGACTCCTGAGCAAAATGGGGTAATGGGAATGCTTTTCTTGCAAACTTTACTGATTGTGTAACCGTGGAGCACCTCTTAGTGCAGGCAAAGAGTGCAAAATCAGAGAGCTTTCTGTTGGTTTTAATAAACTCCCCCCCATCCCTTCTCTTTTTTACTGCAAAGAATTCTGCTGCTATTTTATTATGTAATGCTGCAGGCTAAAAATATATCCCTAATTTAAGCCATCTTGCCAATAAATCTACAAATACCAGGTAATCCAAAAAGGGTAGTTATGGTCTAATGACATACTCTTCTTGTCATCTTAATATGTTCAACTCCTAAAGGATTTAGTGCAATGCATTTAAAGATTTTTCAACTTCTTGAATATCTCCACACAATCTTGTGCGAAGGGCAATAAAGTACGGCCCTCTTCAGCACGGAGCAGGAACCCAACTTTTCAAGTTCCATCTGCGCTGCGACTCGGGTTACCACAGGGTGAAGCTTTTTCTTTCTCTAAGCAAGATAGTTTGATTTAAATGGAGTGGGCCTGTCTAACTTAATAGATAGTGATTATTTCCTTTTGATTATAGAGCCTTTTATGGGAGTTTCTTTTCCAATTGAACACATCTATATTCTATAATCAAATCAGAAAAGGTTCCTGCTGGAAATGTGTGTTCAAAAGACATTTTCTTTTAGGAGTGAGACAGATTTACTGCAATTTATACCTCAATGTTAATCTATTCTCCTCTTCCTAAACATAAAAAATACTAATATAAATTACAGTTAATGCCCCACCATATAACACAGTTCTCAGGAGGCTATTAAAGTGATGGGCAAGCCGCCTAACATATTGTAACTGTCTCTCTGCTATTCTGAATTCAGTTTCCAGATTTTGCCTGAAAATAAGCGTGATTATCAGGGAAAGGGTGGGGGGAAGCCATTCACTACCCTGAATCTGATATCTCCCTGGTCCTAGAGCTCACATGTCCCATCTTTCCAGACTCAAGTCTGGTTTCAATGGAGCTCTCATTTTTCTTCCCACTAATCCTGCCGTGAGATCAACCATTGGTAACTCTGTGAGAAATTAAATACCAGGATGTGGGAAATCTGAGATCTGAATTCGGGCAGAATGTGGGTGATTCTTTTATTATTATTATTATTATCAGTCTCTCCTTCTATTTTCTTATGGTTGTTGTGTGGCAAATAGCTCTCCAAACCTGAGATCAGAGATCAGCCCATAACAACATGACTGCATCAACAGATCAGAGGTAACACACAAAGTACATTGGCAGTATCATACCTCTTTTTAATACACGCAACAGTCATTCCTAAAGAGAGATTTTGGCCAACATTTTTTGAAAACATTCTGGAATTTCCAGAAATGCCTTACAGCAGGATCAGCAGCAGAACTTCATCATGGTGATGCTCAACATCTGGTGGAGCAGACTTCATAAAGAATTTAACATTTGTGGCATTGAACGATCCCAATGAAACAGGATCCATGAGATAGTTTGCTATGGTGGTGTGAGTGCTACAATGCCCAACAGTTAGGCAGTCATTTTGAATGGCTTTTTTCCAGCCTCTGCGAGAAAAGCACATTTATTTATTCAGGTCCTGCAAGGAGGCACTTGAGACACTTATAAATATTGGACTGCCTAAAGGCGGAGGTGGGTCCTTTGTGCACTACTTGGCAATGTGCTGATGTCTGAAAAACACCTACATACTCCTGTAGCCTTCAACATTTAAGTATTTAGGAGCACGTCTCACTGCATAGTCTACTAAGAGGCTGTGATGCTTCCCAAATTTTACTCTGTCCATAAGTGGTTTTAGAACGTCCTTTGTCATTTTATTGTGTGTTGACTTAAGATGAATCCTTTGCCTGAGTGTTCCTCTGCGAGTCTGCATGGGAGGAGGCATGTGCATAGCTCCAGCTTGTCCATCCCAGCCTTAATGTTTGGCACATGTGTCACAAGCTGATGGGCTTGCCCAGGGAGGCCAGATGTCCATCCAGGGTAGCATGGCAGCACTGATTTCAAGGAATTAAATTTGCTGAATTCCACAACTGCCCCATAGTGACTGACAGAGTAGCTGTGAAATGCTCCTTATTCTTCTATTCTAAGACTGTTATTTTGGGCAACAAGGGGACCTTATAAAATTCCCCCAGTGCCATGGAAACCCCAGAATAAAATAAAATATTGGCTTCTTATTGCTTCCTTCCAGAACATGTTTAAAGATGTATATCAGTTAATGAGGGCTGAGCATACTGCTATTTTCCCTAGCCAAATCTTTTTTAATACTGCTGGTATGCACATACTGTAACTGACTATTCTAGCAAATTATTTAACAGATGACAAATGTATTTTCTTTGGTCTTAACTTCCATTCTCATTATGTCTCTTATTCAAACTCCATTACAGCATACCCCACTCTTAACATATAATTTGCAACAAAATTTATATGGTCCTGAACAGGCATAGCAAAGATGCAGCAATTCTTAGAAGCGGATCGTAGTTCTGTTGTTTAAGATCATATCATATAACCCTGAGGATAATCGGAGTTAGAGAGGGTTTACATCCCATGTTTTTCAGTGTAGTAGTTGAGCTGGATTATGGCCTTTGGGCACTTATTAATATTTATGCCAAGAATTAGGGCATCTTTCAGTGACTTCAGCTACGTGTGGAGGAACAGCAATGATGCTTGATTGTGAGAGGTGCAGAGCCTTTATGAGAGGCTCTGTAACCAAGCTCTTAGTGAAAAGAGTGCTTTATTTCTGCACAGCCTTCTGACATGCCTCATCTCGGCTAATTAGCATTTTGATTATTTTTGTTGCCAGAAGTCCAAAAGCTGACTGTTCTGGTAGTTTCAACTTTCTGGATATCATTCTGGAAACATCCTAAAATAATCCAGATTTTCAGGGGGTGGCCCAATGCTTCCTAGAATCTTGTATGTCTGTGAAGTTGGATACCCAAGTATTAGCAGTACAGACTCATTATTCTTGGAAACCTCGGCCGAAATACATAGTACTTGTATGTAAAAGTAGCACTGTTTAATTTACTTTTGACTGACATTTTGTAAACACTGTTCCCTGTCCAGCCATCTTTCTCAGTGGTGTTTCCCAGGCACACGTCACAGCCCCGTCTCTTCTGGCTATTGTTAGTGAGATTTTGGATCATGTCAAATCAGAGCCAGGTTTTGAACTGGAGGGGGTGCCTCCCTCAGCAGCTCCCGTGGTCACAGTCTTGGGGTCAAACACAAAGTCTGGCTGTCCACAGCCACCACCTGCCCATGGAGGGCTTCTTCCCCAAGCTGCAAAGGGAGAACCAGAGGTCGGCAGAGTGCAAGGACACGAAAAGGTTTTAGCTCACCCCTTCAGCCCCCAGCCATCAGCTGCAGAGCCTGCATGAGGTGCATGGAAACGCTCAGTTGTTGTAATTCTGGGACTTTTCTGTGTCCTTTCCTCAGCATGGAGCATTTTAGGATCAAGCCTTGCTCAGCACCTTGGGAAAGAGCAGCAACCCGATACCATGTCTGTATCGAATTGGCAAATGTGTGACCAGTGCTGCATTCAGATGGCAGCTTCCTGTGCTAGGGCTTGTGTCAAGGAAATTAAGTGTAGCATATTTAGTTAAACCTTTTTTTGCCTTGTGACTGTTCAGAGCTGAAGACTCCTCCCAGGTTGTACTACGCTGTGACACCCCTGCTCCAACTGCCTCAGAAGCTGGCCTACAAAGCCAGGACATCTCTTGAGCTGCATGTTGCAGCACATAAGACTCTGAAACCCCCAGCTAGTCCCCAAGAAACCAGGAAGCAAAAATATCTTCCAAGATCTGAATCCTTTTTAGTCACATCAAATCATGAATGCATGCATGCTCATAATTCCCTTATGTAAGAAGCATCTTGGTTTTAACAGAGGGGGGGATCAAGGCACAGCAAGACTTGCTTGAAAATTAGCTTGCACACTGCAGTGCTCAGCACTAACAGATTCAAAGGAAGCATGAGGCTCACCCATCATGGGTGAATGGGACACTTCTGCTCCTCAGTCAGCATGTGGGGACAAGGGGACAGGCACTTAGCCTGCTTAGCGTGTCACGGGCACGCCAAGCAAGGGGATGCATAATTCAGCACCAAGGCAGGTGCTGCTGTGAAGCTGGGGCTTATCCAAACTATTTTCCTCCTGCACTGTGAGAAGCAGGGTGCTCCTGCTCCCCTGCAAAACTCATTCCACTCCCACCAACAACCCCCAAATCCTGGCTGCTGGCAGAGGGCACAGGGGTCTTCTAAGTCCCCAGAAACCTGAGACATGAGCCTGGGGCAGGCAGTGCCTTGCAGCAGTGCAGCTGCTGGGCAGGCACAGCTGCGATCATGTCCCTCCATCTTGCAGTGCAGCTAAGGTGTCCCCTGGCTCCAAGACAGAGACTGGGCAAGCAGCAGTCTGGGGATTTGGTGCTCCTCTCTGTGAACACCCAAATTCTGGCAGCCTATATATATCGGTAAATTTAGACCAAAAAGCTTGAGGGCTGTATTACCAAGGTTATTTGAGTATCTAACAACTCACTGTTAAATGAAGTAGTGGTTTCTAATGAACAATTACATGTTTAACTACCTTTGTAAAACCCATCTGTCTGTTCCCTTTGCATTCTCTATGAAATGATGGAAGTGCTGAGTGAGCTCTTCTTGTATTTTTGTTTATGGTAGAATGGGGTTCAGTTGAAGAAAATACTCAAATAAGTATTTGAGTATTTTGCTGTGAGCAAAAGCAATTTTTATAAAAGTGATTTTCATAAAATTGGTGTTCAGTAGACGACTTTGTGGCCCCAGTGTTCACTCTGTGGGACTATACTTACTGGCAGTGTTTGCCATCTCGACACTGAGAAGCCAGTGTGTACCTACCACCATCAATAAAAGAAACCATAAAAATATGAAAAAAGATTGCCTCATTGAGCAGCAACCTACATCTTGAGATCACTGTATTTCTGACTTTTTACTCTTTTAAAGTAACCAAATATCTGAATATACTCCTGAATTAAAGGTTTTTTTTTATTTTCTTCACTTCCTTCCCACCAAATAGTTTTTCCACTTCCTTGTTTCATTTATTTAAAACCAAATTTCTGGAAGCAGTAATATCAAAAAAGTTACTCTATCAAGGTTATGTAATAAATGAAAATCATAAACACTTAAACTTTGGAAATTTGATTCTTAAAATGATTTGGGTATTTAGGTCTCACTGATTTATATTATTCAGATTCTATTCAGAAGTTATGCCATACAAATAAGAAAATATTTGCTATCAGAAATGCCTGACTTCCTCTTCCAGACCTCATTTTTTAGCACAGTATTTCATAGAACTGGTAACTGTACCTTCTTTATTTTTCCCCAAATATTTTTGTTTTTATTTTAAAAAAAAAAAAATTTTTTTTTTTTTTTTTTTTTTTTTTTTTTTTTTTTAAATTTTAAACAAACCATTCAGATTCCCTGTCACAATAAACCAACTATAAAAGAAGACTGAGAATGTCTTCCTCTGGAAACCACATCATGCAGTTGCCACCATTCTAGCCTGGAAGGAGAAAGAAAGTAAGACCTTAAAGACTGCGAGCCTCCTTGAAACTCTATCTACGGTAGTTATGTTGAAAGTAAGAGGCTTTCCTGGTTCCCTTAAAATCAAATTTAGACCACTTCCAGAGGAATGGTAACGTCCTTCCTGCAGTACAGGTACCTACCTAATTTCTTCATGATCCTAGCTCTAATCCACAACTTTTATATTATTCTTATTTATTTATTTATTTATTTGCATCTTATGCCAAGCAATCCTTGTAGCTTGTTCAAAACAGCAGAAATGGCAACAATAAAGGCTAGTTTTCAAACCCAAGCCCTTTTTTTCGTAATATATTTTCATCCATTTGTTAAAACAATCTCCTCAAATCAGAACAATGTTACAAGAACACTCAGAATCAAAATCTGGAAGGTTTCTCCAAAGCAAAAGCCTCAAAACCCAATATTAAACCCTATTTTGATTTAAAAAAACCCTCAAGTGGTCATAATAATGTGAAGCTTTGGAAAAACTACCTTCCAAGGACACTTATGGGGAAAAAGGTCAATAAAAACAGGTTATTTCATTGTGAAGCTATTTATGAAAAAAAAAACCCGGCCAGCTCCAGTAAGCATTGTCCCCTGTCTGGCGGTGGTGGGAGGCAGGGCACTGAGCTGGAGGGCCCCACAGCACGTCCAGAGCTCAACCCTGCCGGGAAAACTTTGGGCAACTCCTCTGGGACCATGCCCCACATGGGGGGGTGCAGTGAGTCCAGGCTCACTGAGCTGTGATATCGTGATATCCACTTGCTCCACGTGTGTGCATGTGGTGCCTGGGGCCTCCAGCATATTTAAGATGGCCTCTACCACTGTCTTCGGGAAAATATTCGGTGCTTGCTTTAAAAATAACACTAATAAAAGAACGGTAACTCAGCCGTTCAGAGGATGTTCTGGAGTGGTATGCACAACACGCACGCAACCTATATTGAAGTGTAAAATTCCATCTACATATGGAAAATAAAGTTTTCTCCCTCTGGGAACTGACAACTTTCCAATTCTCCTTATCAGTAAATACAGAAAAAGTACAGGACACGCAAAACAGCTTGCTGGATGCAGCGGGAAGAGCGTGGAAACCCCAGGGAAGCAGGTCCACCCCCAGGGCAGAGGTGTTGCTACAGCTATGGCTGCGATGAGCAAAGCTGCAATATTCCCCACTGGGAAGGACACGGGGTGGGCTTGGGCAAGGACACATGTTCTCTCCGACACCTAAGTGCACCTGTGTGGCTGTGAATGATTTGCCAGGCTTTCTGTGACACTAGGAGTTTCTTTCAACCCGAGTCCTTGATAACATGGACCTTTGGAGTTATTTTTTACCACATTTACCTCTGGGATTTCCTAGAGGGAAGAAGACAAAAATCCCCATGTGGTTGTAGCAAGTATGCAGAACATCTGAAGCTTGTGGAAGTGCAGATGTATTGCACAGTGCAAAGAGGTGACACAGTACATGGACACTATGGGGCCACCAGCCAGGCTGTCCCAGCATGTCAGACCTACCCCACAAGCTCCACATCTCCTGGTCTCAGCTGCACTCACGAAGCCTGATGCTTCTGGGCTGCATATGAATGTGCGAATCATCAGTGCAAGTCCTGAGCTGCAGAGCCTGTCTGTCACTTTTAGGATTTACTACATCGAGTGCACATGTGATGGAGGCAGATGGAGAACACGTATAACCTGAAGTTATGAGGTGTATATGTATTATGCCTAATTAACATGCATAACTTTATTAATGCCAAGCCTAAGAGCTGAGTAAGATGAAAAAAATGCAGTGAATCTGCATTTACTTTCTTCTACAAAACAATGCTTTTCTTTTTAGCTCTTTTTCTTGTTGGGATTTATTTGTTTTGTTTTAAAAGCACCTAATGCTAGCATTAGGTAGAAAAGTACTCTTAGTCTTGGAGTGAGTGATATGCTGTCTTTCAGACTCAGACACAACCTTAAGAGACTGCAAGGATTTCAGATTTTAACAGACCTCCCAGAGAGATTATAAGAAATTTTTCAAAGGGCTGTTCTATACTCACTGGATTTCTTCTCTCCAGAAATGATAAAAATAAAACATGTCCTGTTTCCAGAAAACTTTGATAGCTTTCATGATGTTTTCCTAAAAATATCTATTTCCTTTGCATTACTTAAGAGTGTAACTCCCCCATATGGCTGAGGCTACAGCTGCTACAAATAGCTTAAAAACAAGGAAATGCAGAATTTTCTATTTGGACTGCTGATTTTTACACCCTGGTAAGAATATTACCTCATCATACTTATAAGATATGACTGCCCATTCTTTGGAGACAGTGAGGATTTAAAAGGAGCTTCTTGTTTTTGAGGTTCAGGCACATATTTACATGCACAAGCTAAACGTACTGATGATATAGCAGTTAGGCTTGCTGTCTTTTCCTCATTTCCCTAAGGAACTGTGAAAGGATGTGTCAGTGACCATCACAAACATGCGTACAGGCTGTACTATTGAAGCTTTGTATTAATAATACGGATGGGCAGATTTCCAGTGGAGTTTACTGTTGCATTTGCCAATTGCATTATGGTCGATCTTCACAGCTCTGGGGATGTTTGAAGATATCGCAAAAGTTTATACAGGCATCTGTATGGCCCTAAGCTGGACATTAGACATCCATTAAGAGATACAGAGCATGGCAGTGCCCTGCACAATGCTTAAAAACTTGGAAAAGGTGATGGGAAGGGAGCTATTATGAAAAGAAGAAGAATTCTATCTGGTTTTGCTGCTTCTACATTTTAAAAAATAAAACAAAAACCAAGAGGCATAGGCAGTAGCAACAGGAACAAGAGCAACAGTGATGTAAACTAACACTCATAGAAATCTTTTAGAAAATGCCAGAAATTCAAAGCACAGCACTCAGGGATAAAACCTGACCCAACTTTTCTGCCACTTTTACCATGGCAGACTGGGGTAACATGCTCACCATCACACAGCAGCTCTTGACTGCAACCTCTTACAGTCCACACTGATGAAGAAAGGATACATTTCTAACTTAATCCAGACTGCCACATGGTAAAGCCATCTGGGAGGATATTTTGAAGGAAACAGATGGAAAAGGAAGAGATTCCTCTGAATGTAGTGTAAGATTTACATTATCCTCCATGAACTTCCATGTAGTCCCCATGTTTATATAATTTATCACTATTTCCTTAGACAGCTCAGATTAGGAAGCCTGCATGAGCTCATGTTCGTGTTGTTAATTCTGAGTCTGTACCTCCCTCCTTTAAAGGGAAATTCAGTAGTGTAAAAAGACAACAGAGAAAGGCAGCCGGACTCCAGTGAAAACCAGCAGCACGAAGCTCCTGACCATCCCAGGAATTGCACTGTTTTACCTCTTCCTTCTTTAGCCTCAGGGAAGACACCGTCAGGAGGGCTTGCTCACAGCAATAAGTATTTTTTTCTCTGCTACACACCCACAGCCAGCAAAAATGCAACGTTGTGTCAGCATAAGTGTGGGAGCAGGGCCTATTTAGACCGGGAAGGGTTAAAGACAAGTCAATGATTTCATTGAAAATCCCTCAGGCCAAGGATTAAAAAAAGAAATGTTCTCTGAGTGAAGACATGGCACACAAATAATTTAAAGACTGTAATTTCACTAGTTGTGTTGTGATGACTGGGGGTTGCTAAAAAGCCCTCTCTCTCCTTTCATGCATTCTTCTGTGCCTCCTCGTTTTCTATGCAAACATTTCCATTACTAATGGGACTGTCAAAGGGCCTCCTTTTCTTTCTCTTGCCCTGCCCGACCACGGAGATGCTGCAGAGGCACCATGCAGCATCGACTGCAGCTGAAACACCCTGTGGCATCCCCACCAATCACCATTTCATGACAGAAAGGACAGACAGATCCATACAGGGAATCCCGGCGCTTCAGTTCGAACTCCTACATCATTAAATCTGTCGTTACTTTGTTCTGCTACCAAGTGATGGAGTCCCAGGTCCCCGCTCCATCCACTGACACCACACCTTAGCCTTGGTCCCAGACATTTCTTCCTCTCCCATGTCAGGGCTCGCACTCTATTGGCATTCAAACAAAACACTCATGACTAAGTGCCTGGGGAAATGGAGGCGCTAGCAGCACTATGTGCCATGGGCAGCATGATTTCTGCCTCGCTAGATGCAGGGCTACAAGCTTCAGACCCCTTTATCCTGTTGACCCCAATGGGCATGAGCTCCCTGCCACCCACCATGGGTACTGGTAATGCAAACAACCCCATCTTCACCCCCTGGGCTTGGCCTCCTTGGCACAGCATGATTTGAGAACCCAGGTGCCGTGGAGGAGATGGCTGGCTTTGTGCCCACCGACAGATTTACTACCAGGCTGTGGGAGGAACAGCATGACTGTGGCCCTAACAGTCGAAGGATGTAAGTGAGACCAGGGAGAGGAAGTATCTTTTATTAGACCAACTCGGTGTGTTTTGAACTGTGTGTTGCAGTCAGAAGGTAAGTCCTCCGGGATGGTTACTGTGTTTCTTCCATAAGCTCGCCTAATAAAAGATGTTACCTCTCCTTGCAAAATTTACCTTACTTGAAGATACTACCACATTCATCCTGAATGTTATCTCTGACATTAGGAGGCATTAATCATCACCAGCACCACTCATTCACCACTACTGTGACTGTATTGATTCCTTTTGCAGAAACCTGATTCCTCTGCATACTTTTGAGTGTTGCATCATCTCACCCCTTCAACTCACAGCTAGAATGTTTTCTGTTTCTTATGTAACAGCTCTTAATTCAGATTATGGTAGACATTACAATAGTGTACACTGTACAATACTGTATTAAAATCGTATGGTAGAAAAACAGAGGTATTATTCCCTTCTGAAAGCAGACGTCTCTCCAGAAAAGCACCAGACCCTTTCTGCTCTTGACTCAGCAATCATTCATGTTCACCAAGGTATGGCAGCACTGCCCTGGGGACTCTGCTGAGCATGGACAGACAGACCTGCTCCCATGCCCACCTACTCTTCTCTGCTGCAGCATATATATAACAAAGTGGCAGAGTTAGAGTGGGCTGGGGAAAGAAAATGGAAGAGAAGGCCGTAAATGCAGTGTTTGGTTTCATTACATCTTAGCTAGCATTTTGTCCAAGGTGTTAAAGAAGAAGAACGCCATCCAACAAAAGATCCTCAAATGTGTTAGTCTTTAAGATGGTTTAATTATCAAGTTCAGCCTATTTTATTCTGTGGATTTAGAGACTCGTTTATACCAGTGGGGAGAAGGGTTTTACACCTGTGTCCCTCCTTCCTGCAAGCAACCCACAGTCAACCAGGCTCAGGACACAAATGGGTGCCTAGCTCAAGCTGGACTGGCACCAGACATGTGCATGGCTGTGTTGTCATCACCAGGTGGTGGCTGCATAAATGACATTTCTGAGGACATTCCTGAGCAAGCACCTTCCACCCGGGCTGCAGTTCCACTGCTGTCTCCTCTCCTTCCTGAGGGCCACCATGTGAATTCTTTGGGTGGTTGTTCCTAACAAGCCAGCAGCTATCCTCCATTTCATATTATTGATGCGTTTCCCCTCCCTCTTTACTGGTTTAAATACTGAAGAACTATTCAATTTAAGATAGCATAAGGAATTTAAATAATTCTTTCTTACCTGAGCAGGCTTCTTTTGAACCACTTGTTGAGGCTGAAAAACAAAACAAAAGCTTGGTGAGAAGCAAAATTCACTGAGATCACTTAGCAGTCATTTCACAGGTGCTGGGAAAAATAGTTTCAGCATAAGAATTAAAAACACTGGCAAAACCCACATTCAGAAAGAAATGGCGTGATGAATGTACCCTGGTCTCACACTTAGCCTCTCCTACACATATCTATGACCTTACTCTGAAGTAGTTCCTATTGTTGTGGAACCAGAAGAATATGTTGAATTTGTGTAATTAAAACCAAAGTGATACCTAATGTAGCATGTTACATCTTCCAGCTCTTCCATGGTACTGCTAGATTTACTTTGCTGCATTACTTATCAGACTGTGAATGGCCTAGTTCTGGAAGAAGAGTTTGTTTTCTCCACAGATGCCGATTACTCTTTTCCCCCACTCTTCTGGCCACAAGCTGTGGGGAAGCCCTCCCTGCTGGCTACGAGGCTCAGGCAGAGAGGTGACGGATGTGTTCCTGAGCCAGGGCTTCCCACCCAAACACCGCCATCCTTGCTGAAGCCATCAGGCTGGGGTGGGCAGCATCTCTGGTCCCAGGGTGCACTGGTTTGGAAGCTCTAGCTGAATGAAAGCACTGGATGTGATTTCGGGGATGCCCATCACCAGGCTGCTTGGATGCGTGGCCAAGGAGAGATGGGAGCTGCATCCACCTGCCCACCCAGGGCCTGGTGGCACAGCCACGGGGACCTCAGCAGCTATCTTTTCTGGCTGCCCCTACCCAGAAGCAGGAAATACGGTCCTCAGGAGTCAGGAAACCCACAGAGGTGCCAGGGCCCTGCATCCAAGCCCAAGGGAGGTGGAGGAGTATCAGTTAAGGAACTAATGCCTGCACGCTTAAAATACATCACGGCTGCTCTGCTGACATGACCCCTGTGGGTGCTAGGAGCAGTACAGAACAATAAGACCACAGATAAAGGATGAAATCCTGACGCTGTGAGCACAAAAGGGCTTTTCTTACTCCAGTGGGGCAAAGCTGCCTTCCCCCTCTCTGCCCCCCAGGATTTTCTGTTTTCAAAGTACATGAATCGCACCCAATGATTTTCTTCCTGCCTTCCTTCCTGCCTGTTCCTAATCCCAGCCATGATTTTAGTGCCTCACTTGGGCAGGAGCCAACATGCCGTCCCTCTGGATATCCAAAACCCTAATTTTCATGACAGTATAGTAGGAAATAACTGGAATATTTCTGAATAAACAGTTTAATGTAACTGGCCTTTCAGAGCAATATTTCAGTGGGAAGGATCAATGAAAATGTAAATTAAATGTAACTGATTCAATTCAGACTGCCCACCACAAGCGTCCTATTTTAACAAGAGATGCTTTGTTTATTTTCAGTCATTTTTTTCTAATTCAGCGGAATCCTATTGCTGTTTTATTTTCTGTATCTCTGCCTCAGGCTCCAAGTTCTGCTCTTGAATAAATATGAGGGGGGAAAAAAAAGCGATGACTGGGTCTGTCTTTAAACTTCTGGGTGGATCCTTTTCCATTAAACTCCCTCGCAATGGAGAAGTGATTACCAAAGCACACATTTTATTGATGCCTTCTCCAGGTGGACTGCAAGCCCTGAACTGATTACGGGACATTTGCTGCCCTTGGACAAAGGAATTATTTGTTTCATAGGAATCCCTCGTAATTACAGAGTTCTTTGAGCTCCTGGGTAATCTGAAGTGCTTTTCCACTTTATTTTCTTTCTCTTGCCTGCTGATTACACCTGTGCATGTGTTTACTCCCAAGCCACATTAAATCTGTAGACATTCTGAGCGGCTGACTGTTTTCTCCTGTTCAGAAATCCCCATATATTTTTGGCTGTGTGCTCTGCATTCAAGTGACTCTCACACACTGTAGCTCAATGAAATCTTCTGAAAGGGCTGCCAACTCACCAAATTTTCCATGAATTAGGCCCTGACACTTCAATGAGAGGAAAGACAATGTCTGAAACAAGGCCAGCCCTGGCTTTCTGCCTAGTATGTGTCAAAGTAATTCTACCAGCTGCCCTTCTACACAGCACTTCATACTTTTCAGACCACCAGAAAGCCCCCTGAATACTTTCAGTGATAGCTGGGGCTAGGGCTGCCAGTGTGTTTTCCCAGCCTCTGGCACCCAGTGGCTCCAGACTGGACCTAGAAAGTTTTTGTGTGTGTTTGTTTTGTTTTGTTTTTATTTTTATGAATGGTTTTCACAGGGGACTCTGACTTGAGCACAATACTATACAGCCATTCATAAAAAGCAGAGGGAAAATATTGTACTTTGCCCAGTTGGAAACTGCCTGTGATACTGACCAAAGCTCACAGGAATCCGAGTCATTCGAGATCTTTGCTATCTCAGTGCTTCATGTCAAGAGCTCCCTGGCAGCGTTCGCTTGCTGCCAGTGAGGTTTCCAGCAGGGAACCGCGCATGTTGTGCTTTCTCCCTTAGATGGAAGAAGCGAAGCTACGAGGGATGAAAAGCAGGGCTCAGCCCCTTGGCCGGTGTTAGTGGCACGCAACACCAACACACTGGGAGCTGTGCCCACACCTGCCAAGCTGAGGGCTGCGGCGTGTGCGGGCTGAATCACAGCAAGCACAGTGAGGGCTGGCACCCAGGGGCACTGCTCACCCCGCTGCTTATGCAACTGGACAAACACTCCCTGGGTAAAAACAGCAAGGCCCAATCCTGCCAGGACCCCTGCGTCTGCTCACTCAAAGACCACTGCACTTGGAGCAACCCAAAGCAGGAGGACTGAGGTGGACAGGAATAATGAAAAGTCTCCGAAGCACCTCCTGTGATTTCTGTAACTGTTGTGGATGGAAACTGCTCGACACACTATGGATACAAATGCGTCTACTCACTGAGCTTTGTGTTCACAAAGAGAGTTAAGAGATCTTTTCAGAGACACCTCTGATCGGATAGGAATAATGAAAAGTCTCCTAAGCACCTCCTGTGATTTCTGTAACCATTGTGGATGGAAACTGCTTAACACACTACAGATACACATGCCTCTACTCACTGAGCCTTGTGCTCACAAAGAGAGTTAAGAGATCTTTTCAGAGACACCTCTGATCTGAAAGGCTCTTGCAAATGCATGTTCGACTAGTTGGGAAGAAAGGGAATCCGTCTTGGTTAAGGAAAACATTGGAACCACAAAAAAGACAAGGACAAGAGACTTTAAAGAGGTGCCTCAGAGCAAAATGAAGTTGTATGCGAGACATGAGAGCTCTGAACTTATATATATCCCTCCAGGAGACTGCAGAGTAAGATGGCAGCCCTCCTGCTCTGCCAGAGGCTGGCTTGCTTACTTAAGTGATCACACTAAGGGGAGCTGTGTGAAACACAACTTTCACATTTTACTATTATCCCAAATTGGAAAACCAACTATTTTACACTGAATCTGTATCAGCTGAAATTCTGGATACCTGAAAATCAAAATTTATTGTTTTACATCAAATACAAGTGCAAGACAGTCTCAAGCAGCTTTCTTTTAAATCTATTTTGAGGCAGAAAGACCAAGTGACAATGTTGGAAAAATCCTGTGACCACGACATTTAAATGCCTACCATACAAGAACAAATCCAAAATACAGCAGAGTGCATGTTTAAACCACTATGTACACACAAGCTAAGACAAAATGCTGTAATTTAAAACTTTGTGATAGGATCCCTAACTTTGAAGAGAAAAATATTAACCACCTAAAGAGCAATGTACACAAACCGTTTGGTGGTTTTATCTTTGGCTGTAAGGTTTGGAAGTTCAAAGCCCAACTCTTTATCTTCTACAGCACACTTCTTTCACCGCACCTCTGCCACCTCACCCCTCTATTTATTTTCAAATTCTGTCACTTTACCCTTTGTCAATATCCTAGATGTGTCCTTACAGACAAAACCTTGTTCAGGAATTCCTTGTCTCTGCCAAAACCTGTATCATCAGGTAACTTTTCTCTTTGTTGGTAAATACAGACACTGGTCAAACAATTTCTCTGCTTTCTACACGACAACAAAAGAGCCGCCTCATGTGACGAGTCCATATTCATCTTGTACCAGCAGCCAGAAGTTGTATCAAATTCCATTTGTCACACCTCCCCTTCTCTAAAGTGCTTCTTCTTACCCTTTGACTTTTCATAGCCTTATAAAAATAAGGATGGCTACGGGTAAGTCTATGTCAACCAAGACGAGCGACGTTGGAACACATTTTTAATGATCGGAGATAAAAGCACTGGCCTGCATGCAAATCATTCACCTACTGCTGTGCGTGAAGCTCCAAGGGCACGCCACACAGTCACAGTGCTCCTTGGTTTTGTGTCTGCGTCTTCCTCTTTAAATGGGGTATTATGAAGATGTTTGACTGATGCTTCTTGGCAACAGTGACTCTCTATTTTATTCCCACAGCTTGACACAGACAAGACATTCGCATGGAGGTAGCTCTGCTGGTGAGGCTAAATGACCGTGATGGAAACTAATACCCAGTTAGGATGACATTTATAGTGCTGACAGCTCAGTGTTGTGCAGAGATCATTAAAATAATTTCATAGGTCACCCAAACACTTGTAGTTCTAAATTAAAAGATGAGTAAAACCATATTTAGACTTTTTGTCTACATATCCTAGAAAAATCAGGAAGTTCATATTATACCAGTTGAAACAAATATAATCCCAAATAAATCATGTCTTCCAAGCAGTTCCATATGACAGCATAATAACTACTGTTCTGCCCTACAGCTTTAATTGGTTTGAGTCCAGCCTTTCCCTCACTCCTCGAGCACGCAGTGCTCCAGCGCTAGGACCGGAGGCCCACAGAGGCTGCGAGAGCCTCCTCTCCTCTTGACAAAAGCAATTTCCAGCTTCACGGACACCAGCAGGACTCCACCACGGGCTGTGTGGGGCAGCGTGCCTGTCATTCATTGCTCCTGTCCAGGTATGCTCATGGCTTGCTTTGGAAATGATCTTCCTTTAGAGGGGCAAGGAGAAAAGCTTTTCAAAGCATCAATAGCAAGGGGAGGTTCCCTCTCTGCCCAAGCAGGAGCTGCTTGTGTTTTGGAAGGGCAGGTTGTGAATTCTCCTGCCAACATCACATGTTTGCAGTCAACTGGCAACCGGAGCGTCTGTGTATGCACACTGCTGTGGGTCATTAGGATGTAACAGCAAAACCATCTGGCCCTAAGAGTTCAAAGGAGATTTCACAGTCCTCTGTGCAGTCTCATAAATGAAGCTAATAGTAATCTGTGGAGAATTTTGGCAAAATCTGTGGAACTTTTATTCTTTATTTTCTATCCTACTTGGCACTGCTATGAGTTTTTAATACCAAATACAAAGTCAGGTCATTCAAAAAATATTTATTAGCGTATTAAACTGACCTCCCCTGACTGCTGCTGGAAAACCCTGCAACATCTCAGGAGCTGCACCAATAACTTTAGCTGATGACAAAGTAAATAGCACTTCTACTCCACTTGTGGAGGGGAGCAGAAAGCATCACAGTTTTCCAAGTACACAAAGTGACTTTTAGTAGTTATTTGACTGGCACTGAAATCTTAAATTTTAACTGGCAAATTCAAAACACATTGCTTCAAATTACTCTTTTGGTAGCCTGAAAATTCAGGCATTGGCACCTATATCCATTCAGGTAAGTATACATACATGCAATGGAAGTCAACCAACTGATGCCAGCGGGGTTAGGATTTCATATGTTTTATATACAGAAAGCTACCTTCACTACTACAAGTTTAAGGTTGCTATTTTTGCAATGGTTTTATGTTCTGGGAGTATAAAAACTGTGAAAGAAATGGATTAAAAATCAAATTCTGATTTCTTTTACACTAGTACAATCCACTATTTTTCAGTTGCTTTGACCCAGGCTTCCTCAGTGTCAGGCTCCCCACCACAACTAGAGATCTTGGAAATACAAATTTAATGGTTAGAACAGGGAGAGGAAAAGTGTCATTTTTCTTCATCTGATAGCTGAACTGTTTAGTTCAAGCACAATACCTCATTGAGTTTAAGGATATAAGCAAAATTCAAAGTACAGTAGTTGTTAGCTCAATGCTCTTGATTATATTAATTTTTATAATCTTTCAGTTGGTATTGGGTACACTTCCATAAAATACTTAGGGTAGTGCAGCTAATGAAATGGGAAGAGAGGGAATGGTTTTAAACTAAAAGAAGGAGATTCAGATTAGATGTTAGGAGGAAATTCTTCACTCAGAGGGTGGTGAGGCCCTGGCACAGGCTGCCCAGAGAAGCTGCGGATGCCCCATCCCTGGAGGTGCTCAAGGCCAGGCTGGATGGGGCTTTGGGTAACCTGGCCTGGTGGGAGGTGTCCCTGCCCATGGCAGGGGGTTGGAGCTGGGTGGGCTTTAAGGTCCCTTCCAACCCAAACCATTCTGTGATTCTATGGTTCTATGAATGGACCTTGTAGCTGTGGTTAAATGCTATAAGCAAAATTTACACTGGTGTACCTAGCTAAAATATATACCTTTGCTCTAGTCCCACATTTCAGCTGCAGTAGGATCTGTTGCTGCTGACTGCTCTTCAGAGACACCTCTGTTCTGCTGGGCTCCCCTGTTACTTCGTTACCACCCATCATGTATTTGATAAGCTTTCTTGATGCATTTTATACAGGTTTCATTCAGCACCCTGTGCATTTTTCTGCTAAAATACTAAGAAGCACTTTCTGCCTTTCAGAGTAATTCTAGTACACAATTTAGCACTGATGTTTTCTTGATAAGCACCTAAGGAACATGAGCTGACTCTTGTTAAACCAATGTCATATATACCTGGCTGTTTATAACCCTCTGCACAGAGAGGCTATTGAGAAAGTCAAAGGGGAGGCTCATTATTTATAGTTATAGTGTAAGAAAAAAGAATATATGTTTCAGTAGACAGAAATAAATGATAAGTTATTTGCAAAGAAACCTAGCTCTCATGATCCAAGGGTATAAACTGGTCAGGAACTACTTAGCTTTATACCTCGCAGACCTCTCCACACAAGTAACTATTGTGCAACTGTTTATCTCCAGACTATCTTGTCTGTTTTGATAGAGCAACCCCTGTGTTCACCATGCATCTCTCTTGACCCATATGGAAATAATTTTTGACCACTTCTAAACAGGCAAGATTTGAATTGATGACCTGGAGGTGAAAAGCGCCGTATCACATTACCATCCGGTTCCAACTGTTGTGAGAGTGTCTTCCCTCTCTTCTTGCTCAGGCAGCACCCACTACACAGACCAAAAAAACAGAGTCCTGCTTCAGAGACCATTCTTGGTGGTAGCACCAACACGGGCTGCCTGGAGCCCATCAGAGCTGCGGCACTGGTCTCCAGTGAAGTTACACAATAGGGCGGTAAACCAAACCAGACCTGCAAAATCAGCTACTCTTTGAAAAGTAAACTCTGAACTTCTGTGTTTTAGCTGAAAATAAAACTATTGCCAGGTAACGTTTATCCTTCTGGGCTTTCTCATTCTCCTTCTCATTTTAAGGTGACAGAGAGCTTAACTCATTTGGTAACAGTGTTCTTGCGTCACACAGAAACTGGAAAACATGAACAGCCCTTTTTGCATAATATAGGTTTAGATATAAATAATCAAATTCATTTCCAGGTCTGAAAGCTTCTGCCAACAAATGGCCTCAGTCTAGAGCTAGGGATAGAAAAAGACTTTAAGTGGCAGTGGTGAAAAGCAAGGAGCAAACTCTGCTCCGCTGGGTGGCCCAGGGAATGCAGCAGTGTCCTGGCAGGGAGAGGTGACAGTTCTGCCCCAGTGCCCATGTCTCACCGGAGTGCTGCAGTGGCCGTATTGCAGCCCGAAGCTGCACTTCACAGGAGTCCATGAAAAATGCACTGTTTCTGTGCATTTTGCAGTGATGTGTGGCCCAGGGGGATGCAACACCTCCGGGCAGTGCTGAGGCTGCCTGGGATCGACACCCGGTAGTTACACTGGGCAAGCACTCCCTGCACTTTCTTCTTGGAAACACAGCACCAGGTTGTGAGTGCACCAAGCACCAACACCCTTAGACTCAGAGGGAATTGAGGGTTTGATTCTACTCATCTTCCTGCTGATGAGTGCTATTCTTCATCTTTTCTTGCAAAGCAAAACCCCTTTTGGACCTGGGAAGCTCCTCCTCTTGTTCTCCTGAAAGACTACCCTCACACCCTTGGATGCCCAAGCACTTGGCTGTTATGTGAGCCTGTGCCAGTGGGCCCTGCCTAGAAAACCTGCGTGCTTCACCTACAGTGGAAAACAATCCAGCCCAGGTGCAGCCTGGTTTGCGTCCATATGACCTTTCCTCCTCCCAGAGGGAGCCAACTCTTCCACACTGCCCGGAGGAAGAAGCCCCACAGCCTGTGCTATTATTTCCTGAACCTCTGCACTGGCAGAGGACAAGACAGTGCTGGAGGCAGGCTGCCAGCTGCCTGCACAGACAACGTCAGGACAGTGTTTGAGGCTGTGCCCAGGCACTGTTCAGACACAACTCCAGACCCTGTCAGGAAGAGCTATCTGTCCCCTCATCAGCACAAACCAAGGCAAGGACACAAGGAACCCAGGCAGCTTCTTTTGTATATCCATTTCTGACCGTGTAGAAACGGGAAGCATCTTGTATGGAGTGTATGTGGTCATCCCCAGGCCTGGCCCTTAAGCCCTGCAGGAGCTTCCCCGTCCCATCCAGCCTGTTCCCTCCGTGACCTCCCATTGCCCTGTGATGGCTGGGCAGGGGTTTCCTCCCAAGAAGAGTCACACGGCACGAGGAAGGCGAGTCGACTGTGCCTTGCTGATTTTCTGCAGCTGAGGATCTGGCCTGAGGCACTTCTCTTGAACTTCTTTGTCTGAGCACATCCATTGGTAGCCACATGGTTGGCTGGGGATGTTTTTGTACGTCTGGGATACACAGATGTCTGATAGCTGTCTGTCTATCGAAGAGATTTGATAATTATTACTGCCTCCAGGAAACTGATGCTGCTAAGAGTGTCTGTCAGAGAGTCCAAACAGCCTGCTGATACCCTGGCACAGTTTCATAAAGAAGTCAGTGTCCAAAATAGAAATACATTTTCCACGTACTTGAAATATACCAGGGGCTTGGTGGCGAGTTGTTGTAATTAATCCACTTCCTGGCTTGATATATTTTGGGATCATTCTGGTGCGTGGTATGTTAAATACTGAACTCAGTTCATACTGCTGGTTTTTAATGGAACTTACATTCATTATGTCCAAATGAGTGATTTGTAGGCACTCCTTGCAAAGCAGAAAGAAGCTTTGGACTGCATTTCTGGTGCGCTTTTACCATTCTCTCAGTAATTTCATCATATGCATCACTGTGAAATCTGTGGGACACAGTAACACATTTTAAAGGTGGCAGCAAAACTACTATTCAGCTAGAAGTCATTTGCTAAAAGACTGCAAAGACAAAGTTACAATATTGTATCATCAGCCTCTTGATGGCAGCAGAAATATGAACAGTGTCTGTGTGCACATTGCTTCTGTTCTGAAAGAGAGAGCAAGAAAGGGGACAAGAAAGAGGGAGGGAGAAAAAGATGTTGCTCTTGATACTCCTCATGTCATTTTGGAGTCGTCCAGGACAGACTGAATTTAGCCCAGCCTAGTAGAGAATAATTTGACCCTATTTTTTAAAGGACAATTACCCGACTGTTTAGCTACAGTTATTTAAAAGCCTTTTGGAAGCTACATCTGACCTGAAGGTCCTACTTGTTGCTCGGATCTAAGGACCTGAACAGCAAAGGTATGTGCGTTAGGTATGCAAGCAAATCCCCTGCAGCTTTTTTCATTGTGGTGCTGCAACACGATACCCCAGTGGGAATGCAGTGCCTACAGCACCTCGACACTGCCCCGCTCCCTGCCACAGCTTGGGCTATACAATGGGTAGGTAGATAGAAGCTCAGCTGGACATAATCCGCCTCCACTAGCTCAGGTATTATACCAGCACCAGAGTGCTTAATGGCAGCTGCAAGACCATTTCAGCGTTGGCAGCAATGTGCAAGGACACCCTGATACTCTAGGTATTAACAGGTAGGGAAGATACAAATGGTGGGGAGCAAGGTCCTTCTGCTGGTGGAGAGCAGGCTGCTCCCAGGCACCTCAACGTCCCCATGTCCCCTGCCAGCAACTCCCCAGCCCAGTCTTGAGCAAGGCTTTATCTTGAGAAGGGAACTGGGGAGCACAGGGTGCACCCCAAGGCAAGCTCTGCAGGCAGCCCCACGGACACTAGAGGTAGCTGTGAGCCCAGTGCTCTCTCTGGCAAACCCCTGGCCAGCAAGGAGGCAACCAATGAAGAAGGGTGGGGCAGCATTTGGAGGAGATGTGAGGAAATCAGAGTACAGTTTGTGTACACCTAGCAGCTTCTGGAAGTCTTTGGCTGGTAGGAAATGGTGCTGGAATTTTGTGGTTGGGTTGCGTGGTGGGAAAGATCCCAAGGGATGGATGGAGAAATGAAAAGTGGCAAAGAGAGATGGTAGGAAGGGGGTAGGACCAAATGCAGAACACTCTCCCTGCTTGCACACAGATGGGAATGAGGTATCTGCAATGCCCAGTAAGTGCAAGGAACTGAAAGGAAACTTAGAAATACCTTATTCATATTTCTTTTTGTCCACTGCCGTAAACAAGATGGCTGTGTTGTCCTGTTTTTGGCATCTCTTAGGCTTGTAAGCATGTTAGTGATGTGTGATTTTGATTTGAGTGATGAGGAAGTTTGGTTAGAAGGACCATTTTTATGTACCAGTGGGTTTTCAGACGTCAGGATCAGATACGTTTCATAGGATTTATATTTTCAGATCATGAAAAAGAAGGGATAAAGAGGAAGGCCCCTGGACTGCACTGCCTCGGGGAGCGGAGGAGCACACCCCTAGCTGCAAGGAGAGAAACAACCTGCCGCTCCTGGCTGATGACAGCTGGACCTGCAGGAGCTCGTGCTCTTCCTGAAGAAGAGCTCAAGTGATCTCTCAGCACGGCAATCTGTGCAGAAGCAGGTCTGCTTCTGCTATGTGGTTAGCCTGCGCTGGCAGCAGGACAGCCAGGACATTCACTGTTTGTTATACAAGCACTTCAAGAGGGTGGGGGACAGTGATGGGATAAGGAGTTGCCCATGCCTCTTCGCCTTTCATCACCTCCCAGGAATGTCTGCCTTCAGGGCTAATTTAGATGCATTTACGTTAATAAATGTGTGGCCTTTTCAGCCACGTTTTTTCACTTTAATTCCTGTCTGCCCTTGCTGGCACATGCCCTTGGCAATTTGCAGTTGTTTTGCTCATTCGGCATTGTATAATTGTCCTTTATTACTGAATCTAGATATTTTTTTATGGTTAAACAAATGCAGAGCTCATGAAAGTGATACAGTCTAGCTCCATTTTGCTTAGCAAACACCCCTTCTTTTTTTTTTTTCTTCTTTTTCTCAGTCAAAAATACAACGCTTTGCTAACTCTAAACTGGTTTGCAAGCCTGAAACTCATGATTTTGTAAGTCTTCCAGATGTACCATCACAGTTCCAGAAAGCTTCCTGACTGACGAGAAAACCAAGCCAGGATTTCTGTGAGATTTCCATATCAGAATATTATTAATAAACATTGCATACTTTAGAGGGAATCCCCTCAATATCACGCATGCTCTACATGGTTCCTCGCTCCACATTGTGCTGATGCCCTCCCTCTCCTTACTCCTAAGTGTCATGAGACCCTTTTGGGCTGGGGCTGGTTGAACCATCCCGTATAAAGGTACTTGAGATGTCTATGTCCAAATCCAACCATGACTTAACACATGAAGACACTTCTTTCACATCCACACTCATCCCACGATAAAATGATGGATGACGTCTGTGCTTAGACCAGCTGACACAAGATCAGATGGATGAAGAACAAGATCCACATGTCTTTGAAGAGAGAGCACAGTAGAAAGAAGGTTGCTTTTCTTTGCCTTTAGGGAAGAGGATGCAGGGTAATTTCACACTGTTGATAATTTGGCAGGGAGGATCCAGCCCATGAGCTTTAATCAGCCCGTCCATAGAAAACAGTTGGTCCATTTAAATTTTTGAACCTTCACTAACGGCACATTAATACCTGGGAGTGCGCTTGCTCCCCAGCTGTCTGAACCATGCTAAACTCTAACTACAGGGCTGCCAATGTCCTGGAGGAGTCTTCAGCATGCAAAGGTTACATTCCTGGAAATGCTTGGGATGCCAGTAAACCATGGAGACTTTAGGAGCAAAATGCAGAATACATTCACTGGTTAGCATCGTGTCATAACACAGATGGAGACAAGTACATCTAGTTCCTGAAGACTACAGAACTAATTTGAATCTGAACCTGACCTATTGGTACAGAACACACAAGCAACTCCAAGCAAAGCAAACTGGGAAGTGCCTGGACACCACAGTGATGAACATGTTTGCCTATGTCCTCATCAGTATTACTCATAGTACATTTTCTCCTTTTTTCCAAGTACATTTTTCTTAATCCTCAGGGCTCCTTTAGAAATAGAAACCTAACACATCACCAGGTGTCCTGTGGGAGACCTGTGACACTGTTTAAGCAGTCATGCAGGTATTATTCCTTGGCTCAACACAGACATTCTTACAAAAAGCTTAAGAATACATAATAAATCAGATAACCAGAAAAGATCACAGTATTTAAATACATAATCTTATCTCTGAGTATCCTTTTCATCTCTGCAGACCCCAAAGTGATTTCCACACTGGAAGTAACTTGGGAACCTGAAAAAAAGGGATTCGTGTAACTCTGCACTGAAATCCAGCCATTCCTGGGATGAGATCTGTCTTGTTTTAGCAGCACAAGACAATGTAGCATACAGCTAGGGAAGGAGGTAAAGAACACCACATCCAGTGTAAGCGGCAGGGAAGGAAGGATGTAATTACACAAATTGGAATCTGGCCAGGACACTGGGGTCAAAACCTCGACTCTTTTGAAAAGTGCCATGGGAACTCTAATGACCACAAGTGGTCAGGGCCTTGATTTTATATCTCATCTGAAAAACAACACCTCTAATGACATGGTTTTCTTGAGTACCATGCAGAAGTATTCATCCTAAGTGAATCTGAAATAAAAGAGCATGCCACTGCAGAAGTTAGGTGTCTTGGGAGGTATTCATTTTGTTTCCCAGTTAATCTATATAATCTGAGAGCCCAGGGGACATGTACATGCCCCTTTCCAACACTAATGTCCAAACAGAACAGGACATTGTCACAAGACAGAACTCTGTTTATGTTGGATGTATCTACCATAAACTCAGATCACATCCCCACAATTTTCAAAATGCCAATACTTATCCCATGATCCTCTCATGACTTGACTTGTGTTGTCTCCAATGTGGATCACACTGAATTTTTAAAATATTAATGTCTACTAACCAAAAAGACAACTTTCTGTTGTGATATTATGTATCTATTGTATTCTTCATTACTTTAGGATATGAACACATCACTGACTTACAAAACATTTTAAAAGTCACCACCAGCTAAGCAACAATAACAGACTGTCTACAGATTTTAGCCTACTTCTGATGGGAGGATATACAGCATTGTTTTACAATTATTTTACCAAGGTAAAAAAGAAAAAAAAAGAAAAAAAGAAAAAAAGAAAAAAAAAATAGCACTTAGCAGTGAGGACATGGTAGCAAGCCTGTGTACAGGTAGTCATTAACACCAAAGCTCAAACAGGATGCTGTAACTCAGTCATACATTAAACATCTCAGATTAGAAATTCTGTCCATCTTTTCTTACAGATTTAGAGAAAGGAATTTAGTGCCAATGCACTAAACTGGCTTACAGAGTTCCTTTTTAACACTCTTAATTCTTAAAATCCAGTTTAGCAACCTATCCACCTTGTACAGATTCTGTCTGGTACAAACATCACACAATTTTCAACAAGCCACTGTTGCTTCTAGGGTAATTCTTCAATTCTGTCAACTGAGAGCAGATCCTAGCAGCAGGTGCCTCCATGTACCTCCGCATGCCGGCACCTACCTCTCCAATAGCTCATGAGCTATTTCTCTCATGCTGGACTGTGTACTGCAGCCAGCACTGGAAATGGGAGGAATCAAATCCTGCACTACTGGAAGCAGGAAAAATCATCAAAGCTGGCATTTCCACTTTCCCCAGCAACTGTTTCCCCAGCTCCTCAACCTGTTCCTGTCTTCCCATAGTACTGCACAACTCTGGGGCAACAAGCAACAAACCCAGCAAGCCAGGCAGAAAGATTCTGGGGCAACAAGACTTTCCCGTCATATTTGTAGAATCATGGAAAAATTACTTTCCCTGCTCTGGATGCTGCACCAATCTCTTCACACAAATAACACGTACTACAAACACAGAAGACTAATAAAAGGTGGGCTGTGAAGAAAAGAGGCCCAGAGAGATGAAACACTTCATTACAGGACACGTTGGCATCAAAA
Organism: Nettapus auritus; assembly: GCA_011076525.1. Taxonomy (NCBI): domain Eukaryota; kingdom Metazoa; phylum Chordata; class Aves; order Anseriformes; family Anatidae; genus Nettapus; species Nettapus auritus. The sequence continues at coordinate 36,167,800 of CM021765.1, read as the reverse complement.
CCACTACTTTTGTGAACTAGTCTATACCTCTATCACAGTTCCCAAGGCTGGGTTGGATGGAGCTTTGAGCAGCCTGGTGTAGTGGGAGGTATCCCTGCCCATGGCAGGAGGGTTGGAATGAGATGGTCTTTAAGGTCCCTTCCAACCCAAACCATTCTGTGATTCTATGAGTTTGTCACCCCCATTCAAAAGCCACCTGTAAGAAGGAATTCCTCTGGGCACATTTCTATGCAGTCTGTGATGGAATCCAATGGCCTGTCCTGAGTAGGAGGAGGTCACATCAGATACCATGTGGTCTGCTCTGGCTTTAGCATCTACAAATCAAGGGTCAGATATTTCCATCACCAATGTAACAAGCAAGAGCTATTCTACAATACTCTATCTCGTAGATTCTATCTTGTAGAATGACTACCAAGAGGGTTTCTTTGTCACAACCATTTCCTTACATTACAGGAGCATACGTGCACGTAATGCAGATAAACTAAATAATAAATTATCATCAAGGAAAGTTAGGGAGTTGACAGAAAATCCACTAAAACCAGCTGCACATAACTAGAAATCTCAAGTTTGTTTGAACAACCTCACAGGAGCAAATCCAACTCAAATCAACTGGGTTGATAGCAAGAGTAAGAGTGTGGGAGAGCATAGGATAGCTGTACTGGAAGAAAATTGATCTTGAAGGTTTTACAGGATGAGCCAAGGCATTTTAAAGGCCTTGAAGTTATCTTTAACATAGAAACATGCAGCAGTCTGTTCAGAAGAAATGCAAAACCAGTTATCACTTCATGCTTTAGGTAGGTACCAGAGACAGCATTACGTACGTGAGATAGCCCTAGGTGGTTTTCACTCAAACGAGAAATGAGTCTACATGATATGATCTACATGAGGTGGAGATTAACAAACATAATAGCTCATCTCCTTTTTACAAAATCAGGACCAAAATCTTGTGATTTTTGCTTGCCTGTAACCAAGCACAGATTGCCCTGTTTTCAAAGCAAAATCTGTTCAACAGAAACACACGCATGTTTGCTCCTGATCTTACTGTTAGAAGCTCAAGTGAATATTTGTCTGTTTTTCCGGACATATACAAGTGTTAGTTAACTTGTTACCCAGCTGATTTTTACTTATTTAATAATACTAATACCATTCATTATTTCATAATATATGCCTATGCCCTTAGAAGCAATTGAACTTAACGCTAAGTGTCTCCTTGTATTTCCTTTCTGACACTGGTGCTTCTGTAAAAAGAGCTGTTGCATCTTAACCACACCCCCTGCCTGCAGCATTATAAAACAACAAAGGCAACAAATACACAAAATCCAAGCTTTCTGTAGCTTGTCACTTTATTCAGTTTACTGTCCTCTCATTGTTTCATTTTAATTGCTAGAGCTTGGTACCATACTAATTTTCCTCCGTCAGTTCATAATATCAATTTCCCTGAAGGTCAGAAACAATACATCAGGAAATACCACCTGCTATTCAGGGATATCGCAGGAAATTTGCATTTCCATTTTGTAAAGTGTTATTATTTTGGACTGACAACCCACATTATTTCATTATCCCAAAGCATTAGGATCCCTGAAAGCTGTAAAGAGAGAGAGAAAGAAAGAGAATCGGCATCCTGGCTGGCCTCCCACTAGCATTTCATGGTCATTAACAATCAGAGTGGGAAGACAAACAACTTGTTGCTGAAAGATAGGCATGCCTTAAACACAATTCGTACTGTCACTTCGACACAAGCATGGGAGCAATTCAGCCACTTCCTCAGTCTCCCCCAGCCCGGCCAGCACTCGTCGCGGGCTGGGTTGCTGCTCGAGTGAGTTCCTCCATCCTCTATGAGCTGCGCTGAGGAATGAGGTGGCAGACACAACCAGAGGATTTACTCTCTTGCAAGCATACGGGAGACTCGGGTGCAACTTCTGCAGGGAGTTGAACATCTTCCTTCCAGCATTTTATTCATTTGGTGTGAAAATGCAACATTTTGGGACCATCAGGAGGGGAAGGCAAGCTGCCTGCAGCTAGGTGATCACAAGCCTTGCAACCTCCACAACAGCTGTAGTGAATATCACAGAAAACAAACTTCAGCCCTTAAGCATTTTTCCCCCTTGGGGTATTTGAGCAGCCATCCATACAAACCCTAGCAGCTTTATTACCTTAGAATTTTTAGCATAACCTTGAGGGATCGGGCAGGAAGGAGGAGACCTGTCAGAGGGAACCTGCACTCCTGCACATTTATGATGCCTTTTCTACCCAAGATGAAGGATATTAAACTTCAGCAGCCTTTTTCCCAGCTCTCCACCATGCTCCCACTCACTGGGAACGGCCATGCCCTGCAGGGCAGAGCAGAGTTACCTGCTCACATCCCATCACACACGCATCAGGAAGCATGTGCTGCCTGAAATGTCAGGGTGTTCGCAGCCGCCTGTCGCTTCTCCCAGGGAGCCTGCCCTGCGGCCCTGAGGCTTACCTAACAGTGAGCATGAGGCAACTTGAACGAAAGTAGAAATGTGCCCCCAGAATGGCTTTATTTAGCCTGTCAGATTGCAGTTCCACAGCTCAGGAGGAAGCGTGACTGTGGGAACTTTCTTGTGCAGTTTCTTCTTGGCTGACGGAACGTATCCCAGAGATTTCACTTCTGGAAGGAATGCCTTGAAGCGATTTCTCTCTTTTTTTTTTTTTTAAATGGTGAATGTGTTTCAAGACGTATCTCTATTTCAAGCTGCTGAGGGAGGGCAGTGAGCCTTACTGGCAAAGTAAAGAAAACTTTCTTTCTGGCTGGTTGCAAGGAAGGGCATAACCAGGGCTGAGAGCTGCTGCTCCGCCAGCAGGTCCGAGCTGCGGAGGCGGCGCTGGCAGAGGCAGATCCGAGGATGCCCAAAATTACACTAGATCAGTTTGCTCCTCTGGCCCAAGGAGAGGAAATGGGAAGAGGTATAACGCTACCGTGCCCTCTCCAAGCAGCCAGGACCACCTCAGGGTAGCTGGGAGTCAGCAGCCAGCACGGGTGGCGAGGTGGTGCTGGCGGAGCAGCGCCGCGAGCTGGCACGAACTCGGGCTGCTTGCAGAAGGGCTGTCTTTTTAAAACTGCAGACTGATAAAACTAATGACTGTGTTGAGAGATGCTCATAAAACACTGAGTCACCCCTTATTCAATTAAGGAAGCTGTCACTGATCTTTCAAAGAGGCCTGAATGGGTTATTCTCCTCTATGCTGCGCTGAACTCAGAAATACCAATCTGTGTGACACTTGGGATGACCTGGGCTGGCAGTCAGAGAGTTCAAAAGGTGAGGAACACCTCTTGACAGGAGTAAACAGTGACGCACATTTGGAAATAACCCTTTTGGTTACAATCAAACATTTGGTACCTTCTCCTGCCTGAGAGCTTTTGTGCTAAAAAGCTACCTAGGAGGGATGGCAAGAAATGACTGTGAAACAGCCCCAACCGCCTTCAAGGCTGATTTAAAGATCAGGAGGAGGAAAAATGCCAGTGTTTAATATTTAAACAAAAAAAAATGTTTAATTTTTAAACATTTATGTTCCTTTTATGATTGTTAAATCAATATTAATACAGAATGTAAACCATTTTATAGCCCCCACACAGGACTCCCCTGCTGCTCCTTTCCCAGGAAGTCTGTTTTGGAGGAAGATGAGCGCTACGCTACCATCAGGAGGTTCAGACATGCAGGTCACAATAAATAACTCCAGAGCCAGGCCTGCGGCCCTTCTTCAGACACACTGCCTAACGACTTCACCGAGAGTTCTGCCTGAGTAAAAACAGCAAGTTTTGGCCCATTACCTTAAAATGAACAGGACTGTTTATTTGTGGTTTGAGGTGCTTCCTCCTGTCTGAGCTTTCAGCTTCCCAGGCTGAGCCAAAGAGGTACCGTCCCAGCTTGAAGGGGGCTTCCTGCCATCCCCCAGGCTATAGGCATGGTCCAAAGGGCTCCCAAAGTTTCCTCTTGAGTTGTGTGGCTTTCATTCATACAGGCCACCCCTGCCTTCACTGATCGGAAGCAGCTGGTACAGACAAGATATCTTGACAATGAGCTTTGACTGAATTGGAAAATAAATCTTTTGGCAATGCTAGCCTGCAAAGACAAAAATCTTCCTGTAGCATTCTTCAGACCTCATCCCCTCTGCGAATTATGTGTGCTAAGACCATATCTAAAAAGCCCTCATAACCTGTAGACAAAAATCAGGACAGTGCAGAAGAAGAGGAAACGACAGCAGCCACGTGTGCACCACTAATTTACATGAAATTGCTGCAACAAGACCTTCCTACAAACAGTCTGTAAACACTTGTGAGCAACTCTCATGCCAGTCCACATCAAACAGCTGCTGGCTCTACCTGCTCCCTTCCTCACGGGTCCAAACCTCATTCCCTCGTGCCACAGAAGGTGCTACGCTCCACTCCCCCAGCCCCTTTCCTCTTCAGGCCGTCCAGCAGCTCCCCTCCTGAGTGTCCCCCCATGAGATCCTTGGGAGGGGGCCACGGGGAGGAAGTGGTTCTGACATGTATTTTGGTGATGTTTTAAAGCATATGGTCTGAATGCTCCGAATGCCATGGAAGATTACTGTCACATGTACCAGCCCACTGCGTATCTGTTGACACAGTATCACCTTTCATAAATTGCTGGATACCATTTTCCCATCAGCATCGCTCAAAACACAGGAATTATAGCCAGGACACAAATCCAACCCTTATATGTTTAATAAAATAAATAACAATCAGTCTTCTAAGCATTTCTCCCTTAAAGGAATTCTCCTTATTTTAGATCAAACACTTCTTAGGATTCATGCTAATTTGTAGTTACCAGTGCCATAAATAACTAACACAAAGCAAAAACAAAACAAAACCATACACACACTAAAAAAACAAACAAACAAAACAAAACAAAACAAAAAAACAACAAACAAAACCAACCATAGCTTATTAAAATCATGCTGATTTATATTTTAAAATTTTGAAATACATGCTGATGCCATGCTTTGGGTGCTGGCAAAATTTTTGAATGAATGCAAACAAAGCAAGATCTGCTTGAATGCGTCAGCCCCCCTAATGCATACTTAGCATAGCTCCAGGTCAGTGGAGCCAGACCAATTTACACCAGCTCACCAGTTGGCCGGCAAGGTTCACATGACCATGGTATCTCCAGGCACCTCCTCCTTCCCCTCAGTCTCAAACTTGTGAATGCGTTAATGCCACGGATCTCAGTGTGCCTCTGAACTCTGCTGACTGCTTGGATTTGGTTCAGGTCATGCGAGAGCAGGCTGGGAAATGCACACCCACCTCTGCCACCTCCCCCCTGCTTTTCACACACTGATGGAGAGATAATGTCAGCTTTTTGTAGGAAAACCAATTACTGGTACACCAGTCCAGTGTCATGTGTAAACTGCTGCATTTGGGGGTCTTCAACAGAGACAAAATTTTCTGAAGTAAGCAAGTCCTTTCAGTTTGAAATTTAATTTTTACCTGAAACCAAATTTTCTAATGAAATATGAAACAGAAATACGTCTACTAGTGTCAGCAGTGGCTAGCAAAGCTGTATGTTCTGCTGTAACAGCACACTCCTGCATGCTCCTGCTCCTGAAACCCATATCCTTCAGTCCCCACACGTCTGCTTTTAGTATGGCTCCAGGGATAGAGACCTCATCAGCCCCCAGAGTACCCCACTTTTACCCCTGGCTCAGTCCCCAGAGTACCCCATTTTATCCTCATCACTTCAATGGAACAGGTCAGAATAAGTTAAACCATTGGATTTGCCTGCTCCACCTATATAAGTAACAAACAGTGCTGTGTTTGAGGGCCAAACATAAGCCATTTGGGGATGTGCAGGACCAAACCAACACCTGGTGGCTGATGGTGAGCCAGGTTTTGCTCCAGCGATGCTGTGCTGGTGAGAACTGGCTCGTGTCACACAAGCCACCACACTGCTGGGAAGGGCTTCACAAGGAAGCCACGTGTGGAGCCCCCCAGAGCAACCCAGTCACTCAGCGCCGCAAAGTGCTGGGATCTCTGCCTGGCTCTCAGCACCACGCAAAATTGGTATGAGGCCCCTATTGCTACAGTACCAGACAATTTCCCATATGCTTCAAAATCTATATAAATAATGACTCTCTCATTCTTTTCCCCCCTTCCTGTTGTCTTGTAGAAATAGCTTAATCACTGCCTTGGGTTTACATAAAGTCAGTAAATGCCTATGAAATGTATTCTCATGAGCATGCACCAAATTCCAGCACATTTGAGCAGCCACGCTTATGCACTGTAAAACCATCCCTGCCACGTGGTCATCTAAGATCTCCTTTGGTCACTTCATGTTCTTGGAGTTAATGAAGTAAGTAGTTACACAGTTCCTAGCATAAAAGTTTGTAAAATTAATAAAGATTTAGCATGTGAAAAACAAACTTGCAGCAAGTTTCTTAGTGCAAACCACGACGGTGACGACCCAGCCCCTCCGCAGCAGCTATATGCCCCACAGCAATGTGCTGCAATGCTGCTTGCCAGAGCTCTTGTTAGTGATCACAGACCAAGGGCAGGCAACCAAGCTTAAAACTGTCTTGTTCCTCCCCGTCAGGCCTTCAGTGCATGACTGCTTGCCGGAATTACAGGGTTAGTACCTTTTCCAGGCAGCTACAATAGCAATGACAATATAGCAGTGATATAATCCAGATGAGGGATTAACGGATGACTTTGATTTCCAAGACTGTCGGGCTAACACCCTTCACAAGTACTAAATCCACCTGATGAAATCATTTTTAATAGAAAGACCATGAGTAGTGCCAGCTTCTGCAAAACAGGCTGGGAAACACTGACTGCAGTTTTGTATCTTCATACAGCCACGGAGTTCCCACTTTAATCTAGTGGGTGTTACAGAATAACCGTACCCACAAAGCTCTGCCTAAAAATCCTTTTCTCTCCTGCCTCCAAAGAACTCCCCCCCAAAACAATCAGACAGCAAGATCTGGGGGAGTCCACATGTAAGATGCAGTCGTCTTCCCATTAGCAGTCTGCCACGCCTTGGGACACTTGTTTTGGGGTCAGCCTCCCTACTCTGAGTGGGACACAGCACAACAGCCTGCAGACACAGCAGGAATGGGAACCACAACATCGCTACACTCTGTGCAGCCCCCAACCTGCCCAAAGGTGCAGAGTGCCCTGTGGAGGCTGTCCAAGGTGTCAGCAGCGCCAGGACTCTGCTTGTGTGTCCCCTGTTTACACCAAGTTACCACGAGCAGCTACAGGAACTAAAGGTGAACAGGCAGAAATGAAAAAGTGGATTAGCACTGTTTGACATCTAAATCCTGGTGTTTCAGGGCATCTGACAACCATTAAAGGCCCATAAACCAGACAGGACCTTCCCTTGTGGGCTTCCTTCGTTAATAACTGTCTATTAGGAGACTACTTGTAACCTTTTCTCACGCTGGCTACTATATACAGAACATCAGATCAGTGAACCCATGATCTAATCCTATTAAAAATATAATTTTTTAAAAGGAGATGCCGACATGATACTTTCAGAGCATAACAACCCCTATTCCCCCACCACTAACCTCTAAATAAAATCTACTTGCTGAGCAGATGGGGAATTAAGACATATTTTCACATGTAGGTAGCCAGTTAAATTGTACACAGAATCTTTTTACTGTCCGGTTCCTTAATTTTGTTATATATAAAAACACTACAGAAAATTATTGCCTATAAAATGTTTGTTTCTGTTTTAGTGGAAGAAATGTAAAATATGTTCAAATGCAGCCAAAATCCTATTTTTGTCTTATTCTAACTAAACCATAGCCAAACCGATTTCCTTCAGATTTTAAGCAAAAGAGAAATGTTCCTGGATCTCAGCTGAGAACCAGAGCCCTACATTTAAATCTGGATAGAATTATTATGACTGTGCTATAATATTAATAATAAACAAAGTTTATAATGGAAACATTGACAGGACCTCCACTGAAGCGATACCGGTAAGGACCACTGTAATAAATTCAATTAACATCTAATAGAAATCGTGATCTCATCACACGCCAACTAACATCATGCTTGGAATAAAATAAAACTAGCACAGACCGGCTCCTGCCAGGTCTTGAAGACTGCCATCCTAAAAACCCTCCCACTGAGTAACAGGTTTTATACACTGATGCACCTTCCCCCAGTCAACACGAATTACCAATCCAAAAGCAGATCCCACTTAAATTGTCCTTATTTAAATATAGAATATCTTGCTGGATATGCAAGCCCTCAGCCTCCTTTCTGGGGTTACATGGGTATGATTACGGCTGATGTTGGCTCAGTAGCTGTTAAAAAGATTAAACAAAAATTAGCAGTTCCTGTACAACAAAATATTTGGATATTAACCAGAGTTAAAAATCAAGCCTTAGTTTGCTTCCTGCCCATCGGACATGCTACACTGAACATCCTTTTAAAATTCCACAGGTAATAAAACTTGCAGTAAATGAGGCTGGTCTCAGCACAAGTCTGTACTGATGCCAGGCACAGCATTCTCTTTCATGTGTGCTGCTTTGAAAGCACTGAGGCTGCAAGGCATAGGGGTTCAGGAAAATACGCTGCTTTATAGGTTCAATGATAACTTGATAGAGCTGATAATGCAATTATTGTTCCCCAGGAGCCAGCACGTTAAACAGATTTTTGCCGCGTTGGCACAGCAATGCCAGAAACGAGCAGGAAAAGCAAAGCCAGTGCAACTCACAGGATGTGAACTTCTGTTTCCTAGATAAGCAAATAAAACAAATCCTCTTCCAAAGGATGTGCCTGTAACCTGGACTTGGGACAGCAGGTCCAGTGAAGATAATTACAGTGGAATTCAGGTGGAGGTCAAGTGCCCAGACATATGGCAAAAAATCCCTCATGCCGCAAGAGAGGTAGATATTTAATATAGGGGGCCTGGCAATCTGTTCCTGATGAGGAGGTTTGCAGGGTAAGAACTGGGCAGTGGTGAGGGGAAGGGGAGGAAGAGCCATCTCCATGCCTGAGGACAGGCATCCTCTTCCCATGGGATGCTGAGAGTTCACAGCCCCTGCTGGGAGCCTACCGCCCTCCTGGCTCTGCCACCATCATGCCTCATGGCATGGCCTCCCAGCCCTTTTGGGCAAAACTGGCTGGGCTGGCTCAAATCAGCCATTTAAACCCCATGTGAATAGTCTCCATGGTAAGTTAAAAGTGAATAAAACACTGAATTGAGAGAATATAGGGGTCATATTAACTTATAAATCCCCAATCACTCCTAGCAGACACCAGTTAGACTAGAAGGTGCCATTGCTAGCACCTAGTATGACCTCCTGCACAACACAAGTCAGACTTTTGCCCAGGAATTCTTGCATCAACATCTTAATTTCAGGTTGAAGTACTGCATATCTTCCAGAAAAACATCCAATTGTGATTTAGAGACTGCAAGTCTTGAAGACGTATGACACAACAGCTGGTATTTCAAGGACTGAGGAAGAAAAGTAATTAGAAGTCCTTTGAAAATAAAAACATCAAAAAACATCCATGAAACAAGAACACAAAACACAAGGAATCAACTGAAATCTCATTTCAGATATAGGTACTCAATTCTGATCTTTAATGTTTGTTTTAATCATGGACCGATTCATATTTCAAACAGAAAAGCAGGCTTTTTCATTTAGAAAATGCTGGGACAGGACATGCAACTTTTTTTGTTTTTAATTGAAATGGGAAATTCATTGAAATGAACCTTTTCTCTTGGGAGTCTTTGATTAAACAACTTAGCATTTCTGAAGGAAAAAAATAATCCTTGAAAAATTCCAAACCAGTGTCAGTAAACTCTTACCCGAGCTGAGCCACATACCAGTGCATCTCAAATTTTTCTGCAGTTGTGTGTAACAGACAGAAGATGAATCTCCTCACCCTCAATTTATGTTGCTCTTGAACTAAACCCATGCAACAGAGACGAAATGGAAGCCAGTGCTGTGAACCTGCAGCAGTGGTGGGACACGGCCACCCACAGCCTATCCTCACAGGAGCTATGGGCAAGAGGGAAACAATGAGCATTGAGGCACATCCTTCTCTTGAGGAAGTATGTGTTGTGTGTCTTCTACTAACTTGCAGTAGTGCCCAAAACACGTACTTGTGTATGCTGTCATCTGTTCTTGCCTTGAAGCTAGTAATTTCATCCTGCTAGCATCACTGGTGACTCAGGAGACAGTGGTCACCGTGCTCTTTCCATAAGCCAAAATGTCTGAAGGTTGTCTCCATCATAAATCTTATCTCCTGTACAGAGCAAGTATTCTACTTGATGTTTTGTTTCACCTGGAGGAATCACATCACCCCAAAGGGTATAGACAAGACACTCGTAGATCCTCATCTGCTAGCTCACCCCATCCAGCAGAGGCAGAAGTCTTCTGTCAGAGCTGGAAGTGGCTGACCAGCACACTGAGGCACAACCTTCCCCTTGCTCATGCTGTTATTTCCTATGTTTAATGGGAAGGGCAGCATTTTGTTAGAGTCACACAGTTTTCAAATGATTATTCTTATCCTTTTTCAGCCAAATACATGGGAAATGGATCTACACAAAACCTGAGCTTGCTGCCAGAGACTCTGACCCCTGAGGTGACCCCTTCATGACTCTCCTCTAGTCTCCAAGTGAACACAAGAAGGACTTCACCTTCAATCACTGTTAAATGTGACCTCACGGCTATATTCCCCTACTCTGGTTTAGCTGCAGGCCTATGTTTTAAAGTTCAGCACTATAAAACACAGATTATTAGACACAATCAAGAATTAGACTTCAAAGACCTTTAGTCTGTCATGTGTAATTAACATACTCAATCACAATTAAACAGTGATTGGCACTTTACAGCACTAGTTCTTTGAGGACAGGAAAGCTCATTTTTACCAATATTCTTTGAGAAAAAGACTTCATTATTTAAAGGTAATTCAATTTTCTACACCATTCAAGATATTCTCAGGAGGAATGAAACATATAATTTCAAACATAAAGCTGCTTTCACATAATTTCATTATCCCTGTGGTATTTTTGGCAATGAGTGTTTCGGAAAGTGAATTTAAAAAGAGAACAAATACAAAATAAATTTGTCGGTATACTGATTGGAATTATGACTACACACCCTTTAATCATGTGTCCCACTCAAACCATGCAACTCTGAGTCCACATGGCCCGGGACTGACTCTCCCACCGTGGGCATTAAACACTGTAATACATTTAATTAATTCGCTAAAATGCATAAAGGCCCTTGCATACCATAACGATGGGTGCCAAGGAAGTGTTTATAGTTATAGCAACTGCTAATAAAACATTGTGCACTCCAGGTTTGGAAGCTGATACAGAAGAGCTCTAGAGAGGCTCTAGTGCCTTGAGGTCATTCATATCTTGCATCTCTGTACAGTTAAGGAGACTGAAGTTTTTCTAACTGCACTTGATGCAGACTAGCCAGTGTCCTGACTCCTCTCTGTATTCTCCTAACCCTCAACAGCTGCCAAACTTCCACAAGTGCTATCAGGTGTGGTTCCCTCAGAAGAACAGCACTTTGCAGCTGGTGAAATAGGCCCAGTAAGTCCTGGCTGTGGCATGACCAAGGCACATATCCCACCAGGGTGTCCATTACATCCAGGCCAGCCAACCTCGTTAGTTAACCTGGCACTGTAGTCATTCTCACCACTTTTTTTCCCTTCACTTTTCAGAGATGCAACCTCTTACTCTTCACGTTCTCATCTTCATGTTCACGTTCATTTTCATTTCAATTGGATCATTGGGCGCCTTCCATTTCTGCAACTGTCAGCTCCAGCAGCCTTTTCTGTTAATCAGTATGTCAGAAAGGCCCTGCCTTCTCTGATAGCTTTGCAATGTGACCAAGATGGATAAATGGATGGACAGACAGATAGACAAAGGAAGAAAGATTAAACTATATGCTACTTCAGGCCCTTGATTTTTCCTCAGAAGAGCTACAGCTGAGAACAAGTACAGTAGATCTCGTTTTCTCCAACCTAAGCAATCTCAACAGGTACTTACAGTACTTAGAGTTCTTATCTAAAAAGCTCAGAGGGTTGTCCAGGGTATCAAAAAAAAAAAAAAATGAGTAGTGGACTGCAATGCCTTCATGTGTTGCATCTGCTGATCTACCCCTCACGAGTGTAAGTTCTCCCTCACATACTTGTAGTACGCCCAGCTTGTCCCCTGACACTTTCCAAGCACAGTGCTGTTTAGCAGGTTGGAAGTGTGAGAAGTTATGTGTGACAGATGGAAGATGACATGCTCATTTCCCTTCTGCATGTTATTTCCCTTCTGCGTGTTTCCTCCCTCTTTTAATTTTGAAAAGGAAAACTCCAGCAAAAAGGTTCTTTTTGTTGTTTATTTGCTTGTTTGTGATTGGTTGGCCTTAAGGAATTCTGGAACTAAAATGTCTGTTTTCTGTTACTTAATCGATTATCACTATTACCAATGGAGTTCAGAAGCAGTGGCAACTTTGTCTTTTATTTTGATGTCAAGGTGAGTCCTTCCTTAATTTCCTTTCCTTTTTCTCTTCCTCTGATTGCCAGTTATTGATGGGAATGAAACCCAGAACCTGTACTCATGTGAGGGGAACACAGAAATCAGGATCTGTCAAAGTTTCTGCCCTTATGGCATATAAGGCCTCTTGGAGAAATCACTGAGCTGCTAAAGCTCGGCAGTTTGTATGAATTTACAGAATCTCCTGAGGCTGGGCACAGAGCTCACAAGACTTGCTACTTAAAATGGTCACCCAGACAAAAAAGAAAGTATGTTCATAAAAGCAAGGAAAGGATGATGAATATACTAATGGGAAATGGAGAAGGGAGAGAGGAGAGAGAAAGAACCATACTGGCCTACGAGAGCAGCTTTGTGCTTCCTCCAGTAATGTTACTCTGTTTTGTTTATCATGAAAAGATCCCATTAATGCTTGAGCCCCATCAAACAGCAGACCAAGTCCATGAATGGCACCTATCAGAGCCCAGGGTAAATCCAATGATTAGAGGGAATTTGCCAAAGGGCCTTTGTAGCTGAGAAAAATGCCTACTCCAGAGAGGAATGCAGAAAATTCCTGGGAGGACAGGCCCTCCTTTGTTGGCAGGCCAGCGGTATTCTGGAGCAAATAAAGGCACACAAAAAATGGGATCTTGGATGCAAAGAACATTTGAAGAAAATGTTCAAAGACCTCCTTGAAACATTCACACCTCCCCCCCCCCCCTTCCTTGACTGTACTAATTCTGTTTAGGCCGGGCTATACTCAAAACACTACTATTTTAGGATTACATAATAGGAATGTCTCCCTACAGCAACAGCTTTACTCACTTAGTTTTTCTACTGCTTTTTCCCAATTAAAACTTCTGTTGACATAAGCTTTCAGTGGCTGAATTCTCAGCCAGTGCAAACTGCCAGAGATCCACTGAAATAGAAGGACGTCCACTGGCTTGCAGCAATATGCAATTTGACCTCAGATTTTGAATGTGAAGTAGAAGAAATACAGACAGACAACGGAATGGACCTACAGATGGTGGAGAATTGAAGTTGATGCCACGTCTCTGATTCACTCCAGTTTGTTAACGCATGTGCAAAATGAGTATGTATCATCTATGAGCTATGCAGCAGCCACTGAGGCTGCACTGTAGAATGAAGGATTCGCCTGGCTAGGCTCATCTTGAGAGTATAAATACATCCAGCCAGAAATTCAATTTAAATATTGGACAAGACAAGCTGTCACTAAGCAACTGAAAGGGACACAGCATGTGAACGTTGACTCATTTCAGACTTGCATGGTTGATGTTCTTTTACTCCTTCTAAGTTAAGAACTCATTCATAAGAAACACATTTAAGCTAGCAAAATTACATGGAGACTCAAAAGAACACAGCCAAATATCAGCAAAATTATATTAAAGCTGCAAACTGTTACATAACATTTGTCCGTATTTGCTTACCATGACCTCGTCAACTACATTACAGCATTATCAATGTATTTAAAATAGTTTTTGTATTAAAATAGCCCCAAACCATACCAAACGCACAGAGGCAGTGTTCTGTCTGCCACGGGCAAGGCTCTAATCTCACTTAAATCAGTGTAAATCCAGCATATTTCCAACAATTTCACTGAACACCAGCAAAAGTGAGATCAGAATTTGGCCCTATGCCTTCTTCACTCTGTTTTCCTCCAGAGAAAACAAAACCATTTTTTGTTATTTCATTGGTGTGAAAAATCAGATACAGATTTTATGGCTGATTTAGAAGCTCTTATCTGCTTCTGAAATCTTGAATTGCATAAACTGCATGTAATCCTCACATAAACACATTCAGCAAACATGATTTCCTCCTCCCCTCCTCGTTTCCTATGCTCTGAACAATCTTAATGCCTTTTTTCTTCACAATGTGCACTTAAACACAATATGTTTCCCCATAAACATTGTTACTGACTTTTATTTTATATCCTGCATTAAAGATTTGCTGTGATGGTAAAGGAGTGAAACAATCACCATGTAGTTCCAATCCAGTTCTGTTAAGTGTGTAAGGGTATATACTATGCGTACTTGTATGTGCGCATCTGAAAAATAATAAAATATTAATTATTTGCAATTTTGGAGACTGAACATTTTCCAAAATGGGGGTGAATTGCTTTCAAATGTGTTTCCTTTATTACTCTGCAAATGCTGCTCATTTTATTTGTTTTAAATGATCTTTTGCTGGTCCTGCAAGATTTACATTCATGAAGCAGTGCAACAGCACGGAAGGGATGAAGAGCTATGTGTACAAAAAAAACTGGGCTGTGCAGGACAGCACTGTGTTTCTCATCTCTGTGTGAATAAGCAGTGATGTTAAAAGAGCTCTTTTTCTCTGTTTTTAAGAAACAAACACAACTGAAGGCTTATATTAACAACTAGATTCTCCTTTATTCTGAATACTCCTGAACAAGTTTATTAGGGGATGCTCCAGCTTCCCTTGGTGTCGGTGTGAGCCCCGCCTCTGAGTGCATAACTTGAGACAGCGTCTACTTTGGCAGCAAAGGCAGAGCTGGAGTCTCACCCTCATTCATGCTGGCTCATTTCCTTCAATGGCTTTCCTCTGAGAGTGTGACACCAAGCTGCTCCTGCAGGTTAGAGGCCCTGACGATGTGGCCTCAAGGAACAAAAATGGCATTAGGGCAGACAGGCTGAAAGGGCTGTGCCACTCACACACCGCCTGGGGCCACACTAACACGGGCACTGGGTGAAGCAACAGATTTCATGACACATCATTCCTCTAGCAAGGGCTTACAGCACCTATGGTTCTGCTTAAACATGGTGGAAACTGCAGATATCCAGCACCTTCCAAGATTAGAGAATCAAAGCACAGTTAGCTACAGTAAAAAAAGTTTTAAAAAAATGCTGAGAGATAATTAAAATCCCTCCAAAAGGGGCACGTGTCTCCCCAGCTCACTTCTTTAATTGCCATCAGCTGCATAAATCCTAGGAACATCTTCTGCAAAGTAAGTATCAACTTAGAAAAACTGGTCATTGGAGAAATATGCAAAGCCTGCAAAACACACGCGCACACGTGTGTGCATTAACATCCTCATACAACCTTGATTTATTGAGCCTCTGCCTGGCAGATGGCTGACATTTTAAAACACACTTCTAAAACTATAGATCTGTTTGTTAGTTTGTTTTTCACCATCCAGACTGTAACAACTCCAGATATAATTTGCTCACAGTATAGCAAGGGTAAATGAATGTCACCACAGCCCTGACTTGTCACGCTGTCACTGAGAGGTGTGGAGCCCTGGACTCTTCCTCCCAGGCAGAGGTTACATCATCTCACACATGCTTTTCTTGCTAGCCTGTATTTGGAGCTGCCTTCAAAAACATCCACGAACCACACACTGGTTTACTCACTGTTCTGCACGATCAGAGTCCCTGCCCTAGGGATAAGTTCCTGCTTCACCACAGATTTCCTCTGTGTCTTTGGGAAGACGTGCACACCCAGGCATCTAAAGATATTTTAGGAACCTGAAGGTGCAGAAAGATGTTTGCAATAACATGTCAGACCCAAAACTTTGTTAATCCAGAAACAGACACCTTGGCTGTTCAGACACCCCAGCTTGGACAGAGGCACAGCCTCAGGTGTGAAGTGTGACAGAAACCCAGGGCAGCAATGCCATAAAACCACACTGCATGAGGCAGCAGATAGGTGAATCACATCCAATGCAGGCAGGAACACCCTGGTGATTTCTTCTTTAAAGACAAAATAAAGGCTGGCTGTTTAAAGAGGGGATTTGGTTCCGGAGATTTTGAACTCTCCTTTCAATCAAAGGCAGAGTTATTTACCACTGCAAATGACCACTAAGCCCTAAGCCATTCAATCCTGTAGTGAAACAAGGACTGAAGCAAGAAATAACTGACTGGCCTAGATTCAGAGTCCAGTGCAGATGAAAAGAAGTGGAAAGGCAGCTTTGAGGCATTTCTGTGCCTCATGGCATCTGGGGCTGGTTCAGTTTCTTTGATTTATGCTAAATGTATGTTTGTCCAACAAACATAAGAAGAATGTTTACAGAGGACAAAGAAAGGGTCAATGTGTAATTTCCTTCTAGTTACCACTTAGTATGTCATCCTCTGGTTCTCAATTTAGACTTAAAAATTAAAACAGTGGTGTCAAATCCATATGACACCTAAGAACCATGGTATATCAGAGCAGCTTCACAATGGGACTCTTCATAACACCAAAGATGCTGGCACGCCTCCTAAAACTCTCCTGGAACTTTTCAAGCCTGTACTGTAAGCATCAGATTTTTCCTCCTCCATTGTCCCCATGAAACAGGAGGATGAGATGAAGTAGTATATCTGTTCTTAGGATAGCCTGACAGAACCAAACTTCATTTTTGGTTGCCTTTCATTACTGCAACCAGTGCTTCCACCCAGCCTCAGTGGCTCGGCACCACCAGGGGGCAGTGGGAAGTGGTCACTGCCGAGGCTGGGGGGCATATATTGGGATTACCCCTCTGATTTGCCCCAAACGGATATGAATAAGTCTATGCAGGACTGGGTCTTGTTTCCAAAATGAAACCTGGAGGGTGTTAATTTATCATGTCTAAGCCTTAAAGAGCAGTCACCAACATTTATGTTTTTGTATAGATTTTGGAAATTCTGGGTAGCTGAAACTGTCTTGCTACATTTCTTAAAGGTTCTCCTGTGCTAACAACAATTAGAAAGCTCAGCTGTAATTTCACCTCTCATTCATACAGGGCCTTGTCTCACCTTCGTCAGGAAATAGGGACTGAGTTGATGGAGCCTGAACCTAACAGAAGTCTGTGGCCGTAGAGCAATGCTGCCATCAATACAGATCTGTCACTGAGGAGGAGGAACTTCCATCCACCACAGACCCTCTATTTTCTGATTTCAGTCAGCTATTTCTGATTTTGATAGATGTAGATATATGGTGCATGGGAAGCAATAGGTCTTTGCAAGAGTGCTGGGCCGTGCGGACTTGTGGCCCATGGCCGAACCACTCATCCAGACCGTCTCTGAAACACGGGAGAGCTGGATAACAACAAGGCTGAGGGGCTGAGCTTGTTACCTTGGGTATTTGCAAAAAAAAAGGAGAGCCAGGATCTTCCAGCCAGGCTAGGATTGACTGGTTACATGGCCTGCACTGCCTCGCATATTAAATGGCATGTTCTGCTCCCTTCGCTCATACGAAGTATGTGAATGGGACGACCCAGGGCTAAGGGGCCACTTGGTTCCAGGAAAGGTAGAACCAGGCCCACAAAGCCACCATGTGTCCAGCACAACTTTGTTGACCTTCCCAGCGAACTTCTAACCTCCAACTGAAAAAAGCAGCCTATCTAGAAGGCAGCTGTATTGAATGACAGAATTAGGGTGATTACTCTTCTGAATTATGGTATCTTAAGAATGTTTTTACATAGAACTACAAATGAAAGCAGTTTTGAGCAAATTAAAAAACAGCTCAGTGTCACTATTAATTAATTAAAAACAATTTTTTCCAAGTCAGCCTAATAGAAGGCTTCCTACATGCAACCAGTAACTGATTAAATGAGTGACTCAAGCAGTAAAATCACAGTTGGGTCTATTTTCTTCATCCTGGAAGGCCAAGTTCAATATTTTTCCTATGAGGCATGCCTTACTATAAAAAGAAGGTGATGTTTGAATGTGAGTGTCTCTGCTCTCGGTGCTGGCACCCGACTCCTTCCCGAGCCCTCCTGCCGCATTTCAAGAGTACAGTATGAATCACAATCATGTGGCTCACCTTCCTGCCAAATTCTTCTCTTCTGCTACCACTGCGAGTCCCTCCCTGGCCTCTGCCAGCAGCATCTGTCCCCCAGCCAAGGCTGTCAGGGCGAGCATCAGCGGGGAGGCAGGGCTGGCTCCCTCCCTTCTTCTCCAAGGAGGAGGAGGAGAGCGGGTGAATGGTTAGAAAGCTGTAACCACGGGGATGGCTAAATGGGTGGTGGAGTCAGTCAGGATGCAAAGAAATGAGTGAGTAGGAGGCTGAAATGGAGATGAAGAGGGGGAAGGGGCATGTGTGGGGCTGGCTGGACACTGCTGCCCACACAGCACTGCAGGCCGGCAGACCACCCTATCCATCCTCCCACCCACCCTCCATTCACAGAAAATCTTCTCATGGGTCCATCCTGTACAGGCGGGTCAGGGCAATGCTTTCAGCCAGCGTGTTTCTTTGGCAACAGAAGTCCCTGCACAACAGAGCTATGAGCTCTTTCCCAAGGCTGTAGCATCTGGGACCCAGCCTGTGGTGGTTGGGAAGGTGGGAAGAAGAGGTATTAGCTGAGAGGAGGTTGAGGAACGTGAAATGGGACATTAACATGATGGTGGAACATGACATGGCCATGCAGTTTCACTTAGCAGAAGGGGAGAGAAGAGGATAACATGTGTAATACAGTTTTGTGTGCCAAGTTTGCACACAAAATGCACTTCAAGAATGAAGTAGGTGGCACGCTGCAATTAAAGCATCTGGGATTCTGGTTGTTTCAAAAAGTATGCAGAGCCACAGATGGGAGACTTGCCTTCATTTCTGAGAGCTGATCACCCACCTGCTGAGAGCTGAGGTAGGGGCTGGTGGGAGATGGCAGGAGCACCAAGCACACTGAAAGCAGCACTAGAGATGCCTGACCACCAGCCCTGGGACAGCCGAGCCCATAAACACCTCCCTTCTGCAAAGGTTTCTATGTCAGCTGCAGACAGGAATGAGAAGTTCTGTGCTTTTCTTTAGGGTATATGCTACTAGTATTGATATTATGCAGAAGGCACTCAGAGACTGCAGTGACAGATGACGATACAAGGTTTTGAAATACAGTTTCAAGCAAAGGACGAAAAATAGTGTACAATGTTTGTGAGTCATTATCAGTGAATCTACAGCGCTTACAATCCATCATCAGCTGAATCCACCAGCTAGTTGATACCAAGTACCTATAGCACAAATAACACCATGAGTACCCCTGGTCACAAGAAAATAATGAAAAACCATGAGCTCCTGAGCGCAGAGCTGCAATGACTTCAGACAAAAGAATCCTGCCTTTCAGACGTTTTTCAAATAATATGCTGGTATTTTTTACCTGTACAGAAATTACTGTCCACCTCAAAGAAAATACTTTCCCTTCCCAAGAAGAACTGCTGTGACAGCCCAGAACACCAGACAGATAAGCAAAACTGGATAGTCAGTCCAGAGAATTGTAAAAGGATCCTTTGTTAATGCACAGCTAAAAGAATTTCTAATTGGCCTTAAATTACTGGCCTACTTCTAAATGATTGAAAAAAGGTGAATGTTTGGACACTGGAAAAGCTTTACTAATCCTGGATGCTTGTCTTGTCCTTAAGGTAAAGAAAAGTTTACAGTTGGATAACATTGAACTAGCTTTTTTCTTTTTTTTTTCCTTCCAAATGATGCCCTGATTCTTGTATGTAAGCATTGTCCCAGTCTCTTTGATGGCTCCACACAGATTTAGAGAGCTGAAACCTTGAACTTCTACAGCTTACCTTATGCCATAAAGAATATGAGACTTAAAACATGTACAGTAAATCTAGACTTATATTATTCTCCCAGGTTTATTCATTGTCCAGAAAAGCAAGGAAGGAAAAACACCCCAAAGGATATTAAACTCTGGAATCTCAGAGCCCTGGTGCTTTGTTCTGTGCATGTAACTTTCCCACGCCTGGGGACCTGGGGCCTGTAGACTTCCCAGAAGCAAATGCCCACCTTTCTGAGACATTACAGCTAAGCTAAGGACCGGGCTAATGCTAAAATGAAAAGCTTGGCCAGATTTTCCACAATTTACGTTGAATTAATCTTATTTTTACTAGGCCTGTTTTTATATGTCGCGTCTTAAAACTTCCTCTTCTAAATGTCTCTCTGGTATATTTTTACTACCAAGTGGCTGCCTCTGGGTCAGTTCAAGGAATCACAGAAACACAGTCAAGCTGCTGACCACTAGCTCACCCACGGGGAGCAGCTGAAGTGACACCTTTCACCTTCCATGTGCAGCAGGCTGGTGACACACACATGGCTGGCTGCCGCAGTTCAGCCAACAAGCAGCACTGATCTAGGTCCCACTCTTTTTAGGAGCTTTCTTTACAAAATAACACATGATTGCTGTTACAGCTCTGACTTGCTTCGCAGAAAAGAGACAATGAATAAGAACACATGAAAAGTCCAGGGTCAACCCCTGCCCTATTTTGTAACATGAGCAGGTCATTGACTAGAGTTTCCATTTTCAAAGTACTCCTTAGTGTGGAGTAGAGGTGGACGCTGCTGGCAGGTTTCCATCTAAGAGAAAGGATAGAGTCTGAGAAAAAATAATGCCAATTTCTGAAATGCCTCCACAATAAGCCTTTCTCCCAGCTGACAGATAGAACTTTCCAAAATATTTTTCTTGTAACTGGTAGAAAAACATACGAGGTAATTTATTATATAATTTAAACTCCTGGCACACACTTACAGATAAAAGAAGAAGCACAGACTATCATGCAGGGAATGAAGAGTTGGAATACGCCACTAATGCACTTTCTGCTGCCTAATTTCCTAAATGGGACAATGGCATTCTCCTTTATATAATTCCCCCAAGGTCTACACATCAGAAATGTGGTATACATATAAGGTATTCAATTTGCAGTGTTTCACTCTTGTAAAAAGTACTTCCCCAGTCAGACTTCCAGAGCACTGAGAATAAAAATACCAGTTAGCTCAGAAGAAAAAGAGACTATTTAAAATGTGGGCCACCCCATTTTAAATAAATGATTAACTTGTCCTAATTAAATTACATTCTCCTACCTTAAAATTTTCAGAAAGCTGAATAAATCATTCCTACCTCTGTCTTAACAGGAGAAAGCAGTAATTGTAGGCACCAATAAATTTTGGAAATAAAAGTGTCTGTGTACAACAAGACTGTACTATTCACGTCAGAAACAGTCCCTTCCCTCATTCTTGATAGCAAGTTGCTCTAGCAAACAGACTGATCTGAGTCTTTGAATTAAAACTAGCAAGTGGTACCAAAAAGGTTAATATAGGACACAGCAACTTGGGTACAACTTGACTCCAATGGTGATCGTCTAAGTAAGCAGTTCAGAATGAGTGGGTGGAAGAAAAACTGAAAGATAATTTCTCAGTGAGACACCAAGAGAAGAATTCAGCCCCGGCTCCAGTACATACTGTTCCAACAGGGGATGACTGGGATAAGCCTGTTTCGATCAGCAAGTTTATCCTTTCAAATTAAGCAATCCTGAAATGACAATTACCTTGACAAACATTTTTTCATGAAAAATTGTTTTTGTACTGCCAGTTCACATTCAGCATCCCAAATATTTGTAGGCTACTTCTCCAGAGGATGTTTTCAATTACTTGGCTTTTTTTCTTGCTTCCCAACTCCCTCTGTCTCTCCCAACTATTACTCAGTCCCCATAAAATATTTCTGTTGCGGCTGTAACTTCGGCATGAGACATGTAAGCATATACCCAGTCTGCACATGTAAGTATGTTAATGACTCAGATTCTCTCATTACATGCTGTTTATATGCAGCTTTTACCACTTCCTGGTCAGAAGAGACTTCTACTTTTTTGCTATATCAGAGCTCAGTTAAATCATCTAATCAGCTTGATCAGTTCAGGCCAACTTCATTCACCTCCATCTACCTTTGTAGAGTAGTAAGTGACTCAGGATTTTTATTTTTATTTTTATTTTTCTATACAAGTAGCTACTCAATTTTAGAGAAGCATGTGCCTACTTTGGCTTTTCCTATTAAGTAAATCTAATGCCTTTACTGTGATAGAAGAGGAAAGGGAGCTCCAGGACACTGCTCCAGTGCTATTCCACGGACCTAGTCATTAGCGAACACAGCTGATATGATGGGGTTGTTTTGTTTTGTTTTGTTGCTGGATCCACTACAAACACAAGGCACTGGCAGCTCAGCCAGCAACATATGAGAAGGGGCTTCCTCTCCCGCCGTAGCATTCCTGGCGGCTTGAGCATGAACAGAAAAGGTGGACGGATGCCAACTGGCAGAAACAGTAGAAATAGCAGTGCATGATTCTAATACAAGCAGCAAAAAGACCAAGCATACAACATCTCTCTCTCTCTCTCTCATTGACTAAGGTTGCCTTGGCAAACAGCACCAGGCTTTTGCATGCTTGTTTCCCTCTGGTCAGGGCAGATAGCTTTAATTACGTAGCCATGCAAGGTAATACTGCGCAGTCTCTGGCAGTGTCGATGCACGAGTGTAGTAAATAGAGGGCAAAAGCACTGATCAGCTGTTAAGCAGCTCAGGGACACTCTCTATCTTGGCTTTCTAATGAAATTCCATATAAAGGGGCTTAGCTGGAGGACTTCTCAGACCGATTCACACACGCTGCAGGAACACATGGGAAAGGGTGTGCACCTACAGGGAAGGAAAATGTGTAAACAGCAGTGACTCAGTAATCCCAGAACATTTATTAAAGGCAGGTTCACTGGGATTAACATACCTCCTTCATCAACAGATCTTCATTAACAACCACAGGGAGCATGTGCACGCGTTTCGTTGTGTACAAGAGTACAGCAGTGGGTGGACTGAATTCCTCAGCAGTTTTTTTTTTTTTTTTTTTTCCTGCAGGATATTGACTGACCCAGACCAAGACAGATCCTTCCAACACTTTGCAATTATAATGAGGTCTTGCAGTCAGTTTTTTTTCCCTCAATAAATTACTATTCTTATGTTTATGATTATGATTATTATGATTAACTTATTGATATTATTACCATTTTGCTTCTTAATTGAAATATTGCTTCACGATCTATTATGGATTCCCCTCGACAGACAACCAACTTTCACTCTGTGAGCAGCCAAAGCAAGATGGTTAATTCAGGGACTCCTCAGTGCAAGGAAATAAAAGATCATTCCCAAATCAGAGGTGGATTTTCCACAAGAAATGAGCTCATTTGATAAAAATCACAATTGCTATTTCTTTGTAGAAGCACTGGTGCCTCTGGCGGTTGTTTTGTTGCAGAAGGGATAGAGCAGGAAGGGATGGTGATCAGGTGAAGTGCTTCACACTGGGCAGTGACAACAGATACAGGTCTCCTAGGAAGACGTGCTCTCTTGAAGTACTAAATTTGGTGTCACTGTGTTGAGAGACCACTAAGATCCCAGTGGCTGCAAGGTCCTGAGCCTTTAATTCTCAGTAAAGCCAACTCAAGTCAGACTAAATGTGCTCATGTACAGCATGAGATTGTATCTATTTTGAAAAACACCTGCACCTTGATGCTTAGATTCATGGAAGAAATTTATGGTCCTTCTTTACTCTGGCTTTTAAGTTATTAAAAGATGGCACCTGTAAGGTGTATTTGAGGATGTCAAGGGCAGCACTTAGCTCATAAGCATCCTAAACAAAGGATTTAAGCTGTCACAGGTTTGGTGCCTTATGCAGACAGATTTCCAATTAAGTCAACATAAAGCTGAAGACTGAGCCTTCATTATCCTGTAATTGGAAACCGATCCTGTTCGGTGCTTATCCCTTCATATAAGAAGCCAGGGCAAAGCAAGGATGATCATCATAAGGTGTTCAGCATCTTCAAGAATTAATTCCTGATGGTGTTACTATTGTAAGAGGGACAGAAGAAGCTGAGTGTGCTGTGAAGAACCATCTTTCTTCCTTTGTTTTGAAATAGGCTACTGATAATTTTAGTTGATTCCACTTGCTGTTGTCTTAGAAAAGCTAGTCACCTGTCAATTCCCACCAGCTTTCTCCATGTCTCTCATGATTTGGTATACTATCCTAAATCATCTCTTTCCGAGTCTGAAGAATCACAGCTTACTCAGTCATTCTTCACAGGCTAGCCAGTCATATGGCCACCTCGTTGATCACCCTTTGAACCTTCTTCTGTTCTACTACTTCCTTTGTAGGATGAGAAGACGAGAACTCCACATAGCATTAATGAGGCTGACAAACATAATAGCATACAAACTCCAACCCACCTTCAACTTCCGTGCAACTATTTTGGTGGGGAGCTCAATACAGAGCGAGTCTAATGACAGGACACGGCCCCCTATAGCACCTAAAATGTTATAGTCTTAATAAAAATGTTTATCTGAAAGACTAGTTAGATTTAAATACACAACTTTGTAAGTTACACCTTGTGGTAGGAGAAAACAGTTCTGAGAAGCAGCTGATTGAGTAGGTTGAATACTACACATACAGAAATGCCATGTTTCTTGGCTGGATATGTGGGTGGGTGGGTAGGAAAAAAGGCTCAGGGTGGAGTGAGGGAGGGGAGAACAGTGCGTTTTGTTTGTTTATAGCTTGGGTGATTTGGAAGTGTGTGTTTTCCTGTGGGAGTGCCTGGCTCTATCTCTAGTGATCTCAAATCAGTGTTAAAGGTTTGTGAATGGGTTACAGAATGAGCAATGGCACCTCCCATCGTTAGCTGTCTACATTTTTTATAACCACTCGCATACTTTTGGTCAACCACTGTAAAATAAACAGTCCTTCCCAAATGTTTTTGTTTTCTTTGACAGCACAGCAATAATTCACTTGGAATGCTGCAGAATATAATAGCACTTTAAAGCTGCTGTAAAGCTGCCTTTTTATGATTTATGTTTGATTTTTTTTCAAGAAAAAAAGTTGCCAAAGTATGTGAAATTAGATGTATCATGTATGTTTGTACATGATACGGGGGCGGGGGGGACGTATATGAGAGAAACTATTTTAAATAATTTTCATTTTGCAGGGAAGATCTGATAGACATAGACATTTGCCTATGTCTTTGGAAAATGACTCAGTGCAATAGCCAGACTACCTTCTGCAACTACCAAAATCTAATCAAGATGACCGGAATGAGTTTCTTTCAACATGAACTCTTAGGACCTCATATTTCCTATGCCCCCTGTGTAGAGAAACAGTACACTCATAAATGGACATTGCATCTGAACAGAAGAAACATTCTGCAGATGGAACATTAGATGGCTGCAAATGCAATCAGGACTCCAGACAAGTGCAGAAACCTGTGAAAACAACTAGTGTCTCTCATCCTGCACTACCAGGGAGCAAATCCATGTGGCCACGGATGTCTGTGTTCAGCAGCATCACTGTATTTCTCTCTCTCATTTTCTTTCTGAAAACTCTTGCCTGCAGCCTGCACAACAAAGATCTTAAGTTGTGCTGTATGGTGAGGAGGAATAAGCTGTACATGGAGTTTGCTCTTGAAGGCTCAGAGGTTATCAGTTTGGCCATCACACCTGCATTCCTGACAAACAGCTGGGGACCCAGAGAGGTCTGGCCCAGCTCAGTGCTTCTCCAGCAGAGAGCAGTGATACACTGTCAGTGAGCTCAGCCCTGGAAAGCAGGGCAGCTTCCAAGAACCAGCAAAGGCAAAGCTCAAAGTTGGCAAGCTCACCAATGCGAATGTCAGGAGCTGGATCTGGAGAAACAGATGACAAGGTGGGATGATCTGAAAAGAGAGTCATTAAAAATACCTGCAGAGGCAGTGCCTGAACCAGCAGCCCTCACCTCAGTGGGATTACTCATGTGAGTAAGAGCTCTGAGGTCAGATCCTTGCAGCATTTTGCACTGTAAGCCAAGAAGTGCAGGGGGCATTTGTACCACTAAGTCCACCTGCCTCCAGATTAGTGCCTGATACTCCGGCAGCCTTTGCTCAAGGTGCTTATGCTTCAAGTGACACCGAGAAGACACTATGCTGTCAAGAGAATAGCATCTACCTTACCAACTGTTTGAAATAGCAAATTTGTAACTGCAAATTTGACTAACTGTGGTTGTGAACAAAGGCAGGAGACTCTCATTAGACTAACCAATAACTGCTGAAAAGTAGTGAGCAGCTTGTCTCAAACTTTGCCCTGCATATAGGATGCTTCACATACACGCTTACGTATATCCACGTGCACACGCACAGACACGGCCACTTCGGCTTTCACACCTTGTATGTATTGTATATATGACTTGTATATAGTCTCAATCACTGCTACTAGTAGTAAAAAGCCAAAATGGCAACCCCTCTTAATAAAAATTACAGATTGCTAAATCACAGATTTTATTGCCAGAAATTAAATCACAGATGTATTTCATTGTTAGATAGGCTAAGCAACAGGTGGAGGATGGCCTTACCTGTCCCAGCCCCTAGGAACTGATCTGGCTCCCTAGAAGAAAGCCTTTACAAGTGCAAAGTTTTTCCCATGTCCCATCTGCTAACAAAATAGATGTTTGTTTTCTACCTAAAGATCTGAAAATATTTTATAAAGTGAAGGACCAGAACTACTGTTCCTATTTTTGACATGATGAAAGTTGAAGCACAGGAAGTGAACTGTCTGCACTGAGGACCCAAAGCCAGGCGGGCAAGTTTGTGTTGTACACTTATGGCCCCCAACCTGCTTGTAGCCAGGCCCCTCTGCCACTGCCTTTTTGTCTGCCACATCACCTCAGCTCTCTGCCCTTGCCACCTCAACCTCCCTCAGCGCTTCACTCATCCCACACTGTCCTCTTGACATTGCCTGCCTAATGCCTCACCTCTCCATCACCCTCCTGTGCTAGCAGGGAGCCCATGCTAGGGCTTACAGGCTGGTGCTCCCCACGGCACCTTTGGGTGACAGCAGCTGGTTTCAACCCTAATTTGCCTGTTCTGGTAAGTCTTGCTGGTACTGGCAGAACCCAGACTGGGTCACCTTTTTGCTATCTGGGTGTTGGTAGGGCTGAGGACTTCAGGCAAGCTTCTGTCCTCTGGTGCCGCAATCCAGACAGATGCTGGCCACTGTGTCTAAAGGAACAGCTTGTCTTTATTCTTCCTATTCTCTTCCCCTTCATTCCTGCCTTGGTAGCCCGAAGATATGTCCAGGGCAGCACGTATTAAAAAACTTTTCTGTAAAAATGTTGAAGCAACAGAAATGCTCAAGAATTCCATCAGGACAGACCTTCATGGTAGTTCACATGAGATTCTGCTGCTTTCTCCTCTCACTTCACCATATCCCGTCCAAAGCAGCCCTATGTTTTTTTTTTTTGTCTCAACTATGCACGTGGGTGCAATTCTTTTTCACTCAAATAACTGAGTATTCTTTCTGCATCTTGTGGGCACATGACCCTGCAGGACAAAGCGTGAATAAAAAGAATCTGAGACAGAGCTTTGTCCTGTGTAATGGTGTCCAGCCTTCCCCACCACTGGGCAACAGTGAGAAGGAGAGGGAAAACACTGCCTTCTCTGTCAGCTGAACTGTACTGCCAGTGGTATGTTGTATCTATAGGTCATGCTACTAGATGGTCTTGTAGACATCGAGGAGCCTGTAGATAGATCCGTAGTCCAACTGCTACGAAAATAACCATGAAAGCAAAAATTGAGTTTTTTTTTTCAGATCAGACCCTTTGCCATACCCTAACCTTACACCCTTCTCTTGCAGCCAGCAATTCCTTATTTCTGTTTGAATTTAGAAATTATACAAGCCTATTTATTTGTCATCAGTATTTTGAAATTTAAGTCTGGCACTACTTGGAAAGGTAAAGAGCTACCTGTTATTGTGTTTTTTGTTTGTTTGATTTTAATTATAAAAAGACCTGATATTATTTAAAGAACAGCTTCTGCTACGGCTTTCTGTTATCTTCTCAAATAGAGAGATTGAGGAGGCAATGATCTCCTTTCCCCAGGAGAAGGCATGCTGGAACGCATAAGAAGAGGAAAACACTTCTCTGTGCACATAGCAGGTGCAAAACCGCAGTGCAGATGGTTGTCTTTCATGTTCTCAGAGGAAAAAATCTGTTTTTAATTGGTATTTTTTGTAGCTCACAGTTCATCAAGATGGTTTGAACTGGCATTTTTTCATGAGCCTCCAGCACCTGCGGTAACCTTTTGTGGTTTCAGGAGGAACAAGCAAGTTCATCTTTTTCATAATGTTGAGGAAGGATAAGGGAAAAAAAAAAAAAAAAAAAAAAAAAAAAAGGAGATTTGATCCCCAAGAAAGTGATGAAATACCATGTCTATAAAAGCACTTGCTACTAAGTCTGTAAGAGGCAAAGCAATGCTCTCGGTACCCATTTCCCACTCCACCTTCGTCAGTCAAGTGGGCCAGGAGCTGTGCACTGCCTCCCTTGAGCATTCAAGGACTCAGAGGAGGAAGCAGCATTGGTGCAGCTCCTCTCCCCAAAAGCATACGTGCAACACAGTGACTTTCAGAGGACTGGCCCAAACACAGTGACACTCCACGTCTCACGCTCCCTCTAGGTGACTGTGGCCTGATACTTTGTGAGCTTCCCTTCGGAGCGATCATGTCCTGGTTCCTGGTAGCATCCATCACCCTGCTCGCTCCTCTTCCCACCACCTCCCTGGGCCCTGCTGTTGGGCAGCAGCAAATAAAGGGGCAATCAGCACACCTCCAGCCTGGGCTCCCCAGCTATTGAAGAATGCAGGCTGCTGCGCTGGCTGAAAGGCTTGGGAAAGTGCAGCCCTGCTGTTTCATGTCAACATTCCTCCCCCTCTGCCTTTCCCAAGGTCTCAGGCAGAAAATCCTTTTTTGTTCTTATCAGTTCAAACAAGAACAATGAATTCCTCAAGCCCGCAAGAATGTGACAAGGTGCCAACAAAGCCAACCAGGAAGGTGATGTATGGTCTATAGGCTGCAGCTCAAATAAATCACTTCACAAACCAGTGCTGCAAGGAGTGATTTCAAACAGCTTAGAGCCTCCAGTTCTAGCTCTGCCCTTCAGATTTTCACCTGCCAAGTATCCCAAATAAAAGTACTGTGTGTGATTCTAAAATGCTGTGTGCCCTTTGCTTTTGTTACCAGGAATAACTATGCAGCATGTAATTAAATCAATATTACACTGGGGTGTCTGTACAGCTTTGGTGAAGGCAAGAGTTGCAGTTTCCATCATAAACCCCTAAATTCAAAAGTTTACAGCTGGCTGTAAAACTGGCTCACTGAGCAGAACTTGGCATGCACAGCTGTTAGCCAGGGAGCAAACGATTTTTACCATATTTCAAAAATAATTGGTTTGGCTCTTTTAAAATCTTACTAATGTTTTAAAAAATGAGGTTACCATGTCTGGATGCTTTTTAGCATATATCTTCCATTTCTACAAAGAAACGCTGGCAGGCAACTGATCTCCTAGTAAGCCCGTCTGATTGGGAAAATAAAAGAGTAATGACCAACATGCTCAGTCATAAAAAGGCAGCTTAGCAGGTACATATTCCACATGCATAAGGATCTGGATGTCTTGTCCTCTGCTCGGAGAACGTGCCTTCTAGAGAGAATTCACATGATGCTTGACACTGCAGAAACTAGCACAAGAGTAATTGTTTCATGCTGAATTACTCTGGCAATGGTGAAAATTCATGGTGCAGGCAGAATGGCAAGCAGGGACCTTTACTGGCCAGTGATTAAAATGAAGCATGCCCAGCCTTACTGTAAGCTATGTGCTGCTCAAATTTAGCTTCCCCACGCATCGCTGCCACTACAACAGCACCACCCAGCCCTCTGCAGCACAGCACATGCAGGAAGTACTCGGCAGTGTACGCAGCAGCTATGCTCCATGGCACCGTTGCTCCATGGCACCAGTGGCGCACACAGCACAGCACCAGCCCTAGGGAGCATCTACCTCATCTACATCCTGCCTCACCAGTGTACATACTACTGGGACATCAGCAGCAAAGGGTACACTACATCCATGTATCCCTGTCCTGCTCGTCCGCAGAAAACAAAGTATCTCCTGCTCTTAGCCTGTGGAAACCAGGCTTTCCTGGATTTGCACGGTCTAAGTTGGCCATGCCTACAATCTATTGACTAAGAAACACTGAAAAGAGGAAAAAATAATACAGCTGGCTGATGGAGCTTGGTGCTTTTCAGGTATTTTTACTGCTTGTGTTAGTAACCAGTAATGTACCAGCAAATTTGTTAGAGAGTACTGAAAAAAAGCAATGCCATCTCTGTAATGCGAAATCTTTCTGTGGCTCTCTACTGCTACATGTTTGCTAATAAATGAGGAGAGACAGAGCTGGTGTTCTGTTATGCCTCTAACCCTACTGGTCAACTTTTATCATGGCTTCATTTGCAGCAGGACTTGGTTGCCCATCTTTAAGGGGCAGAATTGCACAGCTATGAAGAAGCAGTTTTCTTTAAACTCCCCACAGATATGTTTAAAAAAAATTGCTGCCCTAAATACATATCTTATACAACATACCAAAGCAGTCAATAAGTCATTCGTATGCTGGGCTGAAACGGTTTATTTGGAATTGCTGCAGTCTGCAGTGCAGCCTGCTGAGCATGTAGTAGGGGTCAAAAAACCCTTACGGAGAGATTTCTCTGTACAGGTCATTCTAGCAGAATGGGAAAGACTCTTCTGATACCCACCTTGCCACCTCTGCTCCCTGAAGGAGTCCTTGTGGGCATGGATATGCGTATCAGTGCCCTGGTTTATGCCAGTCAAAACAACCATTGCTACCTGTGAGTGAAGCGGTCTGGATTGAAGCCTTCCAAGGCTGGGGGCTGTATAAAGCATACAAAGAAGGCAACCACCACTTCGGGTTGTGCGTTGCATTTAGAATGAGCTTTTTTTTTTTTTTTTTTCCTGACACTGAAACGCAGCATTCCTGATACATGAGGTGTGGCAACAACAGAGGTGAGATGTGGCGTGGAGCCCAGACTCGCTCGCTTAGGCACTATGGTCAGGCTGAGATCTCTGTCACTTTGATAGGACAGGGAAGGGGCAGGGAAAGGGGTAAAGCTAGGCTCCTGAGACCAGTGAGACAGGTGATAGAAACAGGAGAAGACAGAGGATGGCCGTGGTGACTGGCAGGAAAACAGTTGGGAGCTACTACCTTGAAAGACTTGCACGCTAAGCTCCATAATGGGTCCTGGGATACTAGGTGAACTTATTTCTTAAAATCTCAGATGCTGGAGCCAAATGCAAATATAAGAATGTTAAAACACATCATCAATAAGGCGTTTTAATGGAAAAGCTCAAAATCCGGAAGGCAAATATAAAAGCTGCTGCTCTTTCAAGTTGCTCATGATTCTCAGCCAATCTCATGAATCCTGGTGTACATGTTCTCTTTTACCAAAACTTCTGTACAACTACAGAAATTATATACAGGAGGCACTGAGGCACTTTTCAAAATCACATACGCAGTTTTTGATTGAGAGAGCTTTTGATGTTACAGAAGAAGTAAGGGGCAGAGAAGAACTCCAAGGAACTATTTCTACATTATCACTAGACATTTACATTTGATGGAACTTATAAAGTCTTGACTGTCTCCATCTGCTCAACACTCTGTTGGCCTACATAAATAGAAATTACAATAATATAAGGCACTTTAAATAAAGTATCTAATTTTATTGTACTCTTAATTCACTTTTACCTTGGAAGTGTAATTCAGGCCATACTAAATTATATATCTACACTACATGAAGATAAAAGGCCTAAAAAGACCTAAATCAGCTCCATTCTTCTACTAAATTACTTTTTTATATCAAGCCTGAAAAACTCCATGGGAATTTAACTAACAGAGACAGTATGTTAATCCATTTCACCTCAAGAGCACAAGGTCTTAGCACATATTATGAGCAGAAATGATCTTTAGCATCCTCTTATTCTCACCTCATAAAACAAACAAGTGAACACGTAGTTTGGCACAAACCTCCCTGCTCAAGAAAGGCCCCAAATGACATAAGAGCAGATGTCACCAGCTGGGGCTGAATTATAGTAAATTGCCTCCCACCATGAGCACTGTGTCCTGTGCCTACCACAGTTATATTTTGCTACAGCATCTTGCTCTAATAAATATATATTTGCAAAGCAAATGAATACAGATTTTTACTACAAATTATACAGTATGATTAATTCCCAATTTCCATCTCTGAAATAGTGTCAAAAATGAGTCAACTGACTGTCCAATAAAATTACAACTCAAAAGTAATACTTAGTGAAATCCTGTATGAAGTTTGTCATGAGTTAATTTTGTGATACCTGCAAAAGGAGAAATTTGCTTTCCGTGTGACCTAAATAAACACTGTCACAGGGGGTAAGAGGCATAAGTGATCCAATCCCACTTATTTTGCTTATTGCCCATTTGAATTCACTATGCTTGCAGGATTTCACTGACTCCCCAGCCCCTGGGAGCTCTGAGACCTCCATGAGTTTCCAAACATTTGGAACACTGCTAAAAAAGCCTTCATAATGAAAACAAGTAGCTGGTGATATGGTACGGTTAATCCTCCACTCTTAATCACACTAATGACTTGCTTGTTTGGTTACCAATATCACATTATTAGTAAAATCTCTGCACTGTTACTGCGATCTTGAATTGTATCTTTTCTCTGCTACCTCTTCCCTAAAAACATCAGAATGGGCATGCCAGGTAGACCATGAAGCCCAGCAGCCCTTCCAAAACAGCCACCAAGTAGGAATGCTTACAGAAGACAGTATGAGTACAACAAGCACATTACAACACTTCCCATAATACTGCCTCAGTTTTCAATGGTTTTGAAAACCTGGGACATCCTGAACCTAAGCCATGGTATGGAAAAGACCTAGATGAAATCACCTTGTTTGCAACTATCCGATTAATCTTTGAATTCACATAAAAACTTTCAGTTGCTTCAGCATCCCGTTTTCAAAATGTATTGTGTGACAAAACATCTTTTGTTTTCATCAGACCTACCAGCTATCAGTTTCATTAAATGACTCTCGGTTCTGGTATCAAAAGCATGAAAGTGAATGTTTCCCCTTCTGTGTGCCACTACTGATTTAGAGACCCCTTGAACACATCCTATCCACTCATCTTCTATCCTGGCCAAAGAGCCCCGTTCTACTTGATTTTTCACTTGAAATTCCTTCGATACCTTCAATTATGTATTTTACACTCTTGTGTGTCTTCTCCAGTCCTACTCTCTTCTTAATTCCCAACACCCTCAGTACCTGCATTTTTGGCTACCAGAGGAGAGCCTCCAGGATGGCTGAGGAATGCTCAGTGGTGTCTGGAGGAGACCTGAAGTTTCCTCTGGCTATGTCTAGACTGGGTGGCGGCTGAATGCTGTGGTGGGCCAATCATCCTAGTCAGGGATGGAGCCTGAGCATGCCATGGCTCCCTTTTGGCCCTGGCTGTGTCTAGACTGGGTGGCAGCTGAATCCTGTGGTGGGCCAGTTGTCCTGGTCAGGGATGGGGCTTGAGCATGCCTTCTGGCCCATGTTTTCTTGTTTCCTTTGAACTGAGCGTTGTGTGTGTTTTGGGCGAGGGAAGAGTAGAAGGCTCCTGTGTCTTGCCTGGACATGGATTTGGAGCATGGCTGGGGTGCACATCTAGAGTCAGAAGCTTGAAAATACTCTCAAGTGTGCTAATTCATACATAACCTTTATATTCTCATAAAACGGCTTATGACTGGCCTAGCTGTTTGGATAAGTAACGATTTCTGTTGCTCTGAAGGTCAAGCAAAATGTGAAGTCATCTGACTTTGCCCTTCTACAACTCAATGCTTTACAACTCAATGCTTTCCTGATATTAGCACAAACTCAGGCATCCTAAAAATCCTGCATACCAGTCCACAGCTCAAGAAAGAAGCCTGCTGCTATCTCAGCTTCCCTATGTCAGTCACATAACTTTGCTCCAAAGACAGGGGATGAACAATTTCACAGCAGCCTGAAATACCATACCAACTCATCAGTTTTGTCCCTTTCCTCCTCAGTGTTTTTGACTGCAAGCCTTCCCTGTGACTGTACAGAACATATCGCACTTTGGAAACACCTGTGCTGTTAATAGTGACGGCCTGGGGTCTCTGCACATGAAGTCTCCATCTTCCCCAGTGAAGCATCATTGGCTCAGCTGCAGTCTCTCCACAGGACCTCTGGCTTTCCCTGAGGCTCGTTCTGCAGAATGCAGAGGAGATGAGGTAAAACCAGGGATGGTCGTGCAGGTCCTACCTTTTTCTCTCTTTACAGAGATTAACCAGAAACAAAAACACAGCCTCTGGCTGTTTCACTGAGTTACCAGCGTTTCCAAGACTTGTGCTAGGCATGCAAAGTACGTATTCTTGAGGACTTATTTTTGTTTACGGTTTGTTTGCTTTTTAAACTAAGCTGCTTAAGTTCCCATTAAGGAATTGTGCACTGCCTTTGCAGGCACAGCTAAATTAGCTTTGCAGCAACCCGCCTTTGCCCTGAGCTGCTCCTGACAACATTCCAGTTGTTTTGGGAAACCCAGGATCTGTCAGATGGCAAACATGGTCTTCCTACTGCTCAATTGCCCCTTCGGCCAAGGAGACAGGAGCTCAAAGGATCTGGCTTCTCTTCTGATGGATTCAGTAACTGCACCTGAAGTGAGACTAGAGTTTCTCGGTGAATAGAGGAGTGCTGTTGGCATACTGTCTCTCTACAGAGCCCTGGATAGATTTTTTATGTCCATTTTTAGCACCTGTTGTTCTCTATATTGTTAAAAAAAACTGAGAAATTAAATCACCATTGACCTGCATTAACAGGCACAGCATTATTTGGCAATGCTTTAAAGCCTGAGTTAACCTGAACCTAAAACAGACTTTTAATATATCCCATCTTCAGCTGGAAGCTTCATAAAATGTAAATCTACTGCACGTTAACATGTGCACAATTTCACCCATGGCTTCTTAAAGGGTTCGTTTTTCTGGTGCTGTGTCTGATGCACCAGGAGGAACAATCCTACAGGGAACTGGACAGGCAGACCTTGATATTGTTCCTGGTTGAGCCAAAGACTCTCTGTGCTTCTCTGACAATGACCCTGATTTTTATTGGCTATAAAATGGGATATTCCTGCCTTGTTTCTATTCCAGCTTAGGTCATAAACCCTTATGGAAGTACTCAAACATTGCTGCAATAAATAAAGATTACGTTTTCAAATGTTATAGGGGCTAGGGAGTCTGTATTGGTTGAATACATCAGAAAAAAAATCTCATATTCATGCAAGCTTCCACTGACATAAACCAGAGTAAAAGGAAAAGAAAAACACACAAACCTGCTAATAAGGCACAGACAGTGCTTGTAGGGTACTACACAACACCCTCTAACCCAGCACTTCCCTACTGTTCCTGGACACACCCAACACAAAGGAAAGGCACGGCTGCCCTCGCTACAAGCCCTGGAGGAGGGCTGAGATGCAGGCACCCCTGCCACCACCTGCCCCTGAGGAACCTGGCAGCCCCACAGGGTGCACAGCACAACGCCCAGCACCAGCTGAGGGGTACCCTTCTGACTGACAGGATTTACGTTCTCTGCATTTTGTTTCTGCAAAATCAGCTGTGCAAGTTGTCTGACTCAACAGATTTTTACCACAGGTGCTATCTACCTCATTTGAAAGGGTCCTTCGAATTCCTCATTTTTGTTTGGTTGTTTTTTGAGGAAGAAGAGCAGTGCAATAAGAGCATTATTTTCCTGCTCTGTCTACATTATGTCCCACCTTGCGATATTAGGATGAATTTCAGTGAATCCAAATGTAACCTTTACCACAATACCACCTGAAACTCAGCATGTTCTTCCCATTCAACAAATGCACTTCATTATGTATCACCAGATAGATATGTATGTATAACCTGGAACATTTGCAAATGCTTGGGTATTAATATGAAAAACTTTTCATCTCCAGAACCTATTTGCAACATACTAAGGGTTATTCTCACTCACAGATACATATAGACGGGTATATATATATTTAAAATGACTGACATAGAGATGTAGATATGTTACTGTGGAATTGAAGAAGTGCTATTGTGGTACAAATTGTCCTATACCCATGTTCATTTTAAAAATGCTAGTATTTCTATTCAGTGTCCAGAAAAGTTCTCCTACAGCATACTACCATATACTAGCATATCTAAAGCAGGCAAAGAACTGACAGAAAGGACACTAAACAACTACACTTTTGCATCATTTAAAAATATGTTGAAGTTGGAGAGAATTCCAGACTAGAGGTCCCAGATACTTTACATCCATCAAAATACTTATTCCTCATTTTATAATGTATGAACTGTTATTTCAATTGAATGTATTATTACTGAAATATTTAGCATAATATAGAAGCACACTGAACTAGAAATTAGACAGTAAGAGCACTTGCAATGAGTCAGAATAAAAATCTATTTCTAGAGTAGTACCAGCTCAGACAGTGGCTAGTAATGGATGCTGTCGAAAAATAAATGTGGCAAATATGGAATTTTGGAATAAAAACTTCCTGCATTTTTGAACTGGGAGATGGCATTACCTCTACTGAGTTTTAAAATCCTTCTTCTGTATCTTACATTTTCTATGACTTTGTTTTGTTAACTGTAAATACATCTTACATGAAAATCTTCTGTGCTAATTAGCTGACTGATTTATCTGTGCTGTGTGAAAAAAATAGTTCCTTTTGTTTTTACTCTAACCATTTCTGTTGATGTCTTCTAGTTCTTATATTTTGAAAAGTTATAAATAATGATTTTCCATTCATGTCACAGAACTAATTGGATTTATGTGTCTCTGACATATTTCTGCTCCAGTTCTCTTATTTTCATTTGAGAAGACCTGGTCTACTTACTCTTCCCTTGTGTGGAAATAATTCTGCACCTCTGGACACTCTAATATTCATCTGCACTTCTTCAGGTCCCTTATTATTTGTAGCATTCAAAATGCAAGTGTGCCACTGAGTTGTACATGCCAGAATTATGCTTTGCATTTTGTTTTCTACTTGTTTCCTAACAATTACCAATATTTTATTTCTTATTTTTGACCACTGCTACAACAGAGCTAACATTTTGCATGAACTCCATCATAGCTCCAAGTTCTCTTTCCTCTTTGGAAACAGCTATCTTGCAGTTCACCTCTGCAAAGGCAGAGCTCCTTCTCATTGCCTTGAAGACAGCAACACAAAGTGTCACCTGCTGTTGCATTGCCAAGCCCATTCAGCACCATGAGTTCCTTTGCAACTGATCATAGTCCTTTTTACTATTAACCTCCTAAACAATTTTGGCATCACCAAATCATAACTTTACTCAACTATATCTTCAAAATCACAAATTTTGAGCAGTATAAGTCCCTGCATAATTCCTATCAGAAGCATACTGGTATCTCCTCTCCACTGTCAAAGCAGCTCAGAAGATAACCCTGTCATTCTCTGACCACTTAATCCCTTTAAGAGCATTTGGTGAATAACACTGAAAAATATATTTTGGAAAACCACACAGATCACATAGTTTCCTTCGCCACACACACACCAGTCTTGTTTTTGAGAATTCCAACAGGTTTGTGATACACAACTCTAAAAAAACTTTCTAAAAAACCTTACTCTTTTATTATTTTTATGCACCTCTTCCTATTATTATTGTACTTACCCAAGTCCCTACAAATCTTATTTTATTTTTTCTCATAGCTTATACCTATTTGCCTGGTGTGGTGATCAGACCTACTGGTCTGCAGTTCTGGAGCTCTCTCGACGTGGAAGGTGGAATGACTGCCACCTTCTTCTATGGTGCAGAACACCTACCTACTTTATGTCCTACTGCTAGAGCATTGCTGTAGGAAGCTTGCAAATTTCTTATGAGTTCAGTCTGACTCCTTCAGAGAACAGTATTTGGTCGTGACAATTTCTCACTTCAAGTTTATTGATCTGTTCGAAAGCTCCTTCATCTGTATTTCAATATTAGACAGTTCCTCAAAATCTTTCACTGTGAAGAAAGCTTCTGGGTGGGAATCCTTTTAAATTCCTCTAACGTACCTAGAGTTTGTATCTCTCTACTGCTGTGGCCTTATTTACCTAAGCTCTCCCTCTACTTGGTCAAGATTCATCACTTCTACAGAATTCTTCAATGACTTCCCATTTTCAGCATGTTTGGAAGTGTTTTTATTAGCAGTTCCATGCCTTTAACAGGCTGTTCCTCAGAACTCTTTCAGGTCTGCTTAACATTTAACATGCTGTTGGTTATCTTCTCCTTCATTTGGACATGACTTCAACTTTTTGAAGACTGTTTAAATTGTCCTTTCCACTCCTCAAAAATGGCAGCCCTTTCATAATCCTTGTAAAGTCTTTTTGGCAGCTAGTACTTTGAACATATATGTACTTTGAACACTTAATAAGATATCTGCAAGCAGTCTTCCTGTTGAGTGAAAGTCACTTCACCCTGTTCACTCTTCCTTTTAATTCCCTTTTAAACAACACACTCACAAGAGCGCAGCAGAACATGGATGACTCAGTAGGATATCTTCATCCAATGTGACTATTACTGTAGGGATTTTGTA
Source organism: Nettapus auritus (assembly GCA_011076525.1). Taxonomy (NCBI): domain Eukaryota; kingdom Metazoa; phylum Chordata; class Aves; order Anseriformes; family Anatidae; genus Nettapus; species Nettapus auritus. Next base: position 36,129,102 of record CM021765.1, on the reverse strand, counting down.
GTTAAACACTATGTATTTTTATACAACATAATACAAAGTTCCTTTTCCCAGGGACCACTAAAACACTCTTGGTTTTGGAATCATGCATTCAAGCACAGCCCCAATGACTAGAGATTGAATATTGCTGTGCTTTAAGTGCTGGTTGATTGGCTTACAGCTCATGAGTTTGTGGTATCAACTTCAGCTCCTCATAGATATTATTCCTCAGTTCAAGTATACATTTTTGAGGATTTCAGAGAAAAGACTCTGGAGCCTATATTTAAAGCTACCCTTTAACAGCTTTAGGCAAACTGGTGGAAGAATGTGGACCAACCTCCAATTCTTCTGGCTATGATCAAATTTTTATTTGCATGCAGGATACTATTTTCAGAGGCCATTTATCCAGCACCTTTAATTAATATATTCAGTTTTATTAAGATATTTATATTGTACACGTGTTGCTTTTGTCAATACTTTTAAATGCTGCTTTAGGTCATTACTTTTCCAGATTAGTCAAATACTTGTATCATCATTCACCTAACAAAACCTCTGGCAATAACCATTTTGTATGAAAACTAATTTAGAGGTGCTCGGCTTTTTGCTGTTATTGAAAGGGCCTGACCTCATTAATTCTTTGGTTGGAATTTTGCTTCTAGAAATACCTGTGAGGATTATTTCATAGGTTCATTTTCTAGTTCTTAGATGTCTAATTGCCTAATTTGTAGATGTGATCAGGTAGTTAGTGTTCTAAGTACTATAAATGGCACCCACCATTATTTCCTGAAGCAAATTTACAGGCACAAAAATGGGGGCCATTTTTCAAAAACAGACTAGAAATGTGTTTTTAATTGTAGATAAAAGCATCCTCAGCAGCAGTAAAATACAGCTAGAGGTGCCATGCCCAAAGTGGCAAAGGCTAGGTTCATAACTGTTAGATATTGGCTACATTTAGTGAAGCTGTAAATGTTATGTGGTGACAAGTACAACATTATGCTTGGACTTTTCAAATATTTTCTTAATTATTATGAACTGATTGTCAAACCTGAAAAAGAGTTGGGCAAATGTTTGCCCATGTGCACTTCACTGCACAGCATCTCTTATATGCATACCTGTGTACATGTGCAATAAAAGTGAAGCCTTTCCTTCTTCTAACTAAACAATGTATGACTGAAACTAGTATAAATACTACTCTGAGATACTTCTTTTCAACTTCTGGCTATTCCAACAGCATCGTAAGCTCTGGCCTATCATCCTCAGGTTTTTATCTTCCATAGATTAAACAAATAAAAGGCAAACAGCATGCAAGATAAGCATATAAGAATTTAAGTCATCCTTCTATATGATATTTGGGCTGGAAACAGCATAATGCCTTGCATTGCCAACAATGGCAAGGAGGCTGGTGATGAGTCGTATCCCTTAGGGGTCTGTCTTGGAACCAGTGCTGTTTAATATTTTTATCAATGACACAGGCAGTGGGATTGAGTGCACTCTCATCAAGTTTGCAGATGACACCAAGCTGAGTGGTGCGGTTGATACATCCAAAGGGACCTGGACAAGCTTGAGGAGTGGGCCCACATGAACCTAATGAGGCTTATGATTTAAAAAAAAACTTTAAACTGTATCTGTAAAATCTTTCCATGGGAATAAAAATCCACAACAGACAAGAGGCATTTTGCCTGTTTTTGCCTTGGATAGTAATGAAGGAAAATTACAAAATCAACACTTAAGTACAGAGGCAAAGCCTTCTTTAATTCTCATTTCTTTAACTGAAAGTCCCAGCTGTGGAATGCTGGAACTGGGATACTGAAAAACTGACTCAATGTAAAGCACTTAATTGTCATTAGATGTAAAAGTGAAAGGTATCTCTACTATACTTCCTGTCCTGGAACTTTAAATGGAACATATGGCACAAGTGGGTGGAGAGCCTGGATGTGAAAATACAGATACAGTTCTCTTTCCAGAAAGACTATGAAGAGTAACTTACTGATCAAATGAAGTCGGAAACTCACAGAGCACCAGATATGGTCAAGGAATGTCAGAGTTTTAGGAGCTGCTGATTAGTTACAGAGACCTAAACTTGCTTACAGTTGCTAGTTATCTGGTACCCATTAGGGTTAAACGAGTTATAAGGAATCACTCCATCTTTACAAAAAGGGCAGAAAAACAATGCAAAACTGAAAAATAGGATCTGGACTCTTCGGTGTTAGCTGCCTTTCTCGTTGGCACTGTGAAGTAACAGAAGTACACTGCAGCATTGAGTAACTAAGACCGGAATGTGATCTAAATATTCCTTGAGTGATACCAGCGTTTAGAGTTTGTGGAGTGATGATACTTGAACCAGTTCCGTGTTACTTCCTTTTCCCTTTAACAATGGACACTAATAGCAGAAATATTCTGCCTCACTCGTGTTATATAAGAGTTCTCCTCCTACACCACCGTTTTAGTCAGAGGGCAGGTCAGTGGGCAAAATATGCTCATTACTATTTCCTTTGCTTCAGAAACAGTTGCCAAATTGCAGTGGCAAACGTTTTGCATTTGCCTTTCAGTCTGAGTGGTTTGGAGACTCTGGAAACATGCCAACGACCAGCGGCGTAGAGTGGGACACTCGTGCTGACCGCACTGAGCTCTTGATCAGATTATGAGCATTGTGTTCAGGACTGCTCAGAATGGCTTCCCAAATGAATAACATCTTAAACAGCAGAGTTTCACTGACTCTCCATTTAAATATGTCAGTATAAACTCATTTCAGACACCCTGAGACTTCCTCTGGAGTTCTGTCTTTTTATTCCACTCAAAGTCCCTTTTACTCTGTCCCTTCTTTGAGTTCCCCTCCCTCACTCTGCTTTGTTAGTATCACAGAACCACAAATTCTGAACTATGAGAGACCCTTCACATCATCTAGTCCACTGACTGCAAGAAAGCCCACTGACTTTCTAATACATTTTTTGTAATGCAATGTAATCTCTTGCTTCTTCTTGCCCTCTGGCTTTGCTCCACTTCTCCCTTCTTTGATGTTGTATAACAGATTACGGCCTATCTTTCTTTCCACTTTGTCTTTCGTGTCTGCTTCCTCCTTCCTTTTCTTTTTCTCCATTTTTTTTTTTCCCTTTCTGTGATGCCTGTCCTATACTACTGCTGCATTTTTTCTTCTTCTTTTCTGACAGCACATCTCTGCCACTCCATGATGTTGTATCATCCCACCTTTACACAAGAGGACTAGGCCTTCTAACCAAAGATGTACAGGAAAGATTCATTCATGTCTCTCTCATCCCAGGTTTGACACTGATTACTTTTATACATCAGCCTCAGGCTTTAGACTGTCTAAAGAATATGAATCCTTCTTTATTGCCTTTTTAACCTCTCTGTGTCTGAAAGAGAAAAGCATGCTCATGTTTACTCCTTTTCCCTCTGTGCATGCTCGATCCCCCTGTCTGTGGGTTGTTCTGACGCGTACACAATCACTGTCAGATGGTCTCTCTTACTCCACCTCTTCTCAACCAGATTTTTTTCTATTTCTCACAATAAACTAAGGGTCAAAAGAAAGAGTAGAACAAAGAAACTATGTGCTGGGAAAACCTTTTAAAAATATGAAGGTAAGGCAGCCAGGAACAGGACTCACACGAAGAGGAGGCTTTAGCAGGAAAGAAAAGTGTGCTTTCACAGCGACAAACATGCCTAGCTGCTGAACTAGCTGAGGAAGATGGAAATTCACTGCTGAGAAGAAAGCAACTCCATGGACTCTTAAGAGCACAGAAACATCAGACAGAACATCGCAGCCTTCTCACCTGACTTTGCTCTTGCCCTGTAAACCTAAGAAGAAACTGAGGCAGGGAGATACGTGTGGACATTCATTATTGTGCTTAGATCTCCATATGCTAGAGCAGCTTAAGATACCTTGTATGTAGAAGCTCTTGTATGTCCATTTTCCTTCATAAAGCATATGTCTGACAGTGAAGCAGCATGTCAAGCAGATTTCAGGATAGGAATGATAGGAACATGAGAACGAGCCAAGGGGATCAGTGGTTGGAGATGCCATCTGGCTTCACATCTGTGAAACTAACAGCTCTGGCGGAGGGAGCGACTCTGGCAGACTTCAAGAAATGAGGTTGTGGAAACCTTCCTAGACCAAGAAAGCACAACAATGCCTGTCCATCAACATTGCCCCAGCAATCTGATGTACTCCCAGGTGAGCAAAACCCCACCAGGACAACAAAAGGCAGTGGGGAAATCCAGCACTGAAACCTGTGGTGACCAGTGCTGAGCCCAGCTCAGCCAGCAGCATCCCAGCAGACACAGTGGAGCTGATCTCCAGTTTCACCGCAGTTTCGTAGCTCTCCCCTAAGTGACTCAAAGCAATGGGGATTCCAGTACATCCCTTGGGAGCCTGCACCATGGCCTGATAGATTTTGCTCTTTGGAAATATTCCTGATATTCAATCCAAATTTGTCTTTCATCAGTTTTTCCTATTTCATCCACTTTATATTTTAGATTTTATTGGGTCTTTGTTCATTTTTACACTAAACGTGCTGAAAATACCAAAACTTTGCTAATATTTATAAAGCTATAAGCATTTCAGATGCCATTTGGAATACTGACTCTCACAGCCCCTAATTGGAAAAAAAAATGTTAATTACAAAATTCTTTAAAATCACAGCTCTCACTACCCTTAAAAATACAGTATTAAGAGCAACACAAGGAAAAAAAACCACCCAAATACTAGCATACTTAGTAAACATTATTTTTGCTAGTGCATTATACAGGACATTAAAAAGAACATGTTTTTCTATTGTTTTCTACCTTTTTTAGAAAGGTTGCTAAAAGAAAAAATAAAAAAAATTCTATAGCCACATCAAGTTACACTATTATCAATCATTAATGACTTTTCTATGATACTGAATTTTCAGCCATGCTCATTGTATGTGTGTAAAATCCCTACCTAGGGAAGAAAGTACCAAAAAATCACTGAAAGTACTGTAGTACAGCTACATATCCATTTATTTTTTTTCTCTATATTCATTTAATCACTCATTACTACTAGTGTATCTATTACTGTTGCTATACTTATTTTTAATACATAAAAAAAGATTTTTTAAAATGCTATGAAGTTATGCTGCTGCTACATGAAGGAGGTGATTTTAATCACAACAGGCTAAGATAATTCAGCAATACTTCTCCCATCTGACTGACAGATGTAATTTACAAATAGAGGAGAGAAACACTTTAAAGCCTGAGTGAAGGAAAACATTTTCCATGTAAAAGAGCTTGTTAACTTCACTTTAAACACAAAAAATATTTTGCAGCCCAACCTAAAAGACAAACATATTGGAATTGAAATTTTGGACTTTTTCTGAGCATACAGCTTTTATTGCTTAGTGCTGCTAACTGCCTTCTAGTACTAAAGAACCGTTTTTGCAGTAATGGCAAACTGAAAATTTTACATCAGCACCTCATTACTATTCAATGACCTCCACGTACCACCACAGAAGGCTATGTTAATAAAGGTCAACATTACCATCTATCTGTATAATCTTTTGTTAAAACCATACTGTAAAGGATCAACTGGTCTGTTTAATGCATTTGTAAAAATCTGATTAACCTGTACCAAAGTCACAGAAAACACTTCTACATATTTTAAATACTCAACTCAGACCTAAGAGATGAAGGTACAATAGGTTCTTCATCAAATATTTTAGTTTGATATTAAATTATTTCCATTCCTTTAAACCGTACATTAGCTGACTTATTAAATCAACTAGTTACTCATTTAAAATTACTTCCTTGGTTTGTATTACTAGGAAATGACTCTTTAACAAGTATTCTTGAAAATGTATCATTTGCTCGGTAAGGTAAGTTGATGCCTTTTAAAGCAGCATATTAATTTGAAATTTTTAAATAAAAACTGAAGCAGCAATTAGCTGCTTCAACAAGCATGCCAACAAGTAAAGGACAGGATTGTTCAGTTATGGTAATCTACCTAACCTTAACTTTTCTCACTAACCCCACCAAATATTTACATTTCATATTTATTTTGTAAAGTGCTGCATTATCATTATTTTTCTGAAAGAGATTAGTTGCTGCAAAACTTCCTTTTCCTAAGCACTTCAAGAAAAGCAGCACACATGTCAGTAAAACTTAATGGAAAAGTCACAGTGAGCTGACTGCCACATGTAGGACACGCCACATTAAATACAACCCTAGCTGCATGCACAGAGACTGAGACTGTTTGCCAAATCATTAAACATTGCTCTCAGTGTATTCCATGCATTTTATATATTCTGTACACAGTACTCCATATCATTTATTCCACAGATAACTTAAGGATTTTTATTGCAATTTTCCATGTATAGGTACAACATTTTTGTGACTATGGATGTAAGGGTTGTGTATGCATTCAGGAGCAAGATGGACTCCTATTTGCAGAGAAAGACAAGATTGAGTAACTTTGCTACCACTGGGTACAAACCTGTGATTCCCTGCTCACAACCTTAGAGCACTGAACATGACCTGCAGACAACTCACTCTCCAGATCTGAGCACACTTCCCATACAAGCAGGCATAAGCAGGAGCTGCCACAGTGACTCCAGACAAACCTTAGTCCATCAGCTGACACAGAATCAGAAAGGTTGGCCAGCTCTTTTCAAATGATAGCATTATGTACATTTAGGATTGATAGTGAAGCTCTCCAAGGATGAAGCAAAAAATCACAAATAAAAAGAGAAAAGACGACAAGTGATTTCACTGCAGAGAGAGGTTAAAATGTTGTCCTCACTGATGTTTGACAGAGCTGTAAAGCAAGGTAACATTACCAAATACATTCTATCAGGGGGTCACTACTGCTGTGTCTTTATGAGAAGGATTGCCAGTAAAATTCCAGTTGCAAGGACAGGCACATCAGAAACTTGATTAACCTTAAGTAAGCATTTACGTACTTCTCAAGTTTGGATTGGTGGTGGTTTTGTTTTGTTTTTCCAAAATATAACCTTAATTTTGAGTCTCTCAGGCTTACAAACATTAGGATTCAAAAGACTGAACTGCAATATTTTTTTATTTTGTAAATTACAGTTTAATAAAATATTTTTGCTTTGGAATTTCTTCAGTTTAAAAATATCTACGTGTGTCTGTGTGTATACAGAAGAATTGATCAAATACAGGCACTTCTAAAAACCTTACAAACCACATACTGGTCAACCTATTCTTTCTCATATGGCATCCAATTTACACACAAACTACCTCTTTCATTCACTACCTTCTTGCCATCAAATCAGATATGCCCAATCCCTAAATGACTGCTCACAGCACTCCTGGAGTCTCCCCAAAACCAATGAAGGTCCTGAATGACTGAAGGTCTGTAGGTATTTTTGTAACTTACATACTTATACTACCACATACTTGTCAGCGAAGGGTGTTTTGCATACGTAACATCTGATGAATATTTGACCAATGAACATTGAAATGCATTCCCACTCACCTCTGGAGGTAGTCTTGGCTAATGGAATAGATTACTTATTTAAGAAAAAGAAGATGCAAAGAAAAGGCTGAAAAAAAAAATAAAAATGTGCAACCAAAATGAATGGGAGCCCAAAATGGAACAGAAGGTACTTACGCGGAGTCCCGAGCCGAGCAGCTGCAGCTGCCACCATGGCTACCATGGAGGTGTGGGAAGGGAGACTTCCATCCGACGCCACTCATCACTTTCATTTGCATTAAAGTGCTTCACATTGCTGCCCACGTAATCATTCCAGGTACAGTTACTGTGAAACCGAGACTAAAATAACCACCCACACCACAGCCAGAATGTCTCTGGGTGTGTAAAGGTGAATGACTTTGCAGCAAGTGCAAGCAGGACCTCTGAATGCTTCATATCTGTGCATGTACCAGGAATGTGAACAGCATTATCTTTGCATTTATGCACTGACAGCCATAGATTTTCTAGCTACCTGCTAAACGCAGTGTGTTTTCCTTCTATCCTCTGTCATTTCTGGTATGCAAAACCCTCACTCAGCTGACGCTACCTATTAATATCTGCAAGTCTCCACACAAAGCTGAATGCTTGGTCCATTATCTACAAGGCCCAGGGGAAGCAGTGTCTGCTAGGGCAGATGCTTCTGAGAACATCATTCCCATGGGTTAGTTTTACTTAGGCAAGAGGGAACTGGAAAGAAGTGCCTACAGCAACCTGCTGCAGGCTGGAAGACCTGGCACAGGGTAAAGAAAAGAGAAATGCAGTAGGCAACAATGGGAAGAGTAATCAAACAAGAAATGCTTGTCCCTTACTGGCCTGGCTTTGTACGTGGGCCACACGTGCAGCTCAGGAGATGGATGATCACCTCTGGTCTTGACTCATCAGTCAATGGGGAAAGGTGGTTAGTGACCTCAATTATACCTCTATTACGGGTAGCTGAGTATCACTCATGGGCTGAAAACAGTCCACATCCCCACAAAGATGTAAAGGTGTCAGTATCACTGTAATGATCCTAAAAATGCCTTTCTGCCAAGTGTATTTGCCCTCACACAAATTTAATTTTCAAGCACATACTGTACCGTGGCCAGAATTAATAAAAATGCCTTGTTTTCAAAAGGGCAAAGGCACCGTCTTGACAATTGCAAAAGTTACAGAAGACGTCTGATGAAAACAGTGTCACAGAACACCACTCTGCCCAGCCCAGGACTGCTCTACCTCTTCTCCTCTCAGCTCATAAAAGCAAAGAGCAAGCTCACACAGGACACTTCCTCAGGATGGATAAACAAAGAGTCGCCAACCCACCCCTCCCAGGCAGTCATGCTGCCCAGGAAAAGCCCTATGCATTTGTTGTTGTTCCTCCAATACCACTTGTGAGAACTCTTTCTTCTGCCTCAGGAGCAGCAAACAGAAAATTCCTTTATGAAGCCTGGTGTGTATGACTCAATTAACAGGCCATGACTGGGCACAGAGGATGTAATTATTAAAACTCCAGGAAGCAAAGAGTTTCTGTCCAAACTTTGAAATGCTACAGAAAAATGAAACAAATCCTAGGGGAAATATTTCTGAGAAACTAAGAAATAGTGCTCGTGGGAAACTAAAGGGAAAAGGAAATTTAGAAATAATTTAGGATTAGAGCTATTGGCCCATACAGAAACCCCTCCTGTCTTTATCAGAAGAGGGAAATGAGAGCAAGACAAAGATGTCTCAAGAACATAAATGCAATTAAATACAGCAAGACCTACAATAACTCATGAGCTTCATCAGTTGAAACATCCACAACTATGAATCCTGTCTTGAGGTCTTATACCGGAAGAAGCTGAAGAATGAATGTGGAGAGATGAAAGCTCCACAAGGATATGCCAGTCCTTTAATAAAGTCTCCCTAAAATTGCTACTCCTTTCAAGATGCTTCTAGGTAAAGATATCCAGGAAAGAGCAGTGGAGGAAAACTGCTGCCGTGGGGCAGGAAAGTGGTTGCAGGGTGGCAGTTTACAGGTCTGAAGTGAACCAGGGACATGAACTCTGCACAGAGCCTAGAACTGAGGCCATAGCATGGGCAAGGACAGGCTTCCATCAATGTTAGCAGCCAGAAATGCAAGAAACGGTCCCAGAGCTTCTGTGGTTTGTAAGCCTCCCCAACGTGTTCTAGGAAGAATGAGGACTAGAGGGACGCAGATGGCCACAGCCAGTATGGACCCATTCATTTGGGTCATTCATTCATCTGTTGTCTTGTTCACACTTACAACTCCACTGAACTGGGGAGGAATTAAAAATCTGCCTGCTTGGTAAGGACGTAAGGCAGATGTTCCTGAGCCTTGAGGAGTGTCGTGACTCCTTCAAGTGGGGTTTATGAGCCTGACGACAACTAAGCAGCGGATGTGAAAGAAAAGCCATAAAACCAAAGGGAAACTGGAAGTAGGAAACATCATCAAAAAGATTTGGGAGCTTCTGGCATCAAAGGTAAGACTATTCCTGGCAGAAGTCTTTCCCCAGGTCACTCCAACAGTGAATGTGATGCCATGAAAGCTCATCAGAAATGTTTGCTGCTGACAGTCTGAGGAAGCTTTGGCAAAAAACTCATTGCTGCAGTCAGTTACATGGAGAACACACTTGCAGCAAAGCCCTTGAGGAATCAACAGTGTCCCTTCAATACGAGTTACACTGTGGGGTTTTTGTGCTGCTTTGAAACAACACGCAAGTCAGGACGTGACTTGTTTCTGACGAACAGAGCAGCTTTAAATAGCAACTTCAGTATTTCTAATAGACATGTGAAAAATCCATTTCTGACTGATTTAATGTACTTTATTGCCTTCATATAATGCTATAACCCTATAGGAAATCCTAAAAACTGTTCATCTTTAATCAACTCTGTTGGTACTGCATAGCATGACTGTTTTTTTTCTTTTTTTCCCTCCACTCTCATTCTTTATTAATAGGGTCATTTAACTGAAAACCTGTTTCTAAAGAGTTCATCTGTTCATGCTGCACCTGAAGTCATAATCCTTTGTTTGCAACATCACAACTGGTTGCTGTGGAAATGATTCTGGGGTCACAAAAAAAGGATTAGTAAAACTGTAAGTAGGGAATAAACAGGTTGAGCAGATGAGCTCTTAAAAACAGAAAGGCTGTTTTCCTGTAACTACTCACAGAAATAGAAAAAGGAAGGAAACAAAAACTTTTCTCCAGATCTGATGTATAACGTATGTTCACACAGTGTTGTCATAGACCAGGGAGAGAAGAATTTCCTTCATCATCATTGGTCCAGGAGCAGTGTTCAGAAAAAGATTACTGGTCATGTATATATTTATTACATTTTGAAAAGATATTTCTAGAACACAGGATCTTACTTTAAAACTCTTGTTAACCTTGTGCCTCTCTTCCCTTCTCAACAAAGGAAAAAAATAATCTGTGGCTGATTTGTGCATCAAGAATTTGTGCATCAATTGGACTCTGTCATAAACTTACTCACTCCAGTGACATTCTCAGTCATTAAAAGATTTAAGAAACAATGGGCTTCTCTAAGTTGGCAGGTATAGCATAAAAGCATAATATCGGTGTTGGAAGACACGTAGATACCTTCTAGTCCCACCTCCTGGTCAAAGCAAGACTAACTTTAAATTCAAAGTTGGATCAGGTTGATCAGGGTTGACTTTTTGAAAATCTTCAAGGAGGGAGATTCCCCAGCATGCATCCAATTGGTCACCCCCCTTCACTGTGCTCCATGGGAATATCCCTTGCCAAAACCTGTGGCTATTGCTCCTTGTCCTCTTATACCATTCCATAACTGAGGAAATGTCATGGGTTCAGAAACCTACGCAAGCGAGAGAGAACAAAGTCCTGTTTATATTAGGAATTCTGTTGGTGCAGAAATGACACTCTCCATTAACCCACATTCTCAAATGATTCTGCTCCCCATGGCCTGACTTTGTACATAACCCTTCCATAACTTGGGCTTCTAAGGTGGCTTATGCTGGGGAATTCTGATGCAGCACAAGGGTGAGTCACTTGCATGTCAGTACAGCATGTAACTGGTTTATTCCATCTCTCCATGTGTCCCCCCCAAAAAAAACAATTATTTTTAAAGATTTCAACAACCATATTGCACTGATATTCTATTTATACTACAGATCACTAATTTTAAGGTGTTACAAGCTTTCTGCATGAGTTGTAGAGGTAATTTTTTGTAAAGTATTAAAAATGACTAATATTTAACTTTGGAAAATAAGTGCTATAGTGCTCTTCAAGAGACATTTTCATCTTCTCATCAAAATGAATGCTTTAGGTACACAAGCAACAACCATAGATTTCAAGTAAGAAGACGCCTTGCTCTTAGTAGGTACATAGTGTTCATTAAAGTTTTGTGACCTCCTCAATGGAAGACTGCTTTAACTTTCATTAAATATATATATATATATATATAATCCCCAATAAAAACAACCCAAAAGACATCGAACTCCAGAAAAAATACATTGAAATAACATTAAGGGTCTAATATAAATCCACAAAAGCCAGGAAATTCAGAGATAAAGAAAGACTTTCAGACGAGGGGAAACTTTCCAATATATTAAACTGGAGCATAAATTCACTTCCTCTTCACATGTTTGCCATCAAGTCATTCCAGACACAGGGGGTAAGTTCCTCCCTGGGGTAACTCAAGTGCCTTCAGCAGTACTACACCAAGAATCAATCTGGTCCTACAGAGTCTTAATACTTTCTGATAGTTACCAAAGACATTTGAGTTTAAACAGCAAACTCCTCTTACAGCTCATTTTCCCATCGTTCAGAGACTGCTATAAAAGTGAGATTGCCATAGTTTCCATGACCACAGACTATGATGTCAATTGTGGGGTTATGACTTAATCGACAGACCAACTAGAAGGAGAACCTCTGTGCGAAGGAGAAAATCCATGCTCAAATACAAATATACCTAAGATTAGCTACGACAACACTGCATCTCACTGGGCAAGGGCATTCCCATCTGCATAAATAACATTCTTGACTTTTCACTCACACCAAGTATGAAAATACCCCTTAAAATTTTCTCTTTCATTTATAAGTCATTTACGGTGCTGATCTGTTGCCACCCAAACTCAGCCTTGGCGCTAGTGATGTGTGGGCCAAACTTGACATCAGCAGTAGTCTAAATCATGTGCTATGGGCCCCATTCTTTGCTGCACTCTCTGGAAGTGCAAAATCAAGCACACAGCTTTAGACAGGATATGAAGGGAATGAAGTGATTTTTAACTGCTTTCAAACTTCCCGAAATTCTGCCCTTGTCCTCAAGCTAACATGGCTTTTGCCTCTGGGGTCTGGCTACTCCCTCCACAACAGAGAAAGACAATCACAATAAACTTGTTAGAAGATCCCTAGGTGTCTGGCTGAGCAATAGGATCTGAAAAAGGAATGTGAGAGGGAAAAACGGAAGGAGAGGAGACAGGATGGGACCTCTTAAACTGTGTCTTTCCACAGCTAACCCAGGTATATAATACAACTGCCTTGCGCCTTGAGGTGTGGTGTAGAACTGCTGTGAGCACAAGACCTTTCAGCATCACCTTCAGTTCTGAAAAAGCAAAATTTGTTTTTCCTTTTAATTTCCTAGAAGCAGGAGGTAGAGGGGCTATGACTGACTCACCGCAGTCATGTAAGGTAAAAGATGGATAACGTGCACTTTTTCACCCTACACTAAAAACTCTGATATCAGTGTATGGGACACAACTGAGCTGACAGCTGGCGAGCTCAGGTCCAACCTAAAAACCCAGGAGTACCAATTCTCCATTGCTTGCTTTAATAGAGCTTATAGCATGGTCTGTGCACGGGCTCCACATATAAAATGCTGCAGGAATAGCTCTGTACTTTTGATTTAGGCTCGACATTCATTTTTCCGCCTGTCTCCTACTCTTTGCTGTAAGACCTCCTTAATGGTTACCTGAAATTTCTTGTATTTAGTCTTAGTCAGGTGTTTATTTTGTTGGATAGCCTCCAAATAAATCCCATCAGACATTTTTTAATTAAATAAATGCCCTTTTCAAATTTTCATCTGCCTTATCATGCTCAAATTACTCAAAACGAGAACTTTTTCAAAGCTTCTACCCCTGACATTTATGTAGCCCTGAATGAGGAGAGTGGGCAAGCTAAGTACTCAGAAGTCAGCGTGGATCACAAGACAGACTGAGAAAGGATGCAGCTACACTTCACTTCTGTCTCTACAGTTAGGCAAAGTGCTCACATTGCAGAAGTGTAGAAGAAGGACAAAATCCCTTCCCTGGCTTTTTGCAGTATGGTCGCTAAAGCTCTTGTAAAAATAAAAAGTCAACAAAAACATGAGGAAGCTAAAAGAATCAACAGAGTTCTGCACCCCAGTTATTACACACTCAAGATAATGGGTGTACAGAAGGATGCACAGAGCCTTGCAAAGTACAAAACTTGCTCTGAGACTTCATTTAATTAACTCTGAAATTTTAATCACACAAAGCAAACCACAATGATTTATATTTATGCACAAAGATCATGATGGCTCTAAATCCTCCTTAAATAGCTTTCTTAGTGATATGTAAGCACAGGATTAATAATCTTTTTCTTGGAAAACAATGGCATCTGGTTTGCCTGCAGTGGCTCTTCTACTTCCTGAAATGAGTGATGAAAGAGACGAAATAGCTTCTGCTTGGAGCAAAATTGTTATTAAGCATATCATTTTGAAATGCCTTTGTGTGCGTGTGTGAACTACAGCTAGAACATAATTTCTCTTTGTTGCTGTCTGTGCAATGGATATTGCCTTTACCTAAGGAATTTTTATCAGGTTGAAACTAGAAGTATGATGCACAAAACCTCGCTCAAGAGATGCTGCAGATGAAGGGGCAAATTCTTTCCCTTATTTAAAACCATAATCGGTGGCTTTGGGTTAGCGTAACTAAGAAGGGGATACCAATTTATATGTCACCATATGCAAGTATTTGGAGGGAAATCTTAACTGCAACAAAGTCAATGACAGTCCTATTGCTGAATTTTCTTCAATGGAGCAAGTATTTTACACAGACTTGCCTGAGAAGGAGTTTCACTGAGTAACATACACTCAGAATGTATCTACTTCTGACCGCTGCTGAGCATACCCTTAATGAAGACTGTACAAGCAGAAGCAGCAAGATCATTCATGCATTTTCAAAACCATCTCTTTATCTTAGAAAAAAATGTGGAAGGCTAAAGTGCAGAGGTATCCATATTCCAGTTTTCAAATAGTCCACACTGAAGTGATTAAATAATAATAAGCTTCTACTTCTTTCAAGAATCAATGCTATTTATATAGCATACAAGTTGCTTTACAGTTAAAAAGTATCAACAAAAAGCTGTTGTCTGTATAACTCTGCACAAGTACAGCCTGCCTGTTATTCACATAGTGTCTGCTTAAAACTTCTTCACACAAATTACAAATGTATCATATTTACAGATCATTTCAAATAATATCCTTGCCATGTGATAGTCACTGTAATATTTCTGTTCATCTGGTGCCTAACGGGAACATGTATAGGTCTTGTGCCTCAAATGGCTTGTTTTGTCCAAACATAGCTATCTGCATAATTTATAGAGCTAATAACCAACTAGCAGATGCAGTTATGCACCACACCAGTGGCAGATGGGCTGAAACCCAGGCAACCAATGTCCTTAGGAGTTTGGCCACTAACTTCAACAGGTGTATGATTTTATCGTGCATCTCCTGGCTGCATGCTCCATCTACTTGACCTGAGGGACCACCAGTCACTGACAGACTGCTCATCTATCTGTCTAAACCAGACTTACATATAAAACTTGATGAAATAATTGTTTCATGCTTGGATGGTCGCCCCTGATTTAAATGGGAAGTTTGTAAGTGAAGCACCTCTGCTTCATACACCTCTGCCTCCTTCAAGTACTTTATGAGTGTCAATAAATGGTAATGAATCCAAGAGTGCATGCCACGGCAGAGAGATCTTTTGTCTCCTCTGCATTTTTAACACTGTGATCCAAGTGCATTATTTTGCCAATGTGTTGTGTGAATTGCTTTTTTTAAGACCCAACAGACAGTTGTCTGTGGAATAAGAGTCCCCAAGCAGATTTCTCAAGGTGTCTAACATCATTAACAGGAAACAATGCAGCATGAGCAGCCAGAGTATGAATGAGTTCAGTGTGAATACTAAGGAAACCCCAAGAACATGTTAACACAATGCAACTTTGATAAGATCACAATAGTGAAGCTCACATATGTGTTTGTATTATGTCTTGTAATACAATTGCTCCAATTGCGGTTTATTAGGATAATTGATATAACAGTCAAAATGGATTAAGATAATGTATTGGGTAAAGTCATGATTTTTCTACATACAGGAATGACCAGTCTGAATGCTTAAGCTCTCAGCAGTTACTTTAAACAGACAGGATGTAAAACTTCTGCATCTTGCCAATTCACTGACAGTCTTAATGGCTCCAAAATGGAGACTGCCACTACAGGCAAATCACTGTTAATCAGAGCCAATCAACCTCTGTGGACCAGACTTTGTTCTCACTGACCCTGATGCAGATACACCAGTAATACGCTACTTCAAATGTAATTTATCAGTGCTATAATTTAAGTCATCATAAGCAGCACCACAGTCTGACCCTGCAGATGCACAGTTCAACAGTTCTCAGGACTGGGAGACTGTAATAAAACAAACTGAAGATAGCAAGTTTATTACAAGTGCATATATATAAAAAGAAAAAAAAAAAAAAAAAAAGAAAAAGCAGAATAAAGAAATATGTTACGCATTGCTAGCCTCCTAAAACTGATACGGAAATAGCACACACACACACATATATATAACTGAATCACCAAAATCCTGGAAGTTTATGATACGTACAATAATAGCATGCAATACTATCTGAATCAGTATGAGAAAGAATCAAAATCATGTGTAAATAGATTACAGCAAGCTGTTGCCTGCACAATTTTTGCAGCCACACTTTAAAACATAGAAATAGTATCTTATGTGTGTGCAGAGTGCTCTAGGATGGGATCCAACACATCTATTTATTCCTTTCAGCTGCTTGACTCTGTAAGTTCCTCAGCTCTCTAGCATTTGCCTACTTAACCCTAAAGCCCTCTGCACACTAAAGTTCAATTAGCTGAACATGCTCAGAATTGTTAGTCTCGGGTAGTAAGCCTTACATCCCAACTAACACTTGGTACATTTCAAGTTTCAGCTGACAGCTACCCACAGTCCAGCTCCACAGCCTGGAGAAACCTTTGGAGCTACAGGACAGAACACAACTCCTTTCAGGAGATGTCCATCAGGCCATTACAGGACACTACTCCATTCATAGTGCTCAAATCCAACTCATAGTTTGCTGTGGGAGCACTCAAAGGGAGTCTGCCCATTAGTTAACATGAGGAAGAACTAAACCTCCTACACAAGTGTCTCAATCCTCAGTTCCTGTGCTTCCTTGGGTGAGAAACATCCTGCCTTTCCCTTGAAGCTGATGTCTATGCAGAGAAAAGGCCCCAGAAGAAAAATAAGGAAAAAAAAAGGCTATTGTTTGAGTTAATAGTTATTAGTAAAGGGTCTTAATTTGTTAGTTATTCAAACTGAGACAGAAGTGGTGTTCCAGGCCATGTTCTCCAGAGTGGGCATTTTAGAACAGACAAGAAGCAGCTCTAGGAATGTCCCCCCAGATCTCTACGTGCTTGCCTAAAACACCAGGCAAGGCTGCTTCTCGTTTTCGTCTGCTGTTGTTTGGCCCTGTTACTTTAAAATGCCTTGGGTTTGAGGAGTTCTCACACAGACCAGCTCATGGCATGTCACTTCTCTTGGAACACAGATTCGGCCCCAGCTGAGCAGTACTCAGGACCTAGGATCTCTGAGTACTCCAGTAATTAGGTTCTTACACTAACACTGGACTTCCAGTCCCTCTCCATCAAGCATCCATTCTTATGAGATGGCTAAGTAAATTAGCCCCACGTAGCGTGCTGCAAGTGCCACTTTTCTGGTTCCCTATACAGTGAGAGGAAGGATAGACATATTAATTTAATGAAAGCTCAGTGGATCACCTTGTGGAGAGTGGGATGGAGATATGTGAGGTGAATGGATCCCTCTCTGCACCTATTTCACATCACTGCCTGTAGAAAGACTAAATGAGAATGGTTTTGTCAAGCAGATTACAGCAGCTGTCCCCTTCCAGGTAAGGTTCCTAAAATCCTAGTGAGGCTGTGCGCAACATAGGTGGAACAGATTTTCCACAATACCAGGCTACAGGAGATGAGGGATGAAGCCCTGGGATGCGTGTGTTCAGAAAACAAAACCACATCCTTCCCCTGCCTGTCAGCTCAGAGTGGCCAGCAGCTGCCCTTGCACAGCAGAGATTACCTTCCTAGCAAGAAATCACCAGAACTCTGAAACAAGAGGAAGAAACCTGCCTGCCTCTCTGCACTGCAAACAAGGAAATCATACCCCATCGACAGCCTCCAGCAACAGCAAGGCTGATAAGCATTTTCTGTGAAATCAGAATGGTTCTGAACAGGCAATAACAGAAAACTGCAGAACAAACAGCACATTATGAGCATTATCAGCTTCAGCACCAGAATTACACATTCCTCAATGTACGGCTCTTTCATTCAGTCCTGCATCTTCCCAGGCCTTGGTGTCCTGGTTTAGGGTTCCCTCTGAAGGCTGAAAAATCTGGAACTTTAAAAGATCTCTTCCTCCTTTCCCAGCAGTGTCACTACTGCATCTTTAAACCACTACATCCCATATCCTAACCTGACTACTTGAATAGTAAGGTCTGCACTGATCTCAATGAAATGCATTGATTGCAATTTCAGTTGGATTCTTGTCCCCCTATTTTTATTTTGATTTTTTTTCCCTTTGTAGTCTGATGAATATCTCAGATAGGTCTTGGGATAGAAGAACAAGTGCACGTGTAAACACTGCTGTAAACTGTGCTCCCTTTCTATTTATAATTGATACCCAGCATAAAATAAATTAAAGACAGCATAGTGAGAATGGGTATAAAATACACCACTGCTGGTACAAAAAATATTTTTTTCTCCTTCCAAATTGTGTGCAGCAAAATTAGAAGCCACCTCCTGGTGAGGATATTTTGTAGCTATTTACTGAAAGAAGCTCACTTTCTTGTTGAAAATTTAGCATTGTGTCTAAAATATAATACTGAATGGCAATTTCAAATGAGACCCACTCCCATGATAAAGGAAGAGGAAATAATACGTGCGCTCACAGCATGTCATGACTTTCATTCAAGCACCTGAAAGCACTTTCCAAATGTTAATTATCCCCATACTAGCCTCCCACTAGTCCTTCCAGGACAGGATCAACCCTGCATTCCTTCAGCAACCACATCTCTTTCTTGGGTCTGTAAAAAATGCAGAACAAAGCCAAAAGTATTACTTCTCTTTAATTATTATCAGAGTTCTTAATTGAGAGGAGTAAATTCATCCCCACAGCGGATGACTGCCATTTCTAAGATGGCCCTTTTCTATCTCTGGCAGAGAGTAAACCTAGTATTTTCTTGTACAGGTACTGTGTTACTGAGGTATGCGGTTTAAAACAGAATTTGGCATGGATACATCAAATAAGGTGCATAATTAGTTCAAAAGCTAGAAGAAATCCTAGAAGTCTTGACTCTGAACCTTCTATCCTGGATCACGCTATATCACATGGATTTTCATTCCCTCTGCACCACTCCCCAGAAGAAGGACAGGGAATGGAAATACCACCTCCAGATGAGGTGGCCTGGCATCACCTTGTCCCATAGCTATGGCTCAGACCAGCTAGTCCTGAAAAACAGACCAACCATACTCAAAGCATTCAAGAAACTAGGCACCGTGGTGTTGTGACTACATCTGACGTTCACTGAACCAGTACTGGACTTCTATATGTAGTTGGGTTACAAAGAGGAGAAAATACCACTGATATGCACACTGTTTTCAAACACTTTTCAGGCTTTTATTTGTGTTTGGTTCAAGTATCAAACCCTTGCTGGTACCTAACCTCTCCACTCTATGCTGCATTTAAAGAACATACACATCTTTCCAGTTTCTTACTCTTACATGTCACTGCCCACCAGCTAGACACATGCTAGAAATACTGTCTGTTTTGCAAACTCATCCCTGAGTTTACAGAAACAGCTAAAAGGCACATATTGGTTTAAGACACAGAATTCAAAAGTGTGCTTCCCTACCCTACCCAACCTGCTCACAGCAAGCTGTACTGAGGAAGGATGGCCTTGAGCTGCAGGCACAGGGCAGCATGCCAGGAAATCTGACTGCTATTCCTGGCGTTTCTACAGATTTCCTTGGGCAAGGCAATTAACCTTGTGGAGTACATTTTCAATGGAGGTGAGGCCCAGCTCCTCTTTCTGCATTCGTAACATTTCCAACAGTGAAAATGAAATTGTAGGAGCAAGAATGACTGCCTGCACTTTTTTACTACCTGATATGCCTTCTCTGTCAGGCAGCTGGATGCATGATTGCTGCAGATAACCCTGCCAGCAACAAAACAGGGACTTCACACACCACAGGTGCAAAAATGCCTCTGGATGCTGCCACGACCAGCCTCACTGCTCAGTTTCCTTGTATGTAAAATGGACAATGAGGCTTATGGAAATAGAAATACACAGCCAAACAGACAATTATTTGCTAAAGTACTTAAACACCTGTTATCTGAGATCATAAAAAGGAAACAGCTCAGAAATTCAGTTTAGCTTTTATTACAGGTGCTGTATTTTTTACTTTCAGCATTTTTGCCCATTAAAATTTCCTCTTTAGGCCTCAAGCAGAATAAAAGATTTTCCTTTAAGAATTCTGAAGTGACAAATTCACAACATTATTTAGCTAAATGGGACATCTTACAATATCCCTTAACAGAAGTGGAAGCAGATTTGAGAATGAGTGAAATACCCTTTTGGTAATATACATTTATTTTAGAAAATAAAGATCATGGTTAAATTTTCTCTTGTGGTCTTCAGGAAGACCTGCACCTGAAATAGATGGTGCCACATCTATTTACACCTACAAGGGATATACTAGGAGATTCTGAGGAAGGACAAGAGTGGTGTCCAATCTTCGCTTAGAAAAGATTTCAGAGAAATGAAGACACATACCCCTCTGAACACAGGTAAGGTGGAACATATCTTAGTGTGTTCTTATGCATTTAGTACAAGCAGGGAGATTTTTTTTCCTTCCCCAGAATGCTGAATAGAAAAAAAGACAAAAATTGGCAAAAAAAAAAAAAAATCATTAAATATCTGCTAGGCATAGGAGAAAAGGTTAATATCACTAGTGCTGTTTTTCTCAATGTTTTCAGATTTTGTGAGATGATTTCTTTTACAGAACATTTGAACTGGAAATTAAATACATAGGTATAAAACTTCTAAGGATTTTAGTTCATGCTGTTTATCTACTCTTTAAGTTTAGGAATTTTGAAGAAGTCAATACTCTGGTTTTCATAATTGCAAAAGACTCTTCAAGCCCTTTAGACAACTGAAATGATGACCCCTCCCAGATGAAAGTGTTGCCTGTGCAGAGATAGAATATGTTCATGACAGAAAATATTTTATATTACCATGTTACAAAATAATACAAATGACGCTAACAAAGAAGGTTATTTGGAAGGTAATTTGGAAGACTAAAACAACAGGAACACGTGCAAATTTTCATGGTGGGCTTCACACAAAGCCGTAACATCACACAGTCAAGTTAGAAAGACATGAAGTATTGGAACTTACATTATTCCGACAAGTATGAGTAACAGATTTTTTACTTTTGATATCTTCTGTATCTGTAATTACATAAATAGAAACTTTCTTTTACATTCATAATCTAATGCATGTGATTTAAGTTTTACCTCAGTCGTGGTTTGCTCCAAATGGACCATGAAATAATTCACTCAAACAAAAATAGGTTCTCATAAAAATGGCAGCTCTGGCCTGGCTTAGGTATGCACTGGTAAGCAGCTTGCTGCCAAAGGTGGGATTTCCCTCACATAGCTTTTGCTGTCAAAATTTAGGTTTGTGCCTATTTTTTCACCTAGGCTGTCTTTCCCAATGGCAAAAGATTGCCATCTCCAAATGGGAATTTACGGACGCACCACGATTGCAGAACACCTTTCTCTCTCCACTGCCTAGAGAAGAAGCCTGCATGCTTTCGAAACTGCGACTTTACATGAGACAAAATTGACTGCACCGAGTAAGAAACCAGCAAAATTGGTTAAAAAGCACATCACGTAGCATGGCTTCTAGTTAAATAATTGTTTGCAAAGACTCATTACAAACAAGAAATAGCTTCAAGACACTGATGTCTCTTCTGGTATTCCTGTTAGATTAGATGATAAAGAATCTGAGGTGGGGGGGGGGGGGGGTGTCTCTGGATATGTATTTCTCCAAAATTCAGAACTTCATTTTCCAAATTTTGCAGGTGAAGGAAGATTAGGAGCCCTCAGCCTGGCTCAGGCCGCCTGGAATGGCTGGAACAGAAACGTCTCCTATACTCCATGCTTACAGCTTGATATGTCAACTATGTCAAAACTTCAGCGGGAAATAATCTAAGGAAACACTCTGCAGAAAAAAAGCATTTCTGTAATGATTTTTTAAATGTGCTTTGGCATAACTTAAACTGACTTTGAGTATAAAATGAAATTCTGCCCTCGTTAAAAAGGGGAAAACCTGAGCTTTAGAAATACTGTAACAGCTAGCTAATCCTGATCGGATCAGTTAAAACTCCTGCTTAAGGAAATTAAGTTCATTTCTGGTTATCTTTTATCTTCCAGCAAACGGAAATGTGCTATCTAGACCATCTAGGAGAAAACGAATTTCTTGAAAGACAAAGAGGTTTTCTGAACAAGTCACAGTTCCTACTTGGGTGTCAGCAACTGGGTGAACACGCAGATGCTTTATATGCACATCCTGTCTTTGGAAATCAACTGATTCTGTTCTGCTGTTACGATCATCCAGAACCACATCTTTCCATCCTTTAAAACAGCTTCATGGCATGGCATCAGCCCCTTCTCCTCCCCAACAAAGTTCTTTTAAAAGCTGTGAAGAGCTCTGGGGTACTCTTTTTTTTTTTTTTTTTTTTTTTTAAATGCAATTCTGCCATGCCACGGTGAATCTGTGGTTCAGGTTCAACAAGGTGGATGTGAAATCAGACAACACCAAAAATCTATCTGAAGACATAACAAAAACAATGGAAATAAAATACAAACAACCTTTAAAGCATAAACTTCAGAACTGGGTTTCAGGTTTCTCCATTAAACTGATGCCTGGGAGCTCTAGAAGTCTATGAAATTTCCAGGGGTTTTCAGTGCATTTCCTCACAACAAACAGCAGAAAAATTGACTCATCACTCTCCTGTTCTACTCCTGCCCCAGTACTTTCAGTCAACTTCTAGATGTACACAAATAAAAAATAATGAAATGAAATGAAATGAAATGAAATGAAATGAAATGAAATGAAA
>CM021765.1:36091358-36106180 GCA_011076525.1 Nettapus auritus | reverse complement strand
AATGAAATGAAATGAAATGAAATGAAATGAAATGAAATGAAATGAAATGAAATAAATGAAGTATCTTTGACTGTGAGCTCTTTGCACAGGACTACGTGAAGCCAATGGCAAAACCATTTGCTGATTCCACAAGAAGCAGTATTGGATCCTGGTGGAGAAAGCCTGTCACTGATGAAATCAAGACAAACCTTCCGGTGACTTCTGAGCATGCTTAGGAATATGACTTTATACCTATAACATAAAATAATTCTGCTAATAAAAAATAAGCTACTTTACCTGCCTTTTCTGAGCAGCAAAGGCTATTTCTGCACTAGCAAACAACATGGACCAGCAGCAGAAAACAGGCTGATGCTGAGGACCAAACCCCATGCCACGCACCTTTCAAGAGGTTTTTACTTTGCTTTAGCCTAGTCCTATGGGTCCAATGCCTACTGGACTGCATTAGGTGCCCTACAGGAGCAGGTCTTCCAATTTTGTTTCATTCAAAAGGAATCCAGCCCATGAGCTCTGGGACTGCTCTGCAATGCAAACAGTAACTGGGGACAATTAGGAGATCTGTTTCCAAAGCACAATTTGACCTAAGATGCTAATGCAGATGCATCCAAAGAACTTAGAACATGTTCCGTCACTAAAACCTCTAAAATTACAGAGTACCAAGGTCATGAAGAGGTTTACCTCCCTCCCAATTAATAGGACTCACAGCATTCAATGCATTTCACACATGTGCAGCAACTTACAGTGAAGATGAGTTCTCCAGCAGCAGACATCGTGTTTCTGATTCCAAATATTTTCATTTCCCATCTGTGTGATCCTTATTACCTTCAGGATTTTTATTCAATTAGCCTTTCACATTTGGAAAGCTGTTCTATGTAGCTATTTTATTTTCAGAAGAGCTTGTCACTCTTTACTGTCTGCTCTGCTTACAAGGGTCTTCTTTTCCTTGACAGCTTTGCAAAGAACACTTTATTGCTCTGAAAAAATCACCACGTGTCTCATACACTTGTGATGCACTGGGTTCCTTGCCTTCTTCACTAGGGCGCTCCCTCCCCCCTTCCCAGTTTTATATCAGTCAAGAAGATTTACGTCTCTTCTAAAAAATAATATATAAATAAATACGTTGAGAGTCACAAACATTAAATACTTAATTTGAACCGGCAGAAAGACCAGCTACTGGAATTCTGCAGCGGTCTGTTAGCTCATATGTCTCTGTGTGCGCATACTGAAGGAAACAGCAGAAATAATACTTTACAATTTGATGAACAACATATGACACTGAACCTCCAGACTTGCAAAAAAGGGTTACAAACTTAGGAAAATACCTGCCAGGCAGAATTCTGCCC
Source organism: Nettapus auritus (assembly GCA_011076525.1). Classification (NCBI taxonomy): domain Eukaryota; kingdom Metazoa; phylum Chordata; class Aves; order Anseriformes; family Anatidae; genus Nettapus; species Nettapus auritus. Next base: position 36,104,840 of record CM021765.1, on the reverse strand, counting down.
TTTCCAAGAAAAAAAAAAAAAAAATCCAAACACTCCTTACTTTAACTGAAACAGAACTGTTATCATCAAGACTTGGTATAGAAATAAAATGGGATTAAGGAAGAAAATAATCATTAAGGACTTAAGAGAAGTTTGGGTGATAAAAAGGGACGTTTCTGAATACATGAGACACAGAGGATGATACTGTGCCATCTGCTTTTAGACAGAATCCTTCTTTGATTCCACTTATAAACTACTTATAGTTGGCACCATAGTGGTTTATAATAATTTAACTGTATTTCTGGATCACAGTATCACTCTCCATTTCACCATGCAGAGAGAAGGAACCCTGAATCTAATTTAAACTGGAAAGAGAGAAGAAAGAGAGGAAAAATGGGCATGTTTGGTTCTCATAGTCTACAGAATTATCTCAATGCAAGCTGCAGATATGAGTATTATCTCTGAAAACCACAAGAAAAAAATCATACCATTTGAAGAAGCAAATAAAAAGACCATGCTTCCAACAGGCACAACAGGAAAGCAGTTAGGACTTTAAGAATATGCCTTAGTTTCAAAGAAATGAGTGCAACTCCTCTAAGTATGGGTCTCATAACAAAGTAATGCATATGCCTACTAAGTAACCAATAATTCCCATTTCTGTGAATCAGATTCTTCATTCCAAAACAGCCCATATTGAATTTAATGCTTCCCTGATACTGCCTATTCTGTCTTCCCTATAAAGACAGAAAAATAAAAGGGAAATGTTCTAACCTAAACACGCCACAATTGTTATACTTAGCCCCTTCCACTGAAAACTCACCTTAATTTCTAACTATGAGCACTTGGGAGATAAAACCTTTTAACATTTCACACTGCTACTTTTCCCCTTCTTGCAAAGCTATTCAACCATCCCTATTCAACCATCATGCATTTCTAATTTGGTGGAGATGCCTTGCCTGTTATAAATTACTCTCATAAAACAGCTATTTCTGCTGCTTCCCCTGGGACTGCACCCAAGGTGAGGATCAAGCCAGCACCACTTAGCATCCACACGTGCAAGCTACGAACCGAACAGGAGGAAGCAGGCAGTAACTAATCTATGTTTTACTGCACTTGGCATTTGCCTGCTGCAAGCTGCCTTTGGGAACATCACGAACACAGGTTGGTTTGAGGAAGCCACCTTTTCCTACTGCCAAGGAGCTGCTGCATGTACCTGAAATCTGCCAGATCTAAAAACTACCAGCACAAACAACACATCTGGTATGGATGGGTCTGTTTTCTCTGCTGAACTAGAGATATTCTGGGGTACTTTATCTCTGGACAACGCTACAGAACTAGCTCTTAACATGACTGTTAAAGCCCTCTCTCCTGTGTGTTTAGCTGCTGATACTCTGGAGAATGTCAGCTGTAGTTTTAAGGACCTTCTGGTGCTATTTTAACCTTCAGAAACATACATGTTGACAGCAGTGTTAACATCTGTCCAAAAGAACTGAACAGAGGAGGGGAAAATGACAGTACTGGAAAACTGAGATTGGGACAGATGGATTCGAGATTCCATCAAGTTTAGAGATGAAGGTTTTCCACAAAAAAGAAAAGGTAACTACAGAAGGGAAATCAGAAATGCAAACTTATGATGGAGCAAACGGCCACAACCTTCCACACATTCTAATTTTACAAGTGGTATCCTCACCTCTTCTGAAAATATATTTGTGCATGAAATACATACGCATGAGGTATACAAGACAAACACTCATTACACGTAGACATCAGTGACAACACAGGACTTCAGGTATCTGAGATCTTTCTACCGCCAAAGAATTAAAACACATTGTCTGATGGCCACATCTACAGAGTAAGTGGCCAGGAAAAGAGGAAACTTTAAATGAAATGTATCACTGTCACTATAATTATATGAAGCACAAAGATGGCCAAGAACAGAAGAGTTTAATTTTAAGTGCAGATATCTTGCCGTTTATTTCTGCTCTTTCTCACCAGATTTAAGGAAAATACACCGTATTTCCAGGGTATGTGGGACAAAGATGTTCTGATTTTTTTAAACGTTACCTTGTACAAACTACATCTGAATGTTATCACCTCTCTTAATCACCTTCTGATGTCTGATAGTGCCCCTTTAACCTTTGTTACTCCATTACTGAACAAGCTATCTCATTGTTACTCTTTTTTGAAGGAAGAGTTGTGCCCCTTTCCATGCTGATAAGAGACACATAAATATTCACTCCCAACAAACATTCAATAGTAAAGTGTCTTGAGCAAACTACCAGAGTCTAAAGGTAGGAAGCTGTGGTTAACTTCTCTGCTATCTTAACCCTTTAGTCAATCCACCAGAACAAACAGACACAGAAGATGGATGCCCTTTTCACAAACAAAGCAGAAATAACTGTTCCCTTACAGAATGGACTTTATAACATGCTTTATAACACAGAAAATAAATCAAATGATTAGAAGTGGAATATCTACCCATTTTCTGGGCCGCCCTCTGGGTCGCTTTTCACCAGTGGCTTCTGCTTTCTGTAAAGGGAAAAGAAACACAACGTTTTATACCCCGACATTGTTTAACAGCATTGGTTAACTAGGAACTCCTTTCCTGTAACATTACCCATAAGTATATCTCTAGGGTGGCACCAAGCCTCCCCCTTGCTCCATGGGTTTTCTGTCAGAAGGTGATAATGTTGTTTTGTTCTGCCATTTCCAAGCCCGCGTGAATGCCTTCACCTGCACCCAAGGGTGCCCCCAGCCCGTGCAGGGTTACAACGTGCAGAACCCCAACAGCATCACCTCTAGCCTTTCACAGGCTGTCAGGCATCACCTGAAGGTACTATGTTAGATATACAGCCTGTTTCAAGCCTGAATAAAGCAATTTATAGCAGCCACAATTCTTTCTTTTAGTCTCATTATGTTCACACATGAATCATGTTTGGACAGATTGCCACCAGGGCAACTGGGAAGTAACACTGGGAAGTAACTCCTCTACTTCACGTGAGCTTTTCCAGGTAGACATGCATCCTTAAGCTCTAAGCAAACCCATCACTGCTCCAAAACACACTTTCTCTTTCAAGGTTTAAGGAAACATCATGTAAGGTGCCCTAGAAGTGACAGGGATATTTATGTAAGCCCAACAGTTGGTCCTGTAGCTCAGCTTAAAGGAAATTTGGGTTCAGCTACCAGCCTCTTCCATGAACTCACTGTGTGACACTGCAGATAGCACTGCTTGCTCACTCCAGGAAACTACCTACAGGGCTTAAAATGAGAACTGCAAGTTATTTTCTCTAGATGGGCTCTACCCATGCACACACCTTGTCAGGTAAATAATCCTGTCTCATTAAGGTGGTCAAGATTTTGCCACCAGCTTCAGTGAGAGCAGGACTTGTGCTGCATAAGTCCCTAAGAGTGAACAGTTTTAGCACGCACTCTGTAAACGTGCTTCCACATTTCCATTAGCTGTTTTGCTTCCAGTTAACTGTATGCGTATTTGATTTGCCCTCAGAAATCAACCGTCTCATTAAATAAATCACTCGCCGATCAATCTCTGTAATGGACACTGTCACCTAATGCTAGGCAAAGCGGATCCCTCTGCAAGAGAACCTGAGACTACGAAGCAGAGGAGAAATCTCTACAAAAAAGCTGTACCACAACTTAAATGCAGTTACTCTGAAATAAATATCTCGCCAAGAATAAAGCTGTGAAAAATAAAATTCACACTCCTAAAGGGCAAAATTATCACTCAGACTTGTTAAAAGAGTAAACTTGCTCTTTAATCATTTATACCAGTGTTACATGTAAGGTGAAACCCTCTTATGAGAATACTTGTTAAAGTGCATTTGCTACATACTGGAGCTGTCTATTTCAGAGTTTTGGTGCCTTTTAAAGTGTTCATTTTTTCATACCTTATTACTTGAAGGATGCAGAAAATAAGGTGTTTTAGTTTTGAAAATTTGTGTGTTGTCCCCCCCATTTGTTTATTTCACAAAACAGGGGGCGTAAGCCTAGAAAAAAAGATCAGCTAAAATTGTTCTTAACAAATCTGCACCTGACACATTGTGAAAGGATAAACACCATTTATTTTCTTCTATATTCACTGAAAGACCCTTTACCAAAAAAACAACGTTTTGGAAACTGAACCCACTTGCTCTACCAATTAACACTAGCCAAAGATTGACAAGAGCTGTAAGCTTAACCAGGGCACACAACGCTGCCTGATGGGCTGGGGGAGCTGAGCAAAACCCCATGCCACCGCCCACCCCGCAGCACAGCACAGCACAGGGGTGCCAGGAGCTGCCCTGGCCAACAGCAGTGCCCGGCCCCTGCAGCGGGGACCCTTTGCACTGCACGGCGCTGTATCCCTGCTGCATGTGATTTCCACCTCATGTCAGAAGAAAAACATTTCCAGAGTCCTTATCAAAACCAAACCTTTCCCAGAGGTGAGCTGAGCAAACATCAGGGCATGCCAGATACTATGTTTTGGTACAGGGCGATTCTGTAAGTAAATAGGAGGGTTTCCATAGACTAAACTGCAGAAAAGTGAGCGACGGGAACCTCCCGAGTGGATGTTTTAATCTCCATTTTGAGGGAATGAAAAGACAAAACACTCCTGGAACAACCACGAAGGGGTAGTGGCAGTCCAGCAGTGATAATAAAGTTGTGAAGTTTAGGAAAATATTCCCCCTCTTCCCATCTGGATTTTTTTTTTTTTATTTTAGTTTGAATTCTGCAAACCTAACCCGTATTTTCTCCAACAGCACAAGGCTGTCTTTTAATGTCAGTGCTTGAAGAAAGGTTTTATTGCATATCAGACAAATAATTCAATGTTTCTCTATATCATTTTCAAGTAATTAATAAGAACAGGAACACGTAAGTGCTAAAGCTTTGCTTTTCCTCTTAAGTAGGTATTTACATAATCTAAACCATGCTAGTCCATTGGCTCTTTGTTTTAACTGAAGCGTTGCCTCTGAAGCTAGGAACAAATCCAGGGAGAGCCCCAAGCCACCAAAAGATCACAAGGATTCCTATTTGGGCAGCAAGACGCAAGTGCTCTCAGCCACCTTACCCACCGGAGCCTGTAATTGCTTAGAAAGGAAGCTGCTGCCTTAATCCTCTAAAGCACTCTCTGAAATTGAGATGTGTTTGGTCAGGCTTTTCTGAGCATTCGGTGCTGCGCTAGGAGGCATCCTCTTGTTCTGGACAGCTGAGACACAAAATCACCCAACTTAAAGAAGGGCTGGGGCCGTAATCAAACCCAAGTTTATGATCCTTCATGGAAAAATATAAAATTTCTTAAAACCACTCACATAAACATTTCTTTGTTGCTGTGTCATGTTTTAGGAACGGAACTGGATTTACTTCGGTAAATTACCATTTTTTCTTCGGTACAGGAAATGATATTGTTGCCCCAGGTGAGAAAGATGGCCACTCCAGCCACCACCATGTCGTTAACATGTCTCCAGACAGATCCGCAACTCATCCAAACCCTGTAACCACAAGGCCACCAAAACCTGCTTCCAAACGGCTGCCATCAGCTGCTGTAGTACCCGACTGCCCAGCATCCCTCCAGCTCCTCTCTGCCTAAGTGGGCCAAGCCTGAGCAGGAGCTGAGGCTGTACTACTGAAGGCAATTAACAAGACAAGACAGGTATAAATAATTGAACGTGCTCTTCAGATATCTATCTATTGTCAAGGAAGATTGTGAATGCAACAGAATCCAAATTTTAAGAACTCTAGCCACTATGCAAATGATCTGGAGACCTCAGATAAAATGTGCCAGAGCTGAGGTCTGGTAGAACAACTGCTAGGTCCCAGCATGAGGATCACTGCTATCAAGCCATGCCAAAAGAGCTTGTGCAGGGAAATTTCCCTCTCCTACCAAAAAAAAAAAAAAAATTAAAAAAAAAAAAAAATTCTTAGAAGAAACTTAAGCACTGGCAGGGTGCAAACATATTGCACTTTCCATGTCATGTTTTGCTCATTTTACCTCTAAACAGGAGTCAGGCTTCTACTGCTTTACCCATCTTGCTCAAAACATTTGGGGTCCCTTACTCTTTAGGTACAATGACCATACTATAATCCCTTGATAATCTGAACTCGTGTTCCCTTTCAGCCTGTTATGACTGGTGCTGGTGAAAATGAATGAAGCATGGAGAAGCCAAACAGATTTTCATGAACCAATTTAGGGCAGAGTCCTTGTCACGTGCACTTTTTTTTTTTTTTTTTTACATTTGGACTGCTTAACTCAGGGACATTGTTTTATACATACCAAACTCTGGCCATGTAGTGAGGAGACAGTACTAAGTGTCATCACATAGCGACTCCAAGAAGTTCTGGACAATGGTATTTCAAGATCTGGAGGTACCATTAGTGAAGTTCACTACATGAATGACTACAACAAAAGCCACAATATTTCAACTGAAGGCGAATTTTACAAAAAAAAACTTTATTTTTGGATGTTCCTGGGATATCCCCTTGACATTTTCTTCTGAAACAAACACACAGTCGTTACTACCCTCCTGCCTTTTTTATTTATTTTTTGACCCAACAATTGTGTTTCTTCCTTCCAAACAGGAGAGTATTTATGCCCATACAGTATTTTTGTTAAGCCCAGCTATGGGAGCTAAACAAAGAGAAGCCCCTGAATGCTTAAGGGAAATGCAATGGGCTGGGAACACAGCTCAGCCTAACAAATCAAATTCAACCACACAACACCCAGGAAACTAGAAAGGAACATCCTTACTATGATCCTTCCACAAAAACGCAAGTTACTCATTAGAAAAAAAAAAAAAAAAGAAAAACTTCCTTTTTTTGCTAATTTTTTACAAATATTTTAAATGAATAACAGAATGACTTGTTTGAAGATACAGACTTGACTAACAGTCTGATTGTGGAGACTCAAGTACAAGGTGATGAGAGTCTTTTTGTGTCTCTTTTCTCATCTGCTAACATGTTGTGTTCATTCTGTTCGTGAAAATTAAACAATTGAGAAATTATTTGCTTTTCCATAAAATGCAGTTTACCTTTAGTGTAACATAAGTTAGGTATGTGTGATATGCAAACCTTTTTTTTTTTTCTAAATCATGTATTACCTAAAATTAGAGTAATTGCCACATTATTAGCTATCCAATTGGTCTTGCAACATTCTGTATGCATTGTCAAGTTTCACATTGCTAATTTCCTAACAAGCACAGTTTGTTTTCAGATGCCCCAAGGCCATTTTACTAAGACCAAACACAAGCTCTGTAAGCTAAAGGAAAAAAAAAATTTAAAAGTCCCATGAACCAAGAAATTTTAAATCCACAACACAATCAGCTTCTAGGGTAAAGTGTCCCTCAACTGATTTAAGGGCATTTGCTTTTTGAAGCACAACAAAACAAAGCCCCAGCACTCGAGTATTTTTAACTGACTGCCAGTTTGTGCAATGCATTTTTAATTGTGATGTGTAATGGTTTGCAAGAGAACACCCCATCAATTAATCACGAGTGCCTTCTCATGTCTGCTCAGTGGGTGCTAGTGGCACGCGTTTATCTTACATGTTGTGAACACTACAGAACATTTCAATGAGCTCACTTTGAAAAACACAGGCCACACACTATTCTGCAGAAATTCCAGCAATTTCCAGTTGCATGTATAGGATCCATGTTCATAGGCACAGGGTCTGAAGTGAATTTAGCCAACTTCTGTTTCTGAGAGCTGAGACGGGGGGTAGAAAGCCTTAAATAAATATATGTGTGTCTACGGATGTGTAAATATGTTTATCACAAAATCAAACATATAGCTCATACACTGAAGAGGTGATATCAGCAAATTAAGCTTTCTCACAGTGTCAAAACCTTTCCATCCTTATTACTGGTAGAAAAACTAACAAAATTAGTATTAGATGCTTTGAGATGTCTGGTGAGAAGATGAACCATTTTAGAGGGGGTTAATTATCTGTTTGGAAAAAGAGCTAACATATTTATCAGAAATATGATCACTGACTTTTTTCTAAGAAGGCTTTATCACTGTTTCATGTTTTAGGAGATTTATCAAACATTTACATATTTTATCTATAAACCTAGATACAAAGAAAAGTTGTAATTACATACCCCTCAAAGATTTTTTTAATGCTAAAAAGACGTGATCTTTGGTCAATTTTTTATATTATCAACACCCAAAAAAAGTTTGCTTTAATTAGGGCAGTAACTTGATGCATTCTGAAAATCAAAACGTTACAATGAAATTGCTCAGTTCATAAATTAGATTAAAAAAAAAAAACAAAAAACTGTATGTACCGGAATCATCTGGAAAGCTCTTTAATTGATATGCCTACATATGTATGAAAGATTTTAAGTTATTTTCCATTAAAACTGATTTTCAAATCACTCATACAAATGAAATAATGTTAATATTTCTTTTAGAAATATCTTTTGAAAACACATTTCTATAAATTACTTAAAATTTAATCTTATTACAAATATTTCTCCTAGGAAAGCCAACACTCCTAAGAGTAATACTTAAAATACTAAAGCTCACATTTGGACTTACTAGACTAATAAAAAACTGCTCTCTCCCTTTTGAAAAGTGAAATTTAAACTTTTTTTAAGTGAATCTGAGGAACATTTTTACTATATAAAGAAAAAAAAATCAACATTTTAAGCTCACTAGGTTGCAGCATGGCTTTGATATATTTTAAATACTTAACTTGTAAAGCATTTTTACTAATTCATGAACTTCTTGACAGAATATACCGCTTTTTCCAGTTTAGAATGTAAAAAAAAAACTATTTTAAATTTAAAGGGAGTTGGAAAACATCCCTCAAACAAATGCTGAAAACACTTATAACAAAACAGACATGAAATCACAGTCACCCCCTAATAATTTAATATTTATCAGGAGTTGCTATAGTAATTTATAACACTGAAAACTATCAAACTTAATATGGTCAGGACCACAGGCATACTGAAAAATGAACCAGAATTAGATGAGGCTACAAAAATCTTCCACACACTTTTTGTCAAAGATCTACTTAAAAGATACTGGTACAATTAAGCAGTACAGTTCACTACCAGATTTTGCAAGCTTTTGTTTCCAATTTAGTACCTGTAAATTAGTGCTAACTGCTGTGTAACCATCAACATAAACAAAACTCCAGTTTTTCTTTCCAGGCCTATACACAACTATTTATCTTCACTAAAATAGTTCATGCAGCAAGGTATTATCTGCCTTGATAGCATAGTTTTCTGACACTGAGCTTTCCAAAGTTCCAATAAAATTAAAGCACATTTTCACATTGTATTTGTGATGTGAAGTCCATGCACTAAGTGAAAGGACTCCAGTGAGCTTGTACTATAGCTGGATGCATTCAGAGCCACCACAACACAAGTTTGCTCCCATCCCCAAACAGAAGTAGTCGTTCAGAAGACTAATAGCACTTCAAGTAAAAAACTATTTGAAAGTGATTGCTAAACAAGATATGGTAGGCTTTTACTGTAACTCACAGTTACTTTACCATCACATTTTAAAGCTGTAAATTTCAATATATGCACTTATTTCCATCAACACATAATTGGATTTTCTTCTAATTAACCTGTTTGACAAAACACTTAGCTTTAATACACAGATTTGGTCTGTATTAGTAACTTCTGCAAGTGGTAAGAAATTAATCTTCCTCTTTCAAAAACCTTAATCAAGCAAATAATAACCCTAATATTGATCTCTTTACTAGGTACAGGAGATCTCAGTAAATGCATCAAATGCACTATGTTATTTCACTAATCTTTATACTATTCAACAAGCAAGCCACCCTTGTGGGTTCTGTGCCTAGGGTCGTCCTGCAGCATGTTATTTCCAATCTTACAAACGCAAAATACATGCTCAATGATGTAGCTGCCATTATTAAAAGGGTCCCAGCCTCACAGTTCACAGCCTAATGACTGGCTCTTTTGCTACCAGTTGGTGAAAAAACAGCATTAGGAACTCTCTCTCTATAATCTCACCTTCTGGGCTGCTTTAGAGGGACTCTTGTTTTTGCTTCCTTTGGGTCTTCCTCTTGGTCTTTTAGGAGATGGTTCACCAGTTGGTTCCTAAATACAGGAAAACATGCTATTGTGGCAAGAAGCTACAGCTAATCAAGAAGAACCGAATGATAAACTACAACTGAGCAGTTATTTAAACCACATGAATTAACAGAATAAATAAATGCAACAATATTTAAAATGCAACATGAAAAATTAAACTCAAAGTGAAGAAAAAATGTGTTTTACATAATAAAAGAGTTTAACTTTTGCACACAAAAAAAATTTGCACACACAAAAAAGAATAAAGAGTCTGCATACTCTAGCAAGTTAGTTATATGAGAAAACACATTTTTAAAAGATGGCTATAGTTTCCCTCATGCAAAAATGATTATTTGAAAATTAATATAGTTCATTTAATGTCAATTGCATTTCATTATAACAAGATACAGTTATATGCAGTTACTAGCTCACACTTGAAAAAAAAAAAAACAACAACAATGCTAACTACTGGAGAAGTAGAAAGTAAGCTTAAGACTATTTTCTCTCTCAAGGGTACAAATAATTTGGGGGGATTTTTTCTGCAGTTCTGAACTCTGCGTTACATTCACACCTATTGCAAACAGAATTGATCCAAGTAAAATGCAAATGCTAAAATTTCTTGAAATGGAGCGCTAGCAAGCCAAAAAAAAAAAACAAACAAAAAACCTGAGGACATAAAATATCTGAAACAATAACAACAACAACAACAAAAATCTAAAATGACTGGGAAGAAGCGATTATTGTTTTCGAAGTTTTGTTAACTAGCTCCTCTGTCTGACAGCAAACAACCAGTCCTTAAAAATGCCTATGAATTACTACGAGCTCGGACTCCAAATATTTATTCAGCGAATCACAAATACTATAAAACTCTTCAAGCCTTCAATACCATACATTTCCCTCGGACTACGGGAGGTGGCAAATCTAATTCAATGCGGTTTGTTAACTTAGACCAGCTTAAAACACTTCATCTTTTCCACTCCCGGGGAGGCTCAAGGTGAAGGCTTCGGCTGGGGAGGCTGCAGAGGCACTGCTCAGGCACTGCACAGCTGGGCTGAGCACGGCGAAGGAGACGCGGCTTGCTTTCTCTGCTATACATTCAAATGAAAAAAAAAAAAAAAAAAAAAAAAAAAAACAACAACAAAAAAGTGGGCGGGGGGGGGCGCGAAGGAAAAAAAAATGGGGGGCGAAGGGGGGGGGAAGGGTGCCGGGCTGATGCTGGGCACGGAGCCGCGGGTGGGGAGCGAGTGGCACTGAGGGCAGAGCAGGAAAAGCAGGGGCTCCGCTCGCACGGCTTTCCAAAAAAATAAGAATAATTAAAAAATATATATACTTAAATATATACTTTCTGTGCAATTTGCTGGAGCACACCGAGGGCTTGGCACCGGCTTGCCCCCGGCCCGGGGCTCGGCTCCTCGGCTCGCTGGGTGACCCCGAAGCCCCTCGCAGGCCCTCGGGGCTTGGAGCTGATGCTGAATGAATGGGCCGAGAGGTTTTAAAGCTCCGCGGAAGCTTGGCTTTTAAAAGCGGCTCCCCGGGCGGCCCTACGACTTCCAGCCGCGACTTCCGAGGCAGGGAAAGGGCCGCGGGGAGCCCCGGGCAGCCCCCGAGGAGCCCCGAGAGCCGGGAGCGGCTGTGCCGGGCGGTGCGACAGCGGCACACGGGAGGGATGGGATGGGGTGGGATGGGATGGGACGGGACGGGATGGGATGGGATGGGATGGGGAGGCGGGGGGGGATAATGCGCGAATCTGGCAACCTTAGCGCGGACTGAGGTCTGGCCAGTCTGAGAGGAGCCCTGTGAGTCCCCTTCGGGGCCCCGGGGGGAGCCGGGCGCCGTCCCCGCGCCTCGACCTGCCTGGGAAAGCGGCGCAGCCGAGGCAAAAGGTGTTGCAAATGCAGGACAAGCCCCCTCCGGCTGCCTCCCCCACCTCCGTCGGCTACGGGGGCACCTCTCTGCAGACGATGACGGGGGTGAGGGAGGAGGTGGGGAAGGGGGGGACGCCAGGGGAAAAAAAAAAAAAAAAAAAAAAAAACAAAGACCAAAAAAAAAAAGGGGAAAAAAAAAAAAAAAAAAAAAAAAAAAGCCAACCCTATGCGACTTTCTAGACACCCTCCTCTCCCCCAACCCCAGGATCTAGGGGCAGTCAGGGGCTGGGCTGGTCAAGCTCGGAGGCGGCAGCAGCCCCGGTGGGACCCGACACACGCACACACACACAGCACACACACAGCGCGCGCACACACACAGGCTCACACTCACTCACTCACACACACGCACACACACACACGCTGCGACGTTGCGAGGGCTCGCAGAGGAGGGAGCCCGGGCGAGCCCCGTTTCCCCCGCTCGCCGCTTTCGCAATTTCAAACCCAGCTCGAAAGGAGCCAGCGAGCGCTGGTTGGTCGGAGCCTCGCCGCTCCATGTTCCCCGTCCCCACTGAAAAGCCCCGGCTCGCCGCCCGCACAATAGCGAAAGCCCCGGGCGGGCTCCGCGGCCCCGCCGCCCACCCCGAGCCGCCGCCGGGCGCTGCCCGCCCCGCCGGGAGCCCCCGCGCCCCGTCCCCGGCCGCCTGCACCAATACGTACATGGTTACATGCCTACAACACTACAGATCTGCGGCTCTACGCCTCTACGCGAATACTGACTTGTGGTTGCTTCCTGGGTCTGCCTCGTCCTCTCTTCTGAGGCTCTGCGGTTGCAGGTTGCTCCTGGGCAGCAGTGGAAGGCTGACCGGGTCCCTCACCTTGTGCACTCATCGTGACTTCTGCCGCTCAGCTTTGAACCGGGTCTCTCCAAAGCACCTTGGAACGGGGGGGAATCAAAAGGAGCTCTTGCTGCTTTTGCTGCTCGCTGCCACCACCACACCGGACGTCCTGGTGCTGCCAAAAAGGAGAAGAGAAGGGGAGGAGGAGGAGGAGGAGGTGATGGTGGTAGTGGTGCTGGTGGTGGTGGGAGAGGAGGGGGAATGGAGCTCTCCTACAATTTAGGAATGGTTAGTAACATGAAGCAATTCCAGAGAAGGGAGGTATAAAAAAAAAATTAAAAAAAAAAAAAAAAGGAGAAGGAATAAAGGCAGAGTAGTAGATCGCAACCCTGGAAATGCGAGCAGAGAGGGAAAAGCTCCGAGGGCAGTCGGAGCGAACCGAGAAGGGGAAAAAATCCTACAAATTGAAAGCAAGTGGTGGCTATCGGCTTAGATCGGATCAGGACAAATTAAGATAAGACACACTGAAAGTGGACTGAGAACACTGTACGGTCTTGCCAGAAGCATGCACCCTGGGAAGCCGGGGATTTCGGCAGCAGCGGGAGCAGCGGGCAAAAAGCGCGATCATTTAAAAAATAATAATAAAGCGATTTGGGAGATTGGGAAGAAAAAACGGAGGGGGGGCGGTCCTGGGTTCGTGTCTGTGATGTGAGCTGCTGGGACTGGAAATATTATTATGCGAGTCCTGCCCACGGACTAAAC
>CM021765.1:36030294-36090958 GCA_011076525.1 Nettapus auritus | reverse complement strand
CGTGGCCACGTGGGCGCCGCGGCGCGGAACAAAGGCGGCGGGGCCGGGGCCGCCCCTGGGCCGGGCCCGCCGGGCGCCACCCGCGCCCCGCCCGTGGCCGCGGGGGGATCTGCACCGGGGGGGCCGGAGGAGGCGAGAGATTGGCCGGGAGGTGCTGCCGGGACAGCGCCGGGCACCCGGGGAGTGGCGCGGTGGAGCCCCCGGAGCTGGTGTCGCACCTGGGCTCCAGCTTGCGTCCGAGGAGTTCCCCTGCCCAACGCCTCCCTCGGGGGTCCGCCAAAATTGGGCAGCCCCCTGCGGCTCCCTCCTCGTCCGGTGCTGCTTTGGGATGGGCAATGCGAGAGAGCCCCGAGGAGGGGACAAAAAGTATCTGTTATAATGCCGAGCTAGGTGCTTTAAGTGGTATGGGTAGGCTACACACGCTTAGTCGTCTATAGATAGGTAAAGAAATACAATTAGGCAAAAAAGTTGCTCCGATCAAACATACAGCAGGCAGCTGAGTTACCTTCTATGGAATAGGGAAAATAGCACTGCAGACAGATGGGCTAAGGAAAGAGTAATCCTAGAACACTTCTTAAGGCTGCAAATATTCCCGAAGTGTGCTTAATCCAATCACAAGCCTTCCAAGCCCTCTTCCCTCCTGTCCCTGAAAGCAACCAGCTATGGAAGATGGACATGGTCCACCTGTTAAATCTCATAGCTATTGGAAAGGTCTTACGCAGCCTCAATGATGTGTTGTAAAATGTTCGGTTCCCATCATGCCATGAAGAAATCTGAAGGTCTCTGCATCCACTCCGTACATCAAAAGGTTAAGCTGCTGTATGAGATCAAGAATCCAAATGGAGATTGTAAAGTCTATAGTTTAAAGCACGGCAGCAAATAATTTTTATAGCATCCATTAATCTCTTTGGAGCGTATTCATGTCTGTGGAAGACAGTGGTACATGTGATTGCTAAAAACCTGTAGCTCCAAAGCTGCTGTCTCTACAGATTCATCCCATATGGGCTATTAGTAGTTCCATTAGTCTTTCCTCAAGCAGTTCTAGTAACAATACCATGGTCCAAAGATTTTTACATATAGCCATAAGCAAATAATCTTCGCATAGGAGAAGTGTTCCTAAACTCACACTTTGAAAGCTATTCCGGACATGAAAGTTCTCAGCACTTGGGTTGTGCCCAGCATAATAGAGTTGTGGTCCTGCTGGAGACATCTGCCCACAAATTCATTGTCGTGACAAGGCTTAGCATCAGAGAATGGAATGGCTACGGGTCTGACTTCCATTCAAAACTGTCTTTGTCCCTTCCTTATCCAAAAGTTCTTAGGTCATAAACCAGATTATGTTACTGATGGCAGGTCTGGGAACACAGTCTTGTCTAGGCTAATTCAACATCTTGTCTTTACATCATTTATATCCAGACTACCTTAACACAGGTAAGCACACGACATCCAGAATTCAGAAAGCCTGACTCCCTGAAGTGGCTAGCGGAAGGGGGAAGCCAGAAACAGCTCTTGGTTTTGTTCCAGGTTCCTTCCCCAAAGAGATGTGGTAACTGTTCCAATCTGTCCTCCCTACGTATGGATCGCTGCTCCATCCAGAGCAAACAGCACTAAACAGAACTGTATAACTCATTGAAGAGAATACGGCAAATCCACCGGAGTAGAAAAGCTTTCCACAAAGCTTTTGGTCTAAGAATTAATCTTTGGTCTGTCAACTGAAGTATTAATTGTCAGTGCTTTAAAGTTTTTTGTTTGTTTGTTTGTTTGTTTGTTTTCTGGAAGCATCCCTAACAGGTTAGTTTACTTGAAATAAGTCCTGGTTTCTACTCTCTGTGAGCCTAAAAAGTCAGGAGATTTCCACAGAAATTAGAGGAACTACCTACAAGGTTAAGAAGAGGGTAAGGCAAAGGTTTTGCTACCTCACCTGCAACACTTCTCAGGAGGCTGTGTGTTATTCTGAGGCCAGTGTGACAGCTTGCAGTGGGTTCATTGGCCCAGTGCTGCCTGGTTCTGTTCCCAGGGGGGCTTTTTTAACCCTGCACTCTAACAGCAGCACTAACATCTTGCATCAGAGCACAGAACCACTTCCAGGTTGCAGCAAGGTGCCCTTTGGAAAGACATCCCGGTCAGCTGTAGTAGGCTAAATAGGTGTTGGAGATTATACGCAGCAGCCAAGAACTTTCTACCCTTGCTTGCTTCTTCATCTGCCTCCTTTTTCACAAGCCTGTGGGTGCAGAACTACATCCTGTAAGTCAATGGACTTGACTGGGGACCATCAGAGGGAGATGCCACCTGTAGATGTAGTCGGTGTGATGGGCAGCCTGTCACTGACTCTACAGTGCCCGCTTGCCATGCACGTATGGGTATGCATGCATTGAGACAAAGAGTGGAAAGAGTAAGGCTATACATCCTTTCTGCTCAAGGGAGTCCTGTTCCCTCCACGCTGCTTCTCATGGAGTACAAGCTACCCCACTAGTGACAAGGCAAGTTTGGCTTTGGAGGAGATCTCTGGCCAGGGATGGGAGAGCAGATGGGAAAAATCAGAATACTTTTTCTGCCTGTTTCCTCAGCAATTCAGGGAGCCCACAGTTCTGCATGGCCTCAGAGAACTCCTTAAAGGAACAGTCTTGGGCTACCACTGTTAAAATCTGCCCTGTCCATAAGTGCTGTACATTGGGTAGGTATTTCACTTCTGTGGCCAAGCAGAGAAGGCAGCCAAAGGGATTTACACGGTCAGAAGCAACAGTGGGTACCAAGGAGCTGGGAATCCTGATGCTCAGTTTCTGGAAAACCACCCCTCCCAGAAGTACATTTTGCAAATATCTTCTGGATTTGTGGGAAAATATAGCTTTCATTTTCCCTGGTTCTTTTGGAACAGCTTCCCTTTGGTTTTGGGGAACACAAGACAAGAAGAGTGAGCACAGGAGCCTTGAGGGCATCAATCAGATGGGCCTGGCCATGCTGCCATGCTCCCACTTGCTCCTGCTCATCCAACTGGTGGAACCAGCAGCGGCTGCTGCCTCACAGTCAGCAGTCTGCAGATGGCTGGGATAATGCTTTAGGGAAGCATGACTGCAACTGACAACCAAGACCCAGAAAAGAACATTAAGGCTCAATCTCAGGCCTTGTCTGCACAAGGGAATTTTCTTCCCTCCTCCAAATTCCCACCACAGCTCATATGAATGCAGCTGCACAATTGTTAGGGATGATGGGAGTCATAATATATGAGTTTTCATCTCGTCAGCCATTTGCAGCACTGTGTCAATTAACCCTCCTCAGAGTAGGGTTAACTGATACAGTGCTGAAAACGGCTGCTGGAGCTGAAAGCTGTCTATACTGAGGCTCCCATTGTTGCTAACCCTGGTGCAGCTGCAGGGGAATCAGCCCATGTGGGGTTATTTTGGTAACAATTCCCCAACCTAAAAACAGCCTAAAAACATGGCCACCTCATGGGCCACAACATGCTTACACCTCACCTCAGCAACTATGCACCTAGGCTGTTGCCCTTGGTGAGGAGATCTTTCTTACAGAGGGCCCTCTCTGTACTTCTGTATGAAATACCCAGTGGGTTTCACCTCAGCAAACTGGTGGTTTAGTCCTCCCCTGCCCTGGACTTGAAGATGTGTGAGGACAAAGAGCTAATTATCTGGTAGTGTCTTTTCATTGATTTATACATTCATTAATTCAAAACAGCACTGTCACTTATAGATTTTTTTTTTCTTTTTTTTTTTTTTTTTTTCTATTTTTGAATGCAGGTCTAGCTGTTTTCTTTATCAGTGTAGGTTCTTGTCCACCAGCAGTTTTGGTTTGTAATGCTACTAAGACCTTTTTTGCAGAGTAGCGTGAAGACTCAAGCTGGTTTTGATGGAGTGAAGTTCTGTTTGGAATGAGCAGGCTTGGCAGAACCAGCCCCATTTCTTCCCATGTGATTTAGGAAACAGTAGGCTGGTGACATGGGTGAGTTTCACCCCATACTGAATAAGACAAACAGTTCCAAAAGCCCCTTTCTATCCTCTACCCACATCCACATCCACCACTAACTAAAACTAGATTTTGCTTTGCATTTGTTAAACTTCTGAACAGCTATTTATCTGACCAATACCAGCAGTCAGTGTTTTTTGTTTGTTTGTTTGTTTGTTTGTTTGTTTTTTAATTGCAGTTTGGAAGTGTGAAAATGTTGAAGCCCAGGCTCAGCAAAAACCTCACTGAAAAACTCTAGCTCCCTAAAACCCTTGATTGATGACAGCCTGGTTTCATTTCATGCTTGGCATTTTATGCAAATAGAGAACATAGCTGTATGCAGACTGCATGTGCCTATAAATATCTGCAGAGGCTCAACGCACCTGCCCAGGGGAATGACAGAGGAGAGCCAGAGGGGATGCCATCTACAGCCACCCACTGTGGAAGTGAGCCAGAGACCCCAGCTCAGGGTGCTGGGGTGTCGGACAACATCTGATTTGGCAGAAACCTGAATATAACTGGGAATTTTGAGAAAGAGAAAAGAACTGGCTCGCTCTTCCTTCACCTCTGCTGCTGCTGTGGTGGATCCTTTGCCTGGGACCTCTTTGGGTGAAGTGAGGTGCCTGCAAAGCAGGTGTCACGGCAGTCCCTGGGAGGAAGAGGAGCAACTTACCCACTGCTCTTTAGCTTAGACCCAGCTGAGGGGATGTGTCACAAAGTTCCAAGGTCATAGCTGTCACACAAGGAGCCTGCCTCTTGGTGAGCATATTTATATATTTTCTTAAATGGTTCACATTAATCTCTTGAAAGGCTCTTATAAAAAGGGTGAAAAACTCCCATCATGAATCCCAGTGGAACTGGATTTCTCCTCTCCCTTAGACCTTTTCCCCTCCAATATTAGGCTCAGTATCTTGCATGTGTTTTTATATGAAACTCTGTGATTAAAAGTACTTTAGACTGGCTCATTTTTCTCTGCAATGAGTTCAGTTATTTCCTTTTTATACCTTCCAGAATTTACTATACCATATCTAAATATTGGCTGCAGTCCACATGTTTTAGATCATGCTCTATAATGGTCCTGTTGTTATAGAATCCTTTGTGTGTGTGAGAGAGAGAGGGAGTGAGGGAGAGAGAGAGAACATGCATATGTGTTGGAAGGGAAGCAGGGTGCATATAATTGTTTGGAAAGAGAAATCAGGGTATATTAATTCCATAAGTGATTTCTGAACTGATAACATAAAAGTGATAAAAATAGTGAGCAGTGAAATTATAGACCTCCAGTGCCCTACCTTGCATGTGTGGTAAATAATACTTCTGATCCCAACATGTTACTCTGCTGTATATATTCTACCAATAAAATGACTCATTCATCTTTCATTGCTATATAATTTTAAAGATCAGATTTATTGTTGTCACATTTCCTCATTTTTACATAGGTTCTAAATGTAAACTCTTCAATCTGAGCCATACAACATGTTAGTCAATTGGAAGCTACCTGAAGATGAAACCTAGGCAGAAACTGAACGTCCTTCTTTGTTACACAAGCACCTCATTGCCTGCTAACGACCACAGAGAATGTATACATGAAGGGCAAGCTGGAGATCTTAAGAAAAAGCAGAATTTGATGCTCAGACAGATTTTGTGCACAGCAAGCGTGAGTCAGTCCCCGGCGCATCAGATGAATGAGCCCACGCTCACCGCAGGCTGAGTGCCTTCATGCTTGCAGCTTTGGAGTCACAAACATGTGGCAAATTCACACCCAACTTCAGCTTCTTGTGGATGAGCCCTAAGGCAGTCTGCAGGTGATGTAAATTCAGACCACGGGGAGAAAGTTCTCAGCCACCCAAGAGAGCAGAGATGCAAAAAGCCCTGTGCTGACTATTCCACTCATCTCCCACCCTGCAGGGCCCTGAGCCAGGGGTTAGGCAGTTCAGAGGGCTGACTGGATGTCATTTTGTGCTAGAATGAAAGTATACTGAATTTCTATAATTTTTTTCCCCCCAAGCTAAGATAAATTTCTGCTCTGGTCCATTAACAATACTTGTATTTTTAATCAGAATTATTTTGCACTGTATTTTCTTTGGAAATAACAGTAATACAGTTTATGTGAAATACAAACAAATAAGGGAACGATTTTTACCTAAATGTATGAATAGCATTTTGCAATTTGTCACTGTGATATATTTATCTTTTGAACTTTAAGTGAGCTCAGCTGAAAAAAATGCTTCTCTTCAGCACATGACTGGAAAATATATTACACCAGAGAAGTATATTGCTGTTTCAGTTTAGAAATTAGTGGCTAAATATAATTTTCCACTATACTTACTTTCACAAAGTATGTAGTAAACTATTTACATTACAGTAAATTCTTAGTACCTATTCCAAAAGGTGTTAAAATCAGCATTCCCACTCACATTAATGGATATTTTGTAAATGTGCATGAAAGCTAAGATCCTTAAGATCTGTTGTTGCCTGCTGAAGCCTTAAAACTACTGTAATATGGCTAGAACAAAACAAATTTGTCAAAGAAATGAACCCAGGGGAACAGAAAAGAAAGCAATATGGAGCAGAAAGATGCTGATGCATAAAGTAATGACAATGTACAGCTGAAGACCAGGGTCTGCTCTCTGTCTTACACCCATCTCCTAGTGTCACAGTGTGTTTGTCACTGTGTGCAACCTTTCTGACTGAAACTTCTAATGGATCGAGAGAGGATGCCTCACCACTTCCTTCCCCTGGCCAGCTCAGGAGCAGGGGGGAGAGCTGCCTGCAAGCTGGACACATTCTTCCAGCGATGGCAGCTGCTCCCGTTTTGCCCAGGGGTCGTTTGCCTGTCACATCTCAGACATGTAGCCATCGTGCGATGGGAGAGCAGCCAAGCAGCCGTCAGGAGAGGCTGGGGCCGGGTGGGAGCTGCTGCTGCTGCCAGACCGATGCACCCGACAGGCCAGAGCTGGGGCCGCAGAGGAAAGCTGCTGGGAACAGGCTGTGGGACTGAGGAACAGTCCCCTCCACCACCAAAGCCTGCAGTCTGTAGGGCGAGCACCTGTTTCCTACAGTGTATGTTCATCGTGTTACCAAACCGTTCAGCTCCTTTGTAATTAGATTGATTTGTGTCCGCTTTCCCTACATGCATATATGGACTTCGAGGGAGGTTCCAAGGTTTGTAGTGCCAGTTTGGAGCTCAGGAGGCAGATTTTCCTCCTTTCCCATAGCAAAGCGTTCCTGTATAACCTTGGGTAAACCAGATACACCCAGAGACTTGGAGGTGTCTGGGTGCTTACCTCCCACAGAGCCAAGCAAGAACAGAGAGCCTGCGCCTTATCAGGGAAACACGGATGTCAGTGTTCCCTATCTTCCAGGGCCATTATGAAGATGAAGACATTTCTGGCCTACAGAAACTAGGGTGATGGCAGTCATTCAAAAATCACATGTATGAGAGAGAGAGTAGTGCTGAGGAGAAGTTGTATGGTTACCTATGGCAAAGAGACATCTTTAAATGTTTTGAGTATTGACTCAGAATTCATAAAAAGAGGTCTAAACAAACCTTTATACTTAAAGTTTTGCCTGAAAATACACCGGGCCTTATATTTATTTATTTTTTTTTTTTTTTGAATAATGATAGTAGTAAGAGTCCATTATATAATCACAAGAAAATTAAAACTCTCCAGGGCATGATCTTAGCTGTGTAATTAACTGGGGTGGTTAAAAGTACAAAGTAAACCTGAAGCAAAATTTGTACCAGAACCACACCTCATTATGTTTTGCTGCCTAAGTCTGTCATAAATAGAGATGTTTATTACACATCTGCCATTTAAAGTACGTATTACATGCAATGTTATATTTTATTTAGATTTAAAAATTTAAAAACACACGATGACAAGCTGTGTTACTATTAACACATGCCTCAGGGACCAGGGCTGCACATTCTAATTGTGCCTTAGGTTATATTACAATTCAACCACTCCAGAGTTAGAAATCGTTTACAGAAGTATATTGTGTAATTAGTGTGCCTGATTTCAGTCCATGGAGTTTCACTGGTGTGAAAGAACAATCAAGCCCTGTATATCCATTCACATTTATTAGCCCAAACTTTGTAGTCTGTCCTTAGAGCACCACTCCCTCCTCTGCTTTCAACAGCAAATGGCACTAAAATCTCCAGAGCTTCCCAAAGGAAAAGCAGTTATTTTCTTTCCTTGTGATTATTATTTTTTTTCTTTTTTTCTCTTTATTTTTTTTTTTCTTCACAGCAAAACTAATTCTGTACTGACTCAAATGTATGGGCAGAAAGGGCAAGAGATGGTGTGCCAGTTATATACTTCTCAATTCTCTCTTCAGGTTTACTTTCCTGGCCAGACTGCCCTCTTGGACTAGCTGCAGGGCTGGCTTTGAAGAAATCTTTCAAATAAAAGGTTTTTGCAGAAAAACATCTTGTCTGGGATTTGCATGCAAGGAAGGCCCTCTGCGTGCATTCGGGTTATTACCAGAAGATCCTAAGTGATTTACCTGACTAGTGAGGAAACACAAGTATCGTATATATATATATATATATATATATATTAATGCAAGAACCTTGATGAAGAAAAATGACACTTCCTAGGCAGCTTTTCTTTGTAAGCTGGTTATCAAAAGTCAGTGCCTATCACTATTTCCTAGCATTCAGATCCTCTTTCTTGCGTGTTAAGGTAGGATGCATTTAGAACATCCTACATAATGAGCATATGTATCTGCATAATGAACACTTTATGCTGTGATCTTATGGACGGCGTTAC
Organism: Nettapus auritus; assembly: GCA_011076525.1. Lineage (NCBI taxonomy): Eukaryota > Metazoa > Chordata > Aves > Anseriformes > Anatidae > Nettapus > Nettapus auritus. The sequence goes on along the minus strand of CM021765.1, from coordinate 36,082,229 downwards.
TCAGACCACTGTCATGGGAATTTAACCTCTAATACCAGCCCTACCAGAGTTTCCTGTAGCATTTCATAGTATGGATCACCTGGCAGTCCTGACTGGTTTCTAAAAACCTAAAGTAACAAATAGGAACGCTCCAGAATGAGTTAGGCCCATGCCTTCAGAACAAACCCAGGGAACTCTGATGTCCAGTGTGACCTTCAGCACCCAGTCGTTGTCTGAGGAGCCTTTCCAAATGTAGTCTTTGCCTGGTTATTCAATCTGCAAGACCTAGCATGAAGGGAGGAGCTGAGGTGTTAGCCATTCACGAAGCCTGTCCAGCTCTATGTTTCTCCTCATCAAAAAAGTAAGCAGCAAAATGTACCACATTCTTCAATAAACATAAAGTAACTGGCCAAAACTGCACCAAAGACACTCCAGTGCAGCTCCACTGGAAAGGGATGCACTTAAAAGAATTTATATACCAGCAATATTCTCCACCAAGGAGGCCTCTGTTGTCAGTTTTTTAACTTAGTTCAGAAACTTGGGGTCACTTCAGACACCAAAATCACTCCCACAAAATAAAAAGATTAAAGGGCTATCTGAACTTACCAGAAGATCCCAGTCCTTCCTATCAGATTCAGTCCTTGGTTATTCATCTGCACAAGATTCCCAGGAGCAGTTATTGCTTAGCACTACATTCCATGCACTGAGAAAAACCCATTTGATTAAAAATTAAGACATAACACGTAGCTGGCTGGCTACCCACCAACAGTAGTCTATCACTGCTCTGCAGCATTGATCCTTATTACGTGTCATGTTACTTCTTACCTTCTCTCTCCAGGTGGCCTGTGTTGAGTAAGGGCACATCTTTGGCTCAGGAATTCCCTGCTGCAAATCACTGGAAGCTAAGTATCACAAAATATGTGCCCTACTGTCAATACACTTCCACAGACTTTACCCACTATTGCAAACAGGTTGTTTGGCTAGATGGACCTTGGTGTGACCCAACAAGGATGCTGTTATGTTCTTGGACCTTGGTTTGACCCAACAACGATGCTCTTACAGTCACACACAGTAGCAGTAACAGATAAGCTATTGCTTAGAGAAATCTAGGTTGCAATTTCCATGTTTACTTACTGTTAGCAGCATGAGCAAGGTGCTAAACAGATACAGCTCTTCATTCCTATTCAGTTTAAATTTGCCACTTTATTGGCATGAACTTGGGAGGACTAGGCTATTTACCAACAGAAATTTTCGTTATCCCAAACAAATATTAATAAAAACCTTTTAATCACATATTAGCACTTTCAATTTATCATCTATCCATTCATTTCATTTGTGCAACATTTTATTGTAAATTGTTTTTGACTTAGCTGAAGTGGTAGCTGAAGTGGTATTCCCACGTGACACATTTTATAAGAAAATCTATCTTGGAAATGCTTTAGCGATTTTTCTCTGATATTATTCTTATATAAACATCTATGATATCTTCCTAACAAAATAAGGTATGCTATTGATCTGATTGCTTTCTCATGCCCCTGCTTCCATCACTCCTTTGCCCATGGTGTCTTCTGAACAAATTAGCAAGTTTCAGTCAACTTTGTCAAGGCACAGAGATCCAAAAAATAACTAAGTTCCTGCAAGTTGCATGAATGTTCCAGCCAGGTAGAGGAGATAAAGATGAGATGCCTCTTCCATCAGAAACTCTGCAGTGGAAGCTCAGCAGTCCTCTTCCTACTTACTCTGCCACCAGCCCATTGAGTACCAGCTCAGGCTGGTCAGGCAGGGAGCACACACACAGCTTGGAACCAGACACAGCATATATTGTCTCTTCTTGATTTGATTGCCAGGGTCAGGGAGGGAGGTGGGTTAAATGACAGGTGATAATGAGGGAGGGGAAAAAGGAATAGGGGACAGGAGAGGGAAGGGACTAAGGCTGCATCCAGGCGAGCTGAGAGAAAGACATATCAAACATAAAATATAGAAATGTTTCATTTAACCCACTTACAAGAGTACTTGAGATTCATTTTTCATGCACTTTTTTTCTTGCACTTACAAAATCTGTCTACTTGAGTACAACAGGTATAACTGCCAAGCCTGATGGAAAGAAAAAAAAAAAAAATGCATTTTAACACATTAGGATTCTCTTAATATTTTCCAAAATAGTTTTTCCATGTTGCAGTTTGATACTGCTAGCACTTCAGTGGCAGATCCACAGTCTATTTCCATGTGATCAAATATATGTAACAACAAATACCTTACAGATTCACAGCTCTCTTGTGGACTAAAACTCTGCATTACCCAATAAGTCAAAATGGATACTGGAAATTTAACATAGATCCAGGCAGAGTATTTTTTATCCTACCCATTAAAGGATGATATTCCATATTTATGGGAAAATAAGAAATGTTTTGTTGTGGGTAGATAGTGTTTACAGGAATTTTCCTTGAGTGTATTTGACTGCTTGAATTTGGTTCACTTTCTGTACAGAACAGCCAAAAGCAAGCCAGTTCAAACAAGAAGCAGTAAAATACACATACTCCTTGTGTCTCTAATCTCTAAATGCAGCCCATAAAGATTTGTATTTCAATGAAAATTCGAACTAAGTTTAAGAAATAGAGTCACTGTTTTTCTTCTTTGTCTTTAAAGCCAAATGTTTAAAATTCCATGAGTCTAGTAACAAATGTTTTAAATACAAATATATAAATCACAGTTTCAAAGGGAAGTATTATTTTATAACAATCTCATATTTATTAAAGATTAAAATAGTGCTTACACACATATCAGAACTGAGCAAGTAGCGAATCTATTTTGATTTCTTGTAAGTAAATCCCCGATATCTAATTGTCAGACATCTGAACGTTGGCTTATTCCATGTGTGTTTGTCCTTTAAGATAGGACAAATATATAAACATATAGACATATTTATCCAGAATTCTCATTGTCTGACAGATGCACGAACTTTGTGTGAAATCAAAAACTTCAGATTGAACATTCATTCATTAATTAACAGGACTAACAAATGGAATAACAAGCTGTATGGGATACAATACTCTCCTTTTTCCAGAAGTCTATCTCACTCAAACCAAGACAGTTTATCCTCATTCATAATTCAGTACTTCATTGGCTAAGTACTTTGGCTAGGTATCAGTTGAGTAGGTGATTCTGTTCTCATCAGCGGGATTAGTCACATGCTTAAAATTAAGCAGGAGATAATGTACTTTTTGGACAGAACACAGAGTATTCCAGATCCTTCCAGATTCTCATCTGCAGGCTGAATATATTGACACTTTGCACTTTGTTTTGTTATATAGGAATGCATGGATTTGAAAAGGTGGCATCAATAGAGAAACTGATGAAACTAGGAAAAAACACTTGAAACTGGTCTAAGTTTTAATCCACAAGTGACCACCAAAGATTTTTGCAGGGCTTTGCCACTACTGCTGTCAGCAGAAAAGATCAGCTGAAACCGTTTTAGCTGAGAAGAAACATGCTGTTGGAAAGATATTTCTATTTCAGAATCACCCCAACTACATTAACATTTAGGACAAGCTGAAAGGCTCCACTAATTTTGTGGGAATTTAGGTGTCTCTGAATTGAGACAGTGTGGGGAAGACTTCTGAGCAGTGGAATATATGGGAAAGGCAGTTTGCTTTTGATGTCATGATTTTATCATTTATTTTGCTCTGTGGGGAGGACAAGCTTCTCAGAATTGTATACTTTTAAGAGAAACACCCAGTAAGTTCTGCAAAATGGATGGCACACCACCAGCAATTATGTTAAGTCTGTTCTTCTAAAGAAACAATCCATCAGTTTCAACCATACTCAGAAGAGAAGGCAAAGTCTCAGAAATAACTAGGTACCTACAAGTAAAGGAGAGGGATTGAAATGACTGTTCCCACAGAGGAAAAGTTGGGCAGAATTTAGGTGTAAATTCTTTAGCCAATCAGTACAAATGAGTGACTGGACATTCAGAGCACGCTGCAAAAATCCTCGGTCTGGTAGGGAAAGGCAAATATGTTTTGTTGTTGTTGTTTAGCAAAAATAAAGGGAAATAAAGGATAGCCAGACTAACTTAATTAGCTACTCATTGAACAAAGTCTATAGTTGCTCCAGATTTAGCTATCATTTTAAGACTTTAGAGAGCAAGTATGCAGATACATAATACAGTAACAGCTAGAGTAGAACAGTGTGGGAAACGATATGAACGAGACAAAATATTATTCAAGAAATCAGTGTTCATGGCAAGGAACTCCACTTGTAGAAAGTGTACTTCTTGTTCACACTGGAAACAATAGAAAAATACATACAGAAGAGACATTTATTGGATGCAAGAAATATAATGTTGCAAAAACTAATAAAAAAGGAGATATAGAGAGTTTTTGAAATGCAATATTAGAAAAGCCAAACCACATTTACATACATATTTCCTCTAAATAAATTGCACAGTTTTTGAAATCTAAGATTTGTCTCCCGCACAAAGTAATTAAGTATTCTCATGGATTTTATTCAGAAGAACACACTGGGACATGATGATGAGTAGAGCATAGAAAATGGGTAGTCATACACAGCTGCAGAGTTACTGGCAGCTCTGCTCTGAGAGTCTAGTAGGTTCATCATGACAGTTCTCATTGTGGGATTATTATTAATACATATTCCCCTTTTCCAGCATTTCTATTTATTTCTGGAATGCTGCTTGCTTTCCTGACGTGCTCTTTGGAAAGAAGATGCCTCAAACACAAGCAGGGAAATGGTAGCCCAAAGCTATATTATTTTGGATGTTCTTCTTCTCTGGGGTCATGCTTTGAAGGGAGAGGCATCTGGAGGAAGAACTAAGTCTTCTTCCTTCACTATAATGCCAAGGATTTGAGTAAAACAGTGAAACACATCCCTTAGATCAAACAATACTGCATCTGTCCTGACAGTTTAGAAGAGGTGAATATCTTGGAGCCAAAATTTAAAGTTTTTACTTAGTTCTTATTCATTCATACCTTGGGCAGAACTCCATTTGTTTCAACAGATTTGTGTGAGGAATAACCTTAGGATTTGGTTCTTAAAGGTAACCAAGTATCTTAAAGATTACCTGAAGTGTAACTAAGATCCTTCAGGCCAAATGTATTCTTATGCTTCCCAAACTAACCATTCCAGGGTCTAAAGGAGGGATCACCATAAGTCTTGAAGCAAAAAAAATGAAACATCATTATTTAAGTCTGGGAACACTGTTTAAGGGCAACACTCTTCTGCTTTGATGTTCTAGAAAAAATGTAAACAAAAGCTGTAATTTGTGAGGTTGGGGATTGATCAAGTTTTCAGAGTGCAAAATAGCCCTACAGGAATCTGGTAGAAGTATCTGAAATTACTATAGGGAAGAAATTTGATCTTGTTTTAAACGTAATTAAAGCCTTCTGCATCTCCACAAAAACCTCCAAAACCCTGGAGATCTCTGATGGTTTACCCTCTGGGGAGAACACACAGATATGAATTTTAATAGTGTCTTTTGGTAATGTGGTGGATAAAGACAAATTGATTACAGCAGTCTGGAAAAAAGCAGGTGATGCATTACCAGGGCCACTGGGTTCATGTTTTCCCAGACATGGTGAAGGCCACCCAGATCGTAAAAGAAAGTTGATATCTTTAAAAACTTGAGTTCTATGATTTGGGGCTTGATATGGCTTTCTTGTTTCCGGATACACTGGATTGTATCAAAAGAAAAATAAGATGCAGGGTCCAAATTCTGTTCTCATGTACACAAAACCAAATCTAGGTTAAAACCTCTGATGTCAACAGATTTGCTCCAGATTTACACCCATACAACATGCAACAGAAGAGCAGTACTCTCGTTCTGACTACAGTGATGCATATCATCATTTATTATCTGAAGAGTAATGACAGAGAATGAAAGTCCAAGAAATATGAACTCTGAAAGAAGTGTTTCTACATATTATCATGAAATACTGGACAGAACACTCTACAGAAGTCCCTTATGAAGATATTTGTGCATGGTCTCAAAGGACATGGTTGTTAGAAATGTGTTTATTAGACAACACCAGCCATGCACACTGATAGGACATAAAGTGAGTGTACTGTGATAACTGTAGGCTCCTTGCACTCTGTTTCTTTCTAGCCCATTTGGATTTATACTGGGACAATTAGATATGCATGTATGATTAGAAAAGACGTTTCACTGACATGCATGAAAACTATGGCAGATGACAATCCAGACAATTCTGCTATTGCTTAACTCTCTAGCTTCGACCATTGTCTAATTTTGTTGATTAATATTTGGTACATGTGGATATACACACACAAATGCAAGTATGCACATATGGATCAGATCAACATGTGATCTGCTTTCAGATCTAGACATTTTTCAGTACTAGAGCCTAGCCTGCAGCCTGTCACAGAGCTGTGCACTCGGCATGTGGAGAAGCCTCATGCACTTAGTGCTCCATGATACTAGCTTAGGTGTGAAAAACAACATGGATCTAATCCAGAGACTAACTCTCTGTACAGAGACATAGCCTTGGAAAACTCTGCTCAGCAGCATCTAGCTTAAAAAAAAAAAAAAAAAAAAAAAAAAAAGCAAGGCACTGTAGCACCTGTGCTATAGGAAAGCCCACAAGTTAACTTTTAAGTAGTCCTTGCCTAAAATACAGAAACTACAAAGAAGGCAGCAAGTTGAAATTTCTTAACCATTACAGCAAAGTCATGCTTGGCCTTGGACTTTCCCATAAATTCTCATTTATGTTTTGAAATGGCACAATGGTAACAAAAGGAATGAAGAAAGCCCATCTTCTCCATTCTTCCAGTAGCCTTTAATCTGGTGGTTAAAGCACCCTGCAAGAAGGCAATTGCCTTGGGTGTGAGTCCCCACCAGCAGAACTGGGGATTGACCCCAGTCTCTCGTGTCTGAGGTGTGTGCTCCAACTCTTATACCACAGGCTAGATGGCCAGGCTACCAGAACTGGAGCCTCATTTCAGAAGGAGAATGAGCTGGGCTGAATTCCTGCTGGAAGAGATGTTAATAATCTCCTTCAACAACTGCCAGGCTGTAGCTGAAGAGTGAATGCATACAGTTCCTAAAGCACTGAATAAGATCCACTGAGGAGAAGATTTACAGATTTATCTCCATTTTTCAGATTTCTCAGCTGGTCAGTTCCAGGCATTACCAGCTGGTTTGGATCCCAGCTCTCCCCCTGCTGCAGAGGAAACCTAGGCATCTGGCGCAGAGCCCTGAGGAGCAGATGTCAGAACACTGGTGCTGCAAGAATTAACTTTACATTACCTAAGTCCTAACTGAATCTGACCTTCTGCATTTGTGAAACCAATAGTCTAAATCCTCTGGGTCTTCCTGGGGAGAGCGACACCTGCATACCTGAAAGAAAGTCTAAGTCACTTAGTTTGCACTTACAAAGGTGTGCTGGCTTAGCTGCCCTCACCTGCAAGTGGCAGGTTGCAGGAGAATCGCGTCCTCTTCCTTTATCCATCCAAGCAACTTGGGATACAAATTGGCAGATACTTAATTTTATTTGCTTTGGGTATTTCCATGCAAGGTCTGAAATTACACAGGTCTGTAATGGGGATTTTACTTTTGAGTTACAAGTCAGTCATATCTTTATATATATCCTACTTCTTTGTCCAAATATGAACTAATAAAACTCAGCTGGTATACTGGAAGTTAGCATTCATCTTTTGATCAAAATCTCATACTGCTGTATTTCTTTTTAAAATACTTTATTACGCAATGCTCATTCTGCATCAACTTTTTTCCCTTGATAAAATATACCACAGCCACCCACCTCTTGAACATTAGAATGGTAACATCTTCTAAAAAGCAACAGTGCACAGTGATCGAGGAGAAAAAGGTATCTTCCTACACAACAGAGTGAGTCTTTGACTTGAGAAGTCAAACTGGGAGAGGAGACTCCTCTCTAGGCAGTCATCTAGAGAGGATTTTTGCTAGGCAAAAATTGTTTAGTAACAGACAGCATTTCTCACAAACTCATAACACCAGAACTTAAGGTCTTCAGAGGGTGACTGAAGAAACAATCAAGACCAACTTAAATAATACTGTGTCATATGTTTGTTATGTATCGTAAGACTTTACAGGTAATTTTCAGTCTAGTAAAGTTTATTCACAGTGATACAGTTAAAATTGTATAACAGTAAAATTATTATTAATAATAATAATAATGGCCCCACGACTTAAAGGTGAAAAAATATGCATTCCCACAGACTTGTGAGAAAGAGCCTGGGAATTATTTTTTTCCCTTTTTTCTTACTTTGTTTTTGAGATGAAACATTGGTGACTTTCTCCTGCCCACATTCCAGCCCTGGATAGCTGAACACATTACAGAGCTACTCATAACATGCTAGTGTCTAGGTTGCCATTGTTCATCAGTTTTGCCAGTAGCACTGACAGAAAGTGCCACACCATGGCTTTGAAAAATGTAGGAACTAACTAAGAAGCATTTATATCAATGTGGAATACAATGATCAGACAAGTGTTGTGTTTAGTCTGATATTCTGTCTCCAGGAATGTCTGCAATCGACGAGGAATCATGAAACCAAACAGAAGGAAGCTATAGGTCATTCTACTGGCATATAATGCTGCCTGTGCTCAATTAAGTATTTAGACCAGCCACTAATAACTTCCTTCAGAGTGAATTCAGCTTAGTGAGCTGAGGGTTTGTATCCCTACAGTTCTTATTCTTTGTTTACTTTTAAAAACTGAATGTATAAGGTTATAACAATCTAGTTGGTTTCTTATGCTTCCTAAGTTCTTGGTCTGAAATTTTGAGCAATCAGTTCCTTAGCTAACTGTTTACTGTGTTAAGTTATATTTTGCTCCCTTTGCAGCTGTGAGTGACCTTCAATTTTACTGAGAGACTAAGCAAAGCATCCTATTTGTCTTCCCTGCCTTCTTCACTATTGTACACAGTCTGTAAAAAGGCACACAAAAACAGTCCCTATCTTGCCCTGTTCTTTGGCTGAATCTCTCATCTGACAGATGTTCCAATGTATTACCCATCTATGCCCTGCTTGCTTGCTTTTACAGCCCAGAGCTCAGTTTTGATTGACATAGCTGTTGCTTTGACTAGGTACAATAAAGAAAAAAAGGCACAAAGCTATAATTACCCATTGCTCTTTTTAAAAATGTGACCAGCTTTCAAGAGCTATCCAACAGTGTGAGAAACTCACTGACGTAACGACATTGCTGCCAGAAAACTAACAAGAGCAAAATGAGTCAACAGAGAGCATTCATGAACTACAAGAGAGAGAACTAGAGACCTGTCTTCGAAGACAGCAGCAGAAATAATACAATTCTCTAGTATGTTTTTCATGTGATGAACTAGCTGTTCCAAAAGCCAGTATGCTTTCATAGGCTGCCAAAGCTGACTGAAGGAAACATCCAGTCAAAGCCTGTAACTTAGGACCAGTTTTCCAATTGCTTGGGCAGTTTCCGACTTGTACAGGTAGCAGTAAAGAGCAGTGGATTCATATTTCACAGAGCTCAGGTTAAATCCAAACATTGGTGAGGGTCTCCTGGGAATTCTTTGTGGGGTTTGCTTTTTTTTTTTTTTTTTTTTTTTCCTGTGGCAATCCTGGCTATAATCTGCAAGGAGTTTTTTGTTTGCTCCCTGTGGAAATTTTTGACTGGTTTATGTTTACAAAATCAAAATCAGAATCAGTGAAGAGAGACAGGGAAAGCATGAAAACTGATGTAGAGCAAAGCAAACAGTGAAGTACCAACCTTTGTTGATACCAACAAAACCTTACCCATTAGCCTTTGTTTACTCTCCCCATGTAGCTTGTGCTCTGTCTTCTCTCATTTTTTACAATCTAACAGATGAGTTAACTGAGAGGATCTATCTCTATAAAATAGAGAATCCATTTTAGTAGGTTGACTGAGTTAGTTGGCTGGTCCTCCCATTGGAGCAATTTGCTAACAGCAGGAGTGTATCCAGCAAAATGTAGTTCTTCACACAGACCTCCCAAGTTGTCCCATCTCTCCATCAGAGAAACTTTTGTGGGGCCTGGGGAAGGGAGAGTCCTTCTGTGAAAATAAAAATAAAAATGCCATGTCTAGGTGGAACCCTGGAAAAATTCCACAGAAGAAAATCTCATTATGAAACCTTTCCTTACAGAACTGTATGGCTAATCTGAAATACTAAAGAGGAAGACAGAATGTTAGAGTGCAAGGAAGAGAGGCTTGGAGTAATGAAGATCTGGACTCTTTTCCTTGCTCTTGTTCAGGCTTTCTAGGAGATCTTGGGTGAGAGACATAGCTGTTGTGCCTTGCTTTCCCCTCAGAAAATAAAAATTGACTGATGCTACTGATTTTGCTCCCAGAACCATCTGGAGAGATTATTTATCAGGGTTCATAAAATCTTGTAACCACGTATTTTTTTAACAAATGAAGTAAGTGTGGCACACACTTCAAATGGCTAGTGCAATGCACAGGGTGAGGATTAACCTGGAAGATTAACTCTAACAGACTTATTCCACATGATGTACAATGTTCCGGTCTGAGATGCTGTCTTGCTATCTGCATATTTTCTTTAACATACCTACACTATAAAATCTATCCTAGATCACCTGACTGAGCTATTCATTGGCAAGAACTCACTGTGTTTGGCTGGAAATTGTTTTGAAGGTTTCTAAACCTCGGTAGTTCCCCAAAGAATTCCACTCACTTTAGTCAGTCCTTAAAGCTAGCAAGAGGAGAGGTATACAAAGGCAGTTTTGATGCTGTTAAAACAGTTATATTGGGTCTCACATCTGACTTGGCTTTCAGATCAATAAATTGGCTTATATGGGGATAGGGAGAAGAATATATTACAAGTGCAAGTTACACACCTGGACTACTAAGATGTTTCTGTCTGTGTTCCCTAATACCTGTTTTCTGTCTCCAAAAATGCACATAGGAGTATTTGCAGACTAAGGATATGTTACAATCTCTCATCAGTTATATAAGTGGGACTGAAAAATACCAGGTTCTCACTATTCCTTTTCTCTAATGCCTGTTTCAATAACATATGAAGTCTGGGAGTAATGCATGACTTCATGCATTTTTTTTCCAGAAGTAATGATAAAGATGCAACATGAAAGACCGGCCCAAACCCGGTCTTTGAACTGGAAGATGAGCCAGATAACATAGATATGTATTTTCCAATTCATTTATACTCGGGCTTGCAAATTTCTGACTGTGCAAGTGTTCCCTTAAGTTCCCAAGTGCCCATACAACTGGAAATCTCAAAGACACAACCCAAAGTATGGGCAAGTTTTCAAGAACAAAGGGAATGGGAAAGCAGCAGCCTCTTTGGCTCTGAAGTTGTAGAGCACCTGTGGATCAACATTTATGAGTACAAGCAACTTTTTAATTCATTTTGCTTTATATTTAAGAAAAAAAAAAAGTGCATACAAACTTGCCAGGAGGTATGTTAGCCAAAATGCATTGCACTCACCTAGAAAGAGCCAGGGAGGGAGAATATGAACTGCAACATTCCCTGGGCTTCTGCAATATTGCAGCTGCTCTCAATTAAAGTGAGCAGTGGTTTCTAGGGACTGTATCTATGGTATTTATCTTCCAACAATTTTTTATTATTTTACAATGATTTCATGAATTGCAATTGTAGCTTAATAAAGGGGTTTTACAGTAGTAACCATATTGTCTGCATATTTCTTCCTCTGAGAATCCCAATACACATTATGTTACTGTCAGAGATTTAAGGTATAGCTATCTATAAAGTACCAGAATATGAAGAAGGGTTAAATAGTGAAATGCTTCTTTAAAATACATACGCACTAGGTCCACAGAAATTACCCTCTGTTGAGGGACAAGAAGAGAGAAAACTTTCATGCTCTTGGGAGCCTGGAGAAAGATACTGGCAAACCACTGTCACTACATTGGGCACAGTAGGAAACATTAGACAGAGACAAAAATGTATTAAAAACTCTATCAGATAGAGTTTCATCCTGCTGCATTGTTCTTTCTGTATTCCTTTCCTCTGAAATTGATGGAGGACTTCCATACTACTCAGTGACCAGCTTGGGCGTTATTGTGCAAGAGTTGAAAAGGGACATTCTGCTTGTGCAGGATGAAATACACTAATCAATTATAATTCCACACCAAGTGGCTCCAAAAAGGAGATCTGTTCATATTTGTGTATTTTCTGTTTGTCACCTGAAATCACTCATCAAGACATCTGGTAAGCTGTCAGAAGACCTGTTATAGTATGTCTCTGCTTTGGGCTTCTTTCCCAACTCTGAATGTTTATTTGTATTTGTTGTTGTTGTTCTTGTTTTTGTTTGGTTTGTTGTTGTTGTTGTTCACTTTTTTTTTTTAACTTTTACTGATTCTGTGTGAAAAGGATCTCCAGAGTCAAAATTTGACCAATAGGACCTTTGAAAAACACTGTGATAGCTTGTTTTGCATAGCTATAAAGACAAGTGCTAGTCTAGAAACATTTTCCCCAATATAAATTATCCATTATATTTCATCAGAAGACAGTGTAGTAGTTATGCCCATATAATCAGGCCTTCCCATTCATGAATTGTTGAAAACACTCTCTTTTCACATAACAGCCACTACAGAAAAAATTGTAGTAACCATAGGTTGCAAGTGGGTGTGGATGAGAGTGCTTTTTCTATACATAGATGATCATTGCTGGTCAACTTCATATGAAAAAGTTCATTTTTAAATGTGTATGTTGCATTATTCCATATTAATATCAACATAATAACTTATAATTACAGCACAGCATATCACAGTTGCTCCTGTGCCGTTAGCCAAAACATTTTAGAAGATGAAGTAGTTTAAAATCTCTATATTCCAGAGAAAAGGCCAAGCAGGAGAAACAGGGAAAGCAGCGGTCTGTGTCCATGTCCATTTTTCTTGTAAGTACTTCATATGCTTGCAGCCAACCCTTAACATTAACACCAACCCTGATGGTACAGTAGACTACTCAGCTGATGTTGCATAAGAAAAGTATAAAAGTATCCCAAGCAACAAAAGTAGTGAAAAAAAGGGAAAACAAAAACAAACAAACAAAAAAAAGAAAACAAAAAAAAAAAGAAAACAGAGATAAATTTGTGTCAACAGATGTGTTTACCACTAATGATCATGAAGCCATGATACTGTTTTAATTACCCAGACTTCTCTTTATTATGATGGCCCCATAAAATGCTGACTAAATAAAAATAACAGCAGTATATATAAGATGGGAAGCAGATGGCTGAGATTTTTGAACTAGAATCCATTGCCAGAAAAGAATGATTGCTTTTGAGTCAGTCGCCTATTTGGCTAGATACATTCTTTTAAAATGTTTTACTGCATGATTAGAAGGTTTGAAAGATTCGAATGCCTGAGGAGTGTGCTAACAGATACAGAAACATGAAAGAGTGACTTCCCTCTAAAAATGCTAGCCTAGATGTGGTCCTCTACCAGAAGGAGCAGAGGAGGGCAAAGCAAACTCAGGCAGGGCTTGCATTCTTTCTAATACAACAGAACAAAGTTTTGTACTAACGAGTCCTGATGAACTCTTGAAGTACCCTTATGAACATATTCTTAACAACAGCTACCACCAATATAGACATTTTATTATGTTCATTTTGGCTCCCTCAGATCTCCACGCTCTCTAGCTCTCCAGCTGGACTTTCTAACTCCTGCAAGATGGCTCCATGATTCCCAGCTCCCTAGTTGTATAGTACAATATTCGAAATGCACAATAAAAGCACAATAAAATCAATTATTGTTGTGAGAAAGGATAAAAAAAAAAAAAAAAAAAAAAAAAAAAAAAAAAAGACATGACATGCTCTTCAGCTGCAAGAGCATCTGCAGAACTCTGTGGACAAGATGAACATAGCAGTTTACCTCTTTGAGTGCTACTATTAGGGTCTACTTGCTGACTCAGGCAAACACTACTGTCTGACACCATGAACATATAAAATTTTGCTAGAAATTAAAATTATAGACAAAAGAGAAAAACACAAAAAGGAAGAAAAAAAGATGAAGAACCAATTCTTTGGCATCTCCTTTGAAAGTGGGATTGGAATTCCATGGATGCCAAACTGCCAGGACCCCTTTATAAAAGAAAATAAAATCTCCATGACAGAAGAAAATGAACTGTGGTGACAGTCAAACACTCTCTGTGAAGTCTCTCCACAAACATACTATGGGATTAGAGCTCCACTGGCTTTAAAAAAAGGAAGAAACTCATCAGAACAGTTACTTTTCATTAGCCCATGGATTCTTCCAAAAAATCACAACTCACTGTCCTGGCTTTGGCTGGGATGGAGTTAATTTTCTTCCTAGTAGCTGGTATGGTGCTGTGTTTTGGATTCAGGATGAGAGTAGTGCTGATAACACACTGTTGTTTTAGTTCTTGCAGGGCTTGCACAGAGCCAAGGACTTTACAACTTCTTGTGCTGCCCTGCCAGCGAGGAGGCTGGGGGTGCACAAGGAGCTGGGAAGGGACACAGCCAGAACAGGACCCAGCCTGACCAAGGGGTGTCCCACATGATATGGTGTCACAAAGTCCATGCTGAACAATAAAACTGGTGAGTTGGCTGAGGTGGCTGCTGTTGCTTGGTTACTGGCTGGGCATCAGTCGGCTGGTGGTGAGCAATTGCATTCTACATCACTTCTGTCTTTCTTTCTTTCTTTCTTTCTTTTTAAAAAAAAAAAAATATATATATATCATTTTGTTTTCTTTCTTTCTTATTAAACTGCCTTTATATTAACCAACAAGTTCTTACACTTGTACCTTTTTTGGTTCTCTCCCCCATCCCACTGCAGGGCAGTTAGCGATTGGCGATGTAGTGCTGAGCTGCCTGCCGGGCTGAACCACAACAGTCCTTTTGGCGAGCAACGCGGGGCTCCAAGGGTTGAGATAACAACAGATCTGACTGGAGTGTGTTAGAGTGAACAGATTTATTTATAATTTGTTATAATTATTATATTAGTTTAAGAGTTGCTGGTCACAATGTTGATGAATTTTCTCGCAGAGTTGTTTTATGCTGTGCCTCTGTTGCTGTATGTGTTCCCCGATTTGCTGTTTATCACCTTTGAGGACAGGTTAAATGTTGCTTTTTATTTTTTCCTTTTGCTGTACTGTGTAACACTTGCTTATGATATGATAGGAGCACTGGATTTGAGCCTAATCTGGTATTTGCACTCTGCATTGCTGTCACCCTTGTACTTCAGGAACCATCTCTTGGAAACTAATGATTATACTTTTCACCTTTTCTCCCCTGAGACCCAACCCCTGGAGGAGACAAGGAGTAGCACCTTCCTTTCATCCTTCAATCCAGTTACAATAGCTCTGGAGTATTGGGCAACCAGCATGTTCCTATTGCTATGTCTCAGTGTGTTTCTGTTCTTTGCTAATGCTAAACAACTATTTAAGAATACCACCCACAGGTCTGCCCCGAGGCATGATGAGTGGCAGGGAGAGTGGGAGGATATGGGTAGGTTTCTAGAGCAGTGGGGACCTCCAGTGCTTTGGAAATTCACCCCTGAACAACTGCAAAATCCTAAAAAAACTGGCAGAAAGCTTGAAAAGGGTGTGTCATCACCCTGGCTTTTCCAGAGAGGGACAAAGCACTGCAATATGCTGGGGCCTGGCCTATGCTTACCGAGCTGCACTCACCGCTATTCAGCACCCTCCAGGGGAAGAGAAGGTCTCTGGATCTGACAACAAAACGACAGACACTCCCACAACAAGCGCTGCGGCTAATCCAGCCCCTATGGCAGGTGCTACAGCTAATCCAGCTCCTGCAGCAAACGCTGTGGCTGAAGCAGTGAAACAGATCTCCGTGGTATCACTTACCCCCACAGTCAAGGAGAAACAACAGCAGGAGGAGTCAGCTCAGTTAGTAAGGAACGAAGCAGCTTCTCCTAAAAGAGGGCAGGAGGAAAGATTAGAAGAGGAAAGCTGCTCTGAAGCAGAGCAATGGGAAGAAGAGGAGGGGGATGAGACAGAAATGAGTGAGTCAGAAACCACCCGATACCTATCCCTACATGATATACAATATATCCAAGAAGACTTCAGGCGTTTTCCAGGCGAGCACATTGTCACCTGGCTGCTCCGATGCTGGGACACTGGGGCCAGTAGGTACAGACTGACGGGCAAAGAAGCTCAGCAGCTGGGATTCCTCGCTAGGCATTGGGGAATTGACAGAATGATTGGAAAAGGGGCACAGGCCTCCACCCTGTGGAGGCGACTCCTGTTAGCTGTGAAGGAAAGGTATCCCTTCAAGGAAGACCTTGTATGTCAGCTAGGCAAGTGGACCACCATGGAGAGGGGAATCCAGTACCTGAGGGAATTAGCTGTGCTGGAGGTGCTCTATAGTGACCTGGACAATTACCAGCTATCCGCAGATCCAGATGAAGTCCAGTGCACGTGGCCCATATGGTTGAAGTTTGTACAGAGCACACCACCGTCGCATGCCAGCGCACTGGCACTCATGAACTGGAAAAGAAGAGAGTCACCAGTGGTTGACACCTTGGTCTGGAAACTCCAGCAATACCAAGAAAATCTCTCTTCTTCCTTTTCTGGTCAGAGAATGAATTACTAGCTTTTGTAAATGCAAACCAGAAGTCCTGTCATTAGGATCAGAAGTAAGATCAGACCATCTACTCTGTCTGGAGAACTTCCCAGTAGAAAATAGAGTGATAATTTCCCTGGAAGAATCCCTTTGGGCTACTGTTTTTCCTTGCAATTCATGTACCCATGCTTCTAGGTTCAAGGTAGATTTATGATCCCAATTCCTCCTGTCTTCCCTGCGGTTGTGCAGATAAAAGCACAGGGTGGCACGCGATGTGTACCCATGATATCCTCTCTCTTGAGCAGAAGGAAATATACCCTATATCCCATGCCACCAGCTGGAACACTATCCTGGGCCTTGAAAAGCAAGTCTTCTGGTGACATGGCATCCCAGAAAGAATTGAATCAGACATCAGGACTCATTTCTGAAACAACCTTATAGATATCTGGGCCAAAGAGCATGGCATTTACTGGGTTTAACACATCCCCTAACATCTACTGGTCTCCAGGAAGGCTGAATGATACAAAGAACACACTGAGAGCAATAGGTTCTGGGACATTCAAGCTTTGGGATACACATTTAGCAAAAGCTACTTCATTAGTTATCACTAGAGGATCTATTTGCCAATAGAGCTGGCCCTGCCCAGTCAAAACTCTTGCATGCTATAGAAAGGGATAAGTTCCTGTAGTGTGTAAAAAAAATATGCTGGGGAAGACAGCCTGGGTAATTCCTGCCTCAAGCAAAGGCAAACCCATCTGTGAGATTGCTTTTGCTCAAAGACATGGGTGTACTTGGTGGGTAATGCAGGAGGATGGGGAATTCTGATGTGTACCTCAAGAGGATTTGATCTTGGGTGAAAACAGCCTCTGATTTGAATTGTGCGATGCTAATTGTTACATGACGTTGTTTGTCACCACTGTTACAGCTGTTATATGTCATGTCCATGGCATTACAGTAAGAATTACCCATACTAATGAAGAGTGAATCTTGTAAGGAGCTTGGCAAATGCAGCAGAGATGGAATCAGGGAAGTGCAACGATGATGTGACCAGAGCAGGCTTCATCATGCAGCAATCCAGCACCACACACCGTCTCCCCTGTCCTGAAGGATCGTTATGACAGATGAAACCCAAAGTCATGGACTAAATGAACGCAACATAAATTTTAAAGGAATGGCACATAAACTAAATGAATGATAACTATGTGTATATAGCAAAGAAAGGGAAGAGTGGTGGTGATTAATGAGGATGTGTTGGAAAGCGTGCGACCTGGGCATGAAGTAAATGATTTGCAATAAGGGATGTATATTGTCCTGGTTTTGGTTTTTATAGAGTTATTATTCTTTATAGTTGCTGTTACAGTGCTGTATTTTGGATTTAGGATGAGAATAATGTTGATAACACTGATATTTTGGTTGTTGCAGAGCAGTGCTTGCACTAAGCTGCGGACTTTTATGGTTGTCGTGCTGCCCTGCCAGCGAGGGGGCTGGGGGTGCAGCAGGAGCTGGAAGGGAACACACCGAGGACAGCTGGCCCAAACTGGCCAAAGGGATATCCCATACCGTATGATGACATGCTCAGCAATAAAAGCTGGGGGAGTTGGCCAGGGGGCTGCTGTTGCTTGGGGACTGGCTGGGCATGGGTCAGCTGGTGGTGAGCAATTGTACTGTGCATCACTTGTTTTTATTAGTAGCAGTAGTAGTTTATCATTTTTTTTTTTTTTCTTTCTTTCTTATTAAACTGCCTTTATCTCAACCCACAACTCTCACCTTCATTTTTTTCTGTTCTTTCCCCCATCCCACTTGGGTGGAGAGTAAGCAGCTTCGTGGCACTCAGCTGCCTGCCAGGCTAAACCAGAACTCACCTAACCAAATGTACATACCTACAATGTGGAAGTGTAACTGATGTAATGGTTCTTAACACTTTACTGGTCAGTGAAAAGAAAGAAGGTATATATCACCTTGTTCTAAAGTAAGCAGCACAAGTAACATTGGGGAATTGTGCTTTGAAAGTATCTCCTCTCCTAAAAAGGAGCCTGGGATGACTCTCTCAATTGCAGAGGGCCCTGCTGCAGGCCTATCAAAATACATGAGATGAATCCCAACCCTGGGCTTAATACAAGTGTCAAGTGGTGATACAGTAAACAGAGAGCAACAGGTAAGGCCCTAAGTACTGTTGATGAGTTTTCCTGTTGAAATAACACCTTGTAAGATTGTGGTTTTGATACAAGTACTAAAATTGAATCAAGTAGATTTTTTTTCACTCTGATAAGGACATTTAAAGCACCAGAATCAGACCCCAACTTCAAACCCTTGCTAGCAGGTATTAAACATATTCTAATGTGGGTGAGAGACAAGCAAGAGCAAGTCTGTCTCATATAAGTTCAACAGTTTTCAGGGCAGTGCCTACACCAGGGTAACAAACCAGAAAGAATTAAACTGTGTTGAGCTCTTGGAGAGAGCACAACTTTCCAACAGCAGGGACAATCTTCTAGCACTCTCAGAAAGGGGGCAAGAGAAAAGGCTCCCTAAACAAACCAGGTTTTGGCAAACCCAGCTCAGGACAAAGAGAAACCAACCAAGGACTTTCATAACATGAGAGCAACGTACTGAGGAGAACCTTTGCAAGGCAACAAACAGCTCACCAGGTTTGAAGGAAACTGGCCTGGGAAAGTGTCGGCATGATTGACTTCTGCCTTATGTACAGCACAGAGTGAGAGATGATCAGAAGAAGCAAAAAGCGGGAAAGAGGGAAAATAAGAACAGTCCATTTGTATACAGATTGGAAACAAAGGGCAGTAGTTCTCCACATCAGCATGCAGTCAAATTGGGGAATTACACGCCCTAGGATATTGTGGATGGTGAAAGTTTATTAGACAAATTAATAGGGAAAGGAATCCCCTGAGGGCTTCTAAACACAAAGACATAACCCCTGACACAGGAAATCCATGAACTGCAAGTTATTGGAGGCCAGGAGACATGTCTTCCCCCTTACATCCTTCACTTTGCATCTTATTTGGCTACTCTTGGGGGCAGGATACCAAGCCAGATGGACCTTCAGCCTGACCTGGAATTCCTGTGATTTATCAAGGTATTTTTATAGGACCCACTCCATTAGAGTAAGTATGATTTGTGACATTTTTTAAAAGCAGAAATTGTATTTTGTCTTATTTTTGACAGCACACGTCTGAAGATATTAAAAGGTTTTATTAGTGGATGCAGGCATTTTTGTTTAGTTAATTAGAAGTATTGGTGTATAGGGTAACTGATTGGAATACACAGTAATTCAAAGATTTACATCTCTGAATGACATTTATTGTTATTTTCTGTACTATTGCTACATATTCAAAAGAGAAGGTTTTAATTCTTATTTTTATATGGGCTATTTAAAAGCTCAAGATAAATGGGTAAATTTCTATCTCCTTCTCATGGACAAGCTCATTCACATCACCACTGGTGTCTCTGTAAGCAAGGCCAAAGACACAGTCACAGGCACAGTAGAGAGTGAACAATCATATTCCCTGCAGAACAAGGTGGGAACACATTGGCAGCTTAGTGGTGAAATAATGTCCATAGCTACTGCTTATGTTGTGCGTGTTCTACGGATAAACAGATTAGTTTCATTTATTTGTCAGTGTTGTACCTTCCCTCTGTCAAGGAAAATAAATTTAAACCATCAACAGCTCCAGAAATTCCCTTACAGATCTCTCCTTTTTCCTGGAGTGGTAAGGGTTTCAAATACTGGGGAATGGTCATTTATCCAAAGCTCAAAAATGTTATTTAATACAGTTCAACAAAGCCAGACAGATGGTACTAACAGTACACACAAAAAAAAAAAAAAAAAAAAAAAATCAATTTTCAAAGATTTTGTTCCTTTTTCATTTTCTCTGCATTAAGTTACCAAACTCATGATTTGCATTATAATATGCATTAGAAAAGTCTGTCTTAAAGACCACTTGGAATGGAAAGTAGCTAAAGATAAAAACTCAATTTTTTTTACCAGAAAACATGGATATGGCTTGGGCTTTTCTAATGTTCTGAACTACCATGTAGCAGCTATCTGCTTTGTTTACCTACGTAAAGAACTATCTCTCTCTCACCATCCAAGCAAACCACATAAAATAAAATAAAATAAAATAAAATAAAATAAAATAAAATACGGCCAACCCTGATTCCTTTTCACTTGGGAAAAAATAAAAAATAAAAAAATATCAAGAACTAAATATACATGGCAACTGGACAGTTTCTATCAAGAATCTGAATGTGTTTCTACCAATCTATATATAGACAGTGGCAACATAGAGCAACTGGCCATCAACAGAAAACAGAAAGGGAGGCAAGTCAGCAGCTAATAAAGGTCCAGTTTAACTGATCAAATAAATTCCCACAAAGGGCCCAATCTTGCAAGAACCTAAGGGCAATCAGTCCCTGGTCTTAACAGGATTTGAGGAGAATAAGCACTATGAAGGCCAGGTATTTAGACAAAAAATTGTCCAACGCAAGTCTTCAAAAACCTGCACAAAGACCCTTGAAACTCTTATAAATATTTAGCAAAATGCGAAGCACTTGGGAAGGTTTACAGGGACACTGTAAATGCTTCTTGTCACAGTGAAGGAGCCACCAGGTCACATTTACAGTATTTGTTAATTTTGCTGATTATTTGTTCCACTAAGGTTTTAGTTGTTTCAAGTGGATGCCTCAACTTGCACACTTCTAAATTTAGTGGATTTCCTAAAATTATAGCCCTATAATCTTTCCAGTTTCTAGCTGGTTGTAAAAATGACAGCAACCAGATGGCAACATATTTCTATATGCTGTAGATTTATTGATCTTTGTGATTTTATTTTTATATTGTTTTTACTATTTTACATATATTGTAGATTTATTGAATCTTAATCTCTTTTTCTATTCTTCTTCATACTCTAATAATTGACATAACTGGAATGTATCCCACTTTGCCACAGTGCCAAGCAGACTGGTTACACCAGGCAGACAAACTTTTTGGAGACACTAAAAACAGACCATATTCTTTTAAGAAGCTGTCTTCCACCTGAGATTTTCATACAATTAAATAAATAAAAAAGGGGGTAATGAGTTTCTTTGCTCTGAAATCTTACACACTTAATGTGTTCCACAAAAGCCACCAACAATAAACTTCTTTATAAACAATCTAAATTAGTGGCTTCACTTCAACTAGTTAACATATCCTAGTGGTAGGGCAGAACCTCAAACAACAAGCATGTTTGCAAGATTTTTCTCATGGATTATACCAAAGTGTCTAAATATGTACAGATGTGCTGGGGCACAGTGGTATGTTCAGTAACAGCCTGCAGCTAGTAGCCAAGGATTAGAAAGAAAAAAAGTTACATTGTCTAGTTCTTTCTTCTTAAAGAATGCATTACATTAGCCTTCTCTTTTCAGCTTTCTTTATGTTTACTTTAAAATTGCTATATTTCCATGGATAATGAGTTATTAGCATTACAAGTACACTCTATCATTAGTCTAGTGGCTGCCAA
This sequence comes from Nettapus auritus, assembly GCA_011076525.1. Taxonomy (NCBI): domain Eukaryota; kingdom Metazoa; phylum Chordata; class Aves; order Anseriformes; family Anatidae; genus Nettapus; species Nettapus auritus. Next base: position 36,060,189 of record CM021765.1, on the reverse strand, counting down.
CTACCATCTGCATTTCTGCATGACTCTGCTTTCAAAAATTGTTCTAATAGAGAGATCTAATGACTTTTAAAAACCCAGGGGGGAAAAAAAAAAAAAATGTTCCATTTGATCAATAAAACCTTAGTTACTAAATTCAGCTAGGCAAAGACTAGCTCTTTTTGTGTTTCTGAAGCAAAAGGCAGGATGACAGTCCCACTAAGTAAAAATAGTTTCTGAGATCCCATGTTATTCTGTGCTCAACCATAGCTCTTTTAGTAATGTACTACACAAAAATCTAATGTTCAACTTGTGAAGTTTCAGGAAAACAACCACCATAAAGTACTGGCAGGAATGGCACTCCTTTGAGTATCTACAAGTGTATTCAGGGAACGGTCTATAGCCAACAGTTTTTCACAGTTCCCCATTCCTTCTTCACCCTTTATTTTTCTTAGAGACAGGAATAACTGCAGGCAAATATTGTTTAAACTTTCATATATGGGTATCAGTACATCCAGCTCTGCCCTTCCAGCTTCTCATGGCCATCATCTCAAAACCTTTAGAGCAACTGGAAGCCACCTGTGTATGCTGACTCTTGCTTCCGGCTTATTTCTTTTGAAAGCATGCCCCCCGTTTGTTTAGCAGTAAGCAAGAACAGGCAACTTTCTAAAAGGACAGTTGCTTACAGCAGGGAAAAAAAGTAAACCAATGTGAGCATTCAGCTGTACAAAGGCTGTGGAGCAATGTTAAACTGCACCATCTGTGGCTTTCATTTGAGTATGATTTCACAAGGGCCTGAGAAGGGGACTAGAATTACTGGTGAAAAGGCATAGCATGAAAAATGGGAATAACAGGTGCATGTTATAGCAGCTTTCCCCAGCAACACCTGTAACTGATGGACCAGAGTATGGGATTAATAGGGACTTTTAATACATGGACACTCTCCCTCTCTATAATGATATGCTGGAAAATTTATTTCTAAAATCTCTAATAAATGAGGATAGCATTGAAGCCATGCTGGCACTTTTCCAGTCACAGAATTCTTACCTTCATTTCAGACTTTGCTCAAAGGATTTGCATAAGATAAGCAAAGATTAGGGACAGAATCTGAATGGGGATGGGAACAAACTGTGTATGTACCTGAAGCAACATCACTATGGGAGGAATGGTGGGAACCACAGGGTAGCAAAGGGTGTCAAGGCTGAAACTGCATTGAGAAAATGGGGCACTGATTTGCTGAGGATGGAGCATGGGAAAGGATCTGTGTAAGGGAGACAAAGTGAGTGCAGGATTAGAAAGATCAGAATAAAACACGACAGATATGTGGAGCAATCACAATGGTAATTTCACTGGAGACCAAGAAGGTGTGAGCATAAACATCTGGAAGCACGTTTATGTCTCTGTACCAGGGCTCAGAACGTTGACAAAGGAGGAAGCAATGCAGAGCTGTATTAAAACGGAATAGAGCAGCAGCGTAGTATGCTTCTGAGCAATGCCAATAAAACACAGGATTTTCTCCCATCCAGGAGAGGCTAATTTGCCTGTCATACTGCATATGATTCTATATCAGACTTCCAAATAAATATAAATTAATCCCAGTACTTTTTCAAGAATATTGGTTTGGTCATTTTAAAGGTTGGAAGCCAGTATTGGTATGGGAGCTGTTCTGTATATGAAAACTTGCTGTTTTATGCTTTATAAAACCAGTCCATAATGATGATTAGCCTCTTATAAAAAAACATTTTTGTAATAATGATTGGTAAGTTTTGCAAATTAGCTACTAAACACGCGTATTACTTTCATAGAAAAAATGTTGTGGGTGCATATAAAAGCAAAGGACAAACTGCACTGGCCTGAGACAGGAATAACTGCAGGCAAATATTGTTTAAACTTTCATATATGGGTATCAGTACATCCAAGTTATTATCTGCACCACTTCAGTGTGAGGCTTTGGCAAAGTCCTTGCAAATGGTGACACCTCTGCATGGTTCTGGTTCTAATCCTGACACTGAGTATGCCCATTGCCATTGGTCAGTGCAGTCAGGCTGGTCACAGGCACAGAAGAATAAAGTTATTCCTTCAGATTTCTTCCTTCAGAAGAAGAAAGCTTTCCTTCCACTAGGATACCATCCAGAAATGTCAAGAATTAGAGCTGTGGAAAGCACGGCTCCTTAGAGCTAAGTGATGTCAACTTAGTTCATTTTTACTACCAATCTGCGAGGTCTTTGCGTACTGTGCCTTTCTGAAGCTGTTTCGGTCTGTCAGCTGTGCTGAACACCTACTTATCTGTCGGGGTGGCCATACCCTCACCACAATGACGAAGCCACCGGTGGGAGAACAATCACTGGGACTCGGAATGAATTTGGGTGCAATTAATACTGATAATTAAGAAGGCAAAAGTAGCAGTTACCGTTAACCATTACCATGTGTCCTATCCTTCCCAGTACTTTTCATTATCTTTCTTGGATGCAGTCATCTAGACCATATCAGATATTCTACTGCACTGGAATCACAGATTGTGCTACAGTTCCGTAAAGATTTGAGTTTTCCAGCAGCCAGGTGTGTTTTTTTGGGCTCAGATCCTCACACACATGGCTTGTAGCATTCTGTCCCAAGACACAAGCTGGTGCAGTCACTGATGGCCACCCAAGCATTTCTCTGGCATGGGAAGATCCCTTTGCAGCCAGCCTCATGGCCTCTTTGGGGCTCCTCAGACATCAAAAAGAGAACTTGGCCCATCGGTTAATGAGACCCATAGTCTATTTCACATACTTCATGGACAAAATTACGTAATGCCCACATGTAAATAAATGGTTCTCAGATGAAAGAACCAGTCCCAGATGCAGGATCTCCAGTTAATCAGAAGTGATGCAGACACCAGCATTCTGAACTGACCTTGAAAAACAGATCCAGCAACCTGCAAATGCTGGAGTCTATATTGACTGAAAACCTAGCTGTGTCTCTCATTTTTGTTACACTTATAAATCATGTAATTGTGTTTGGAGGTGACTGAAAATGTTGCAGTAAGGTATTCTGATACTGTAAATAATAGTCAGGAAAAAATGCTGTTTATTTAAGGTTTTAACATCTCTGTTCTAACATCTCTGTTCTGGCTTAAAATATATAAAATTATTTGCGTTTCCTGCTGAATGAATTTTTCTGTATGATATTTCCATTTGCAAATGTAAAATATTTTATTCCAGCCTTTGATTTGAATTGATAATTTAAACACTATTTATTCAACACTATTTAGCACTGTTCAACACTATTCCATTTCCTTCTGAGACGTGCAATCAACCTTGGCAGTGTCCGGGTTGTGGGTTCTGCTTTTCCCTAGAGTCCTTGATCTCTACATAGCCACATATGCACATCCAAAGAGGCACCCAGCTCAAGCAGGTATACTATCAGCTTCACATTAGTGAATTCTACTTCAGATCCACTGACATGTTTCCATCTAAATCAGTCTTTCTCAAATAAAAATTCTGAATTCAGTTAGACATCATTTTACGCCATGTTTCTGAACCTGTAGTTAAAATAGATCTAGGTTCTTTCTAGGTCCTGCTACAGACAGCCCTTGAGACTTTACACAAATCTTATAAACTCAGTTTCTGCTCCTATAAAATTAGAATTGTATCTATTTGTCAGACATATTATAAGACTAAATAGTCTGTAGGGGGCTCTGATTTCCTTGGGTTTGGGCAGGAAAACACAAAGTCTTACTGCTGATTTGACATACTGTACCCAGATAGCTCGGCACAGATAACATAAAACTAACTTTCTTAACATCTCCCTAAAGCACAACAGAACGACTGCAATACTTGAAAGTGCCATTGCATGGTTATTTAAGCTGTTTGTGAAAAACAGAAGTTCTACAAGTCTTTGTTAGTGCTTTTATTGGTCAGTGGAAGCAGTAAGTTCAGAAAGCCTCTGTTGACACTGTAACATGCCACCTGAGTGCTACCAGTGCTTCACAAATTGCCCTATAAAAGAGGGCAATTTTAGTAGGTGTGATTTTGCTAAACTTTCAGCATGTGAATGTGCTAGGGTACTTTGTCAGGCCAATAAAATCTCACTGAATTGAATTAAAACTGAACACTGACTGACCTGCAAGAAGTCTGCACACGAGCTGTCTGGTGCTGCTGTCTAGTTTAGCAGCTACCACACAAGAAGCTATTTTCCCAGTTTCCCAAATCTGACAGTGTGGAGCAAAATGCAGTACGTGATAGCCTCAGATCACAAGACCACTCCTAGAGACTGAAACTACATAAAATTTGTCCTAAGGATGTGATTGGCTTCTTACTTTTTCATAAGATGCCTGATATCTGATAACAGTAGCACACTTTTAAGATTCTGGATTCTGCCATGCACAAAAGTACTGAAAGCTCAAGAAACTCAAGAAACACGATCTCTTGCATTTGAGAGGGAAATATATATATATGTATATGTATCATCTGATCGAGTCATTTGTTCTGAGTGAGGAAGTACAAGGGAGGATCCCTTCAGCAGACAAATATTCCTCTCCTTGATCAAAAGAAGATGCCTGTCATGTGCCATGGCATGTGCCAAGAGGAGTTTCTTACCCTGTAAATCTTCATAACTGGTAGACAGGACCAGGAAAACAAACAAACAAACAAACAAACAACAACAACAAAAAAACAACAAACCACCACAAACATGATATATACTGGAGCCACAGATTTAGTACTTAGTGTCCAAAATACAGGTGGAAGATACACATCGCAAGACAACTAGAAAGAGAGAGACTTACTGGCTACAGATGAAGCAGCTCAGGAATATCTAGTAATTTTTCTGAAACCAGTTCAAACCTGGGCTTGTTAATTCAGCTCAAGTTCTAATTGCTTTGAACAATAGCAAGTAAAAAAGCTTTCTGCTAAAATTGCCAAATTTAGGCAAACCCACAATACTTTTGGAAACTTGTCATCAAAGAAGTGGAAGATGAAGGTACAAAGTATAACGTTTTTGGAAGGAAGGTAAGAAATTGCTGGATGGCAGCTAAAATGCAAGGGTTACTTCAGGCCATCAGACACTTCAGAAACCCAAATCTCCCACATGTTTTGAAGACAACCTGCTCATCTTTGAGACTGTCTTTTTTGTTTTTCAACTGGCATCTCACTGTATCTCAGTGTTGACTTCTGGCTATATTTGTTGTGATCCAAATTATAGTTATTTATAATCTGAAAGCACCCAGTGGTTCCAAAGAAGGACTCGAATCACCCCAGAATACAAAGGCAAATCTCTCTCTCTTGTACATATGCAGCAAAACAGAGACCTGCTTAGCCCAGGAAGTTGTGTCAGCTGGTGGAATCAGATATCTCAGAGTTAGCTGCTAGGAATCATTTGTAGGTAGCTTTAGGGTTGTCTGTCCACGTTAAATGGTATCCTAACACTGAAAACATAGTCATAAACTATGAGATATAATGAACTATAAAGCACCAGGTTTTATTCTCTACCCAATCTACTCCTCTTTTAAAGCATTAACTATAAAAGGGGATGTTCTTTTTATTGTGTTTACCTCACTTTGAATATTTTTTTTCTGTATTCTTCACTACCAGGTGCTAGTGAAGTCTCCGGTGTCACAGTCAACACCTCCTTACATGAGAAAATATTTTCTTGGACTGACTTTGAGCTTGCCACCTTTGACCAGAAATACCCTTTGTAAAAGAGGACTCCCAGTCAAATCTAAGATTGTATGTTGTAATTTTTATGATAATGTCTCTCACTTGTTTTCTGAGTGGATCACTTCCAGTCCCACTTTGGTTCTCCCACACCCCAGCCCTTCTGTCATTCCATAATGGCAGTCTCCTTCTGGAAATGGTAGTACTAGAACCACATGTAATAGTCATCATGACTGAACAATGGACTAGGTGAACCAGCGAGACTGTGAAGTCTTCCTTCTTGGAGATCTTCAAAAGCCACTGTTGTGGTTTAACCCGGCCGGCAGCTAAACACCACACAGCCGTTCGCTCACCCTCCCCCCTCCCTCTCTGGGATGGGGGAGAGAAACGGAAAGTAAAACGAGAGTTGAGATAGAGACAGTTTATTAAGATAGGAAACAATAATAATAATAATAATAACAATAATAATAATAATAGTGTATATGAAACAAGTGATGCACAATGCAATTGCTCACCACCCGTTGACCGATGCCCAGTCTATCCCGAGCAGCCGGCCCCCCCAACCCGGCTAGCCACCCCTATATATTGTTTAGCATGACGTCAGATGGTATGGAATACTCCTTTGGCCAGTTTGGGTCAGCTGTCCTGGGTCTGTCCCCTCCCAGTTGTTGCTGTACCCCAAGCCTGCCTGCTGGCAGGACAGAGCGAGGAGCTGAAAAGTCCTTGGCTTGGTACACGCACTGCTCTGCAACAACCAAAACATCGGCATGTTATCAGCATTCTTCCCATCCTAATCCAAAACACGGCATTCCACCAGCTACTAGGAGGAAACTGTCCCAACTGAAACCAGGACAGCCACCTGGACATGGTCCTGGGCAGCCTGCTCTGGGTGTCCCTGCTTGAGCAGGGGTTGGACCAGGTGGGTTCCAGAGGGCCCTGCTGGCCTCAGCCATCCTGGACTCCGTGATTCTCACTAAAGTAAAATGTTGTCCCTTCATCAATGGTATAAAATATTTCCTGTATTGTTCTCCATACCATTCTTTACTCATCCTAAAAAGTCCACACCCTGAAGACTTTACAACCTAATTAAAAGCAAGCCCTTTCTCTGTCAAAATACTAAAACAGACATGGAGGGTAGGGAGGAAAAATGTGATGCTCAAGCAAAGTCATTAAGATGACAAAATGCTAATGTTATGTTAGCTCTGCAATTTTCTGTAACAGAATTTCTTTATTTATACTGGAAATGTTTAGGGAATGATTCTCCATCACCTTTGTACTGTAATAGGGCAGCTGGGCATTCCCCAACATAGGAAATCCCTGCACAGAATAAGGCAGTGTAGGAGGCCTTCATAGGTGGCCAAGGCAGAAAGGAGCAAGTGGCATAGGATAGGCCCCTGGGAACTGTTCTAACTAGTGTAATTTAGAGCATTCCTGCTCTCAGTTATGCCAGGGGCCACTTTGGCATCAAGTCAACCTAGAATCCAGGGAGATGAAAAATGGCTTAGAGCCACTTTCCCCCTCCCTATACCTTGGGCCTGCACCATGTGTGGTTTGGCTGGCTCCAAGGATCTGGCCCCTAGATTTTTAAATAGAGCATTTTAAGTTGAAGTTGAAAAGTGAAAGAAAACAGAATATGAAGAGTAAAAAGAGTAGGCAAGTGCTAAAGGGAGAGATTTAAAAAGAAAGGAAAAAAAAAAAAAAAAAAAAAAAAAAAGAGGGAAACAGAATGGGTGGTATTCGTAAGTGTGAAGCAAAGCTCATGTTTAGCAAAAGTGAGGGAGCACTGTGGAGGTCTGGGTTCACTTCCCAGCCATGCCACAGACTTTTTAATGCTACGATTGGTCTGTCGGGGTCACTTTCAAGGTTACCACTGAGCTTCTTTGACCATCTATGCTAAATATGTTTAACTTACTTCCTGAGAACTAACTAGTTTTGCTTGTAAGCACTGTCACAGAGTCTGAGGTCAGAAATGCCTTTAGCCCTAATTACATATAACAGGAACATATATATAACAGGGACATGTCTGGAAAGAAAGACACTATTATCTTGAAAGGATCCAAAAGATGCCTGAAAAAAAATAGCTTTGGTGCAAAACTGTACAACTGGTGCAGAGGAAAAGATGCTCAGCACTGTAGCTTCTCCTCCATGACGTGATGTAAAGGATCATGCTGTATCACACACACCATGCTACTGGAGACCTCAGGTCTCATTGTAAATTTGTATTCAGTGCAGACAGTAGAGGGAGTAGAAAGTGCCTGCACAGCTGGGGGACTTTGAGGTTTCACCTCAAAATATCCACATCCATCACGATTTACCTGGAGTGTCTCTGAGTCTTGGTTTCTCATTTGCTTAGTGGGAATATTACTACGTCTCTAACAGTAGTGTGGCAAGGATGTACTGGGATGTATGCCCAAAACTCAACAGCAACATGAAAAAAGGGAAAAAAATAATGGAACTTCAGCCTCAGATTTAAATGAAGCTTGACACATAGACAAAGGGCAGACATCACCACCATTATATTTTAAAATGCACTCAAATATTAAACTATTGGTAAAATGTTGAAAATTTTCAGCCTGAAAAGCTGCTTATCCTACTGGAATCTTTCAATATCCATTATGTTGACTTCTGCCCCACTATGCACCACCTTATGCCAACCAGCCGTGTTGTACCCCCACCTTTCCTTTCCTTCAATCAAGCCTTCCTGATATTACTCGCTCACCTTAATGATGATGGGGCAGAAGAGATGCTCTTTCTCTTCCATTTGAGCCAAGGTGGTTCTCCTTACTCTCTGCAAAGTGCTAGAGCAGGAATTCCAGGCATATGGATGGAGGTAGGAGGGGTGCAAAAATTAATTCCCAGCACCTGCAATTTATCTTGTTCTGCAGCCTCTACCATAGGATGAGGTGTCCCAGAGATAAACCCTACTCTTCCAACAGGATTAACTGGCAAGCAACAATCTAATGAATGAGGGAGGGAGAAAGTTGTTTGTTTGTTTGTTTGTTTGTTTGTTTTCCATTTATAGCCCCCTGACCTTACTGACGATATCTAAAAGGTTTAATAGTATCATGGTAGTGGTAGGCATTGTGATCTGTTTCTGCTGCAGGTATGTAGAAGATCCACACTGCACACCTACTGCTACAGCTTGTCCTGTTTCATGGTGGGAGATGATGTCCAATAGGCCTGAGTACGTTCCTTACCATAAATTGAGGTCCTTGTTAGAAGTGTCCAGGGTGAGAATCCTAAATTCTCCTGACTCAGAGATCATCAAACTCCATGTTTGAGGGATTCATCTAACATCTTGTTCCTTTCCCCAAATGTTTCATGGCTTAGGTCACTATCCCAAACTTCTCCTGTGCCCAAAATCCCTTGTAAAATTAACACTATTCTCCTCATTGACCAACCCTAAGGCCTCTTCTCACTTAAGTCATCCTCCAGTCATCTGCAGTTTGGATCTGCACCAAATTGATCTGCTACGTGCCTCCATGTTACTGCCATTGCTTTGTTTGCCTCTCCCCCTGTGCTCTATTGCTGCACTCTCATTAGATACCACACAGGACTAAGCCCAGCCCTTGCCTAGTTCTCCCTGGAGCAAAACAAAATGAGTGAGCAAGAGAGAGTACAAAACAAAAAGCCCCAGTTCCCACTCTGGCAGAGATTTTAAAACACAGAGTGCAATTATGAAAAGGTTACCCAGATGGGACCCAGAGGGCGAGAGAGGGGAAGGAGAGCTGTCATCCAAGGGGAAAAAAATCAGATGTATGGTAGCCCTACTGCTATAATACGATTCCTATTCCATGTGCAAATGTACAATGCAACGATAGTTCTCCAAGCCAGCATGGGCTGGGTTAATTGGATGTAAGGATTTTTTTTTTTTTTTTAAATAACCCATTCATTCCAAAAAAATCCTGCCCCAGTGATCACACCAAGTACAAGTATGTCACTAAAAGGCTTGTTCCTAATTGAAAGAGGTTCCTGCCTGCTTTTAAGTCTCTACCCCAAAACACTGAAAAAAAACAACCCTGTTGAGAATATGGTTACGCTGTAAAACAATAGGCAACAGCTTTATCATTTTCAATTTTTCCTTGTATTTTAGCAGAGATTAATCATTTTTACTAAAACAGATCCTGAAAACTTCACTCTGAGGAAAACAAACAAACAAGCAAAAAACAGAAAATTGCAATGCAAAAGGTGAATAACTGGAAGGCTACAATCAGTTGAATGGAAATGAGCTTCACAATGTCCTAATATGACCATGAGCTCCACCTGTGCTATGTGCCCTCACATTAAGTAATCATCTTACTATTGCAGAATTGGAAGTGACCATTGCTGACTGTACACATGGGAAGATATTCGAGGGTCTGTTATGTATGTGTAGAATATTAAAATATAACTTATTTTTAACAACAGCAGAATTAAAAGACAAAAACTTTCAGAATGGCTAAAACGCTGTCCCTAGCACGACAGCTGTCAGCTAATGTGCGGGAGATGCCAAACTCACTTGCAGTTATCTTCTCACCTTTCTGCTGTCTGAGGCTACCCAAAATTGTAGTTGCTGGCACAACCCAGTGATCAAAATAGTTTGCTCCAGCTACTTGCCTGCTAACGTGCTACCATGTTTTTTCATGGCAAGGGAATCCCAAAATAGGCTCAGATAAGCCTGGGGAGCAGCTTCTTTACACATTTTTCTACTGCCAGGTGGGCACAACCTGAGGCTGGGGGGAACATAATCTCTGCTAAGCAGTTACTCACCGAATTCAATAGTTTCCAAGAAAAAAAAAAACATGATAAAATCAAAATGTGTTTTAATGTTGAATCAAGACATACCAGTAAGTCATTTAGAGGAAGAAAATCATTGACTACGTGAAATTAAATTCAGCTTTCTCACAGTACTAAAAAGCTTCAAGACACCAACCATGATAGGCAGGTCTGGGGGTGGATCCAGACTGACTGCAGCTTTCTGACATCTTATCCCGAATATCTCATTTAGAAAATGCCACGATCCACTGTTAACAGAAATAATTGCATAGTTTTTCTCCTCTGGTCTATCTACATGCAAGTGCAAGAGCACATTTCCATGTCTTTGGATATCCCTTCGATCCCTCGATGCAGTTTTCGCATGTTGGCAGATCCGACCAAAGTCCCAGCCGCAGCTGGCTTTACATGGCAGATGTCCACAGAGTGGTTGTGCATTGACTTGGCACCGTTCGTGCTCCCTCCTCCCTCCTCTGCTCAAACTGCATGCCATGGGAGATTGCTTTGTACTACAAACTACGAAGGACAACCCTTAGCTAGTGCCAAGCAGTTTTTTTTGTTTTGTTTTGTTTTGTTTTGTTTTTTTTCTTTAACTTACAGTGCAAACTACACAGTCCTAAAATTGATCTAGAGGAGAAAAAAAAAAAAAAAAAAAAAAAAAAAAAGCAGCTATTTAGACAAGACAGGAGAGACATTAACAGTGCAGTCAGGTCAGGAGCCTGTGTGTTTGACTTGGGTGTATTAACGCCCCCAACTCTCTTCCTTCCCTCCCTCCCTCTTTCCACAAAGTCTGCATTTTATTTATTGATGGGGTGTGCTTTAGGGATCGTAGGGCTCTTCCCCTCACCCCCAGCCCAGCCAGCCCCTGCTCCTGGAGGAAGAGGAGCGGGGTTGCGGGGGGGGGGGATAGAGGCAAAGTGGGTACATTATGAGCTGATGGTGCTCTCGCCCCGACCTCCAACAGCCTGATCCGCCTTTGAAGTTTTCCACCCCCCGACCTGAAGTGAGATCGATTACAGAAGAACAACAGGGACAAAGAATCCGCTGCTTTACGTGCAGCCACTTTCCCACGATCGGGGCAGCCAGCTCGACAGCAGCGAGGGATCACCGCTTCCCCTACGCTCCTCCTCGCCACCATTCAGAAAAAATCTCGCAGCCCCCGCCCCGAGCCCTCCGCTTCGCCGGGGAGAGCTATTTGCAAAAAATAACCCGAGGTGTTTGGGGACGGAGGGGCTGGGGGGCGACTCGCACGGCCTCGGGCTTTAAAACGCAACGGGAAGAAATCGGTATGGGGCCGGGGGGGCGGAGGGGGCGGTGTTTAAAGGGTGGATAAACAACAGTTAAGCGGCACAGATGAGTGAGATGCGAGCAAGCCCCTCCTCCCCGGACTCCGCACACGGGCGGGGGACACGCTCCGCACCGCCCCGCAACGGGGCCGGCAGCGCCTGCGGGCGGCACCAACGCCTTTACCTTTGGGTCTGGCCCCTGGCTCTGCCCGTGTTCCCGCCGCTGGGACAGCCCCGGGGCCGGGAGGGGACAGGGGGAGGTAAAAGGGCTGGGGTGCCGGGGCTGGGACCCCCGCCGCCATCCCATCCCATCGCATCCCCTCCCAACCGTGCGGGAGGAAGGGGGGAAGCACCTCTTCCCTTCCTGGCCCGCGCTGAATGGGAATGGGAGTTCAAACTCAGTTTGAACCCATCACACGCCGGCTGGCTTTTCCAAGAAAAGCGCTTTTAATTTGTCACCGGGCTTCCAAGCCCATTCATAAAAAAAAAAAAAAAAAAAAAAAAAAAAGGCGTCTCAGTGCCGGGCTGCAGGGACCCCCAAAGAAGGTGGCTGCGGAGGGGGTTTTCCTCCCCTCCCCTCTCTCCCCTCCCCGCCGGCCCTTCCCCTCCCCGTCGGCCCTGCCCCCTCGCCCGGCGGCCCGGCTCCTCCCCGGCAGACTGTGCGGCGTCGGGGCGGCGAGCGAAGGGGGTGAGCACCGGCAATAGCCGCGGTCACAAATTACTGCAGGAAGTGTTAGCCGCGCACCGGCTCCTAAACAAGATCGATTACTTTCCACCGCCGCAGCCCCAGGAAGGGCGGCCGGGAGCGGGGCGGGGAAGGGAAGGGAAGGGAAGGTGCCCAGGGGACAGGGATGGAGGCGGCACGGCCGGTGAGTAAGGCCCCGCGGGGGCGGGCCGGCTGCGGCAGGAAGCCCTGACTCAAGCTCCGGACTCCGGGCATCCGACGGGGTCCCGGTGTGAGAGGCACCCACCCGAGCAGCGGCAGCGGGTCGAGAAGAAAGCTGTGATGTAAAGGGGAATTGCGCTCCCCTGCCTCCTGCTCCACGAGTGTTCTCCTTCTCAGGGCGCGTTTAGGGTTTGTTGCTTTGTTGATGGTTTCAACACTGGAAATGTTAAGGCAGGTTTAATTTGATGACTCCGAGTGTTAGTAAAAAAACAGTATTTCCGACCTTGCGGTTAATTAGGCTAGTAGGGTAAATAAGAATCCCTAAATATGTGTATTTGTATAAGGATAATTATATATCTGTTGTACGTGCATACACTTGTATGCCTGGGTGTAGGTTATTGCAGGTAACCAAGTCACACACAAAATGCGTGCTGACATCTCGGTTTAGATGATGCATTTGCCCTACAGTGATTTAACTGCAAGTTGTCATATACGTGTATTAAGTGCCCATATTAGCAAAAATAGAAATACCATAATTTAAAATAACCAAGTTTAAAGTTCAATCATATACTTTAGAGCATTCATAGAGGCTCCTCGTTCTCTTCAAGACAAGATTCCGAATTTGCCCTTAGTGCTGTTGTGCTGCAGAGGTGCAAGGTGTAACTGTACCACAGGCACCTGCATACCACTTCAGGGACAGGTTCTAAATGAGCAGCACAGGTGCTGCTGCTGGTAATATCACAGCAGCTCATTGCTCAGCACCGATTACCACCCAAAGTACCCCATTAGCCAGCCTGAAGCAGGTTTAACAACCCCAACTGAGCTGCTTGCTGCTGTGAGCCTCCTGCTAGGAGCATACGCTATCTCGCTTCAGGTAGCTCAGATATCTATGAAAGCTGTGCTCATGATGTAAGCATGTATTGTCTTCACTCTCAACTCCTTTCACACGTTATTCCTCTTCTCTGCAGCTAGTACAGCTGTTTCACATGGCCAGCTTTCCTATTGTCTCCTCTTCACCTATTCTGCAACTATTTTTCAAAATCACATACACACATATGCACCAAAAAAAAAAAAAAAGAAAAAAAAAGCATAGCATATTTTCTCATTTTAAATCTCCAGAAATCTGCAGTCATTTCAAATCTGCAGGAAAGAAAAAAAACCTTCAGCCAAACTGAGACACCTATTACATTTCACATCATTAATTGACATCCCTGACCTCTGTCATTAGTTTCCACACACAGAGATAAATATATACACAGTGATGCAGACAGCAATAAGGAAAACCAAAGCTGATGAAGTCTATTTAAAAAAGAGAGTGCTCTTAAAAGTATTAAATATATAGAACGTTACTTCATATCCTGAACTTGCTGTCACTGCAGTAACATCAGTCTACATCCTTAATGCATGTCCCTTAACATACATCCGTACTCAATGTACCTTGTAATTACCTCATTATGGTTAACTACTGCTGACCCCTGTGTGGAACATGTTAACATACAGAACAACTGTGAAATACCAAGGGAAAAGCAAGGGGAGATTTTTCAGAATTAACTTACAACTCCATTTACAGGGCTTGTGCCACAGGCTTACCATTGTCATAGGCTTCCATATTTAATTCACCACCATTCCATAACTGCTTTTTTAATCAGCAAAACAAAGAGACAGGTCTAACAAATGTCAGGTGAAGCAAGTCACAAGAACTTATTAAACAAAGACCAGGTGGTGATGAGGCTCTACTGTTCAAAAACAGGTCCCTGGCATAACATGTCAAAACTATGTTTGCATGCTTAACATGAGTTCCTCACAGTACAGCTATAAGAAGCAATTAGCAAAGTGTGCTCTACCACAGACAAACCATTCATTGCTTTTCTCCCACTCCCACACACCCCAAATCCCGGGATAGTGCTGCTGTGTACAGTCCCAAGACTGTGGGGAGGGATAACCTGCTTCTGTCACAGTATTTCTGTCCTGCAGCCAACTCCAAACCCATAGCATTGACAGAGAGGGGTGGCACTACACACCCAGGAACTCCTCCAGCCCCTACACAGAAGCACTATTGCATGCTCCTCTCACATATACATATAGATTAATTCCCATGCACAAAATCCCTCCATCCCTGCAGCCCCCCAAACTGACTATTCACCTATCCTTCCTCCAAACACAATTTCGCCTTGCTGCATTAATTAATGGAGCGGCTAACTTGGCTAATACTATTTCTTTAGCTCCGTTAGGGCACCCCTCTCTTGTGAAGCAGTGAGGGGGGGGGGATTGGGCAGCCAGGAGCAAAGTCCTTGGGCACCTGGTGTTGTAGGGGTATGCAGCTGCAGCACCCCTGAGTGACTGCTTCCCTAGGAGGCTGGAGGGAGAGAGGGAACGACCAGCCCGTGGAGCTCTTCCTATAGACACAGCTTATCCCTCCAAAACCTTCCAAGGGTCTGAAATCCTGCAGCCTGTAAGGAAAACCATTAGAGTTGGCAACCCCGCTAATGGTTCTCAGTTGCTCAGTTTTCACTTTCTTGGCTCTTCCAATGTCATTGTTTCCCCTTGCTCCCCCGTTGCCTTGGAGATTTCCAAGCCAGACAACACCTGAATTTCTAATGCTAAAAGAAAAATATCATTTCGGGGTTTGTTTACACATCATAAAGAAGCACTGAAGGCCATAGGCTGCTCAGACAAGCTGCAGTGTGGGGCTCTGGCCCTCATGAGCAGCAGCCTGCCCACAGGGAGGCTGCCCAGGCTTTGTGGTATCTCCTGCCCTCCTCCAACGCCACTGGGGGCAAGCTGGGCTGCTGCCCTCATTGCCAGCACTCAGGGCGAGACAGAGGCCCAGGAACAGCCCAAACCTGGCCCGGGAGCCTGGGCTCAGGCACAGAGCTGGCCTGGGAAGCTGGGCTGGGCTGGGCTGGCATCTTCACCAGGAATTTCTACATGAGGGAAAAGCCGTGAGATCTCAACAGATAACATATGATTTCTGCCATGGGTTTCTTTTTCACAAGAGCTTTTCCAGAGGGTATCAATGTTATTTCGCTCGCTATAAATCTGAGGAGGTTTTTAGGTGGTGCTGTGGTGGTCATACATACATTTTGCACACGGGGAGGAGATGGAAAGGTAGACTTAAAGACAAGGCTTTAAATGACCATATTTCAAAATTTTCAGCCTCACAACGTCACTGGAATCCAGCTCCTGATGTTTTCATCTGTTGTGGGGGGGAAGCTAGCAACTCTCAGCATAATGTTTGACATAAACAATCAGGTATTTCCAGCAGCAGTTCCCAATTTAGAAGTCATGGCCAGAAGTGGGGTCACAGAAGTTACAAGTGGGGTCACGAGCTTGGCAGAAATTAAATTGTTTACAGTAGCATCTGGGGTTGCAAGCCCAACAGAAGTGGAGATGTAATGTTTAGTATTTGCCCATCTCCAGTATCTGAAATGTCAGCTCTTGTATCCCAGTGATTTTCTGTTTATATGCAGAGACCAGGGAGCACACTGTCCCTTTCTGAACTATAGAAAAAAAGCATGAAAGGGTGAGAGAAATGTGTCCTAAAGACTTGAAAGAAATCATCCAGGGTAGGAAGGTTGTGTTGTTTACATTTTTATTTTTATTAATTTTCAATGAATTAGTGTTTCTTAAGATGTTCAGTTCCTAAGGCAACAGGGGGTATGTGGAAGGTGTTTCCAGTTACGTGAATGTGGGAGATCTCCACCTAGGACAGACACCACCTTACACTTTGTAACCTGCACAACTTTGGTGCCTCTAATACTTCACTCTGTCCTTTTTCAAGGTAATAGCACAAATGTTCTAGGGTGATAATATACCTAATTTTGTTACTATCAGTCATTCAATGTGGAGACAAAACTCAGGTGTACTGTAGTCTCAAAGGTGATACGGTACACATTTCTTGAAGTACATTGCTAAATCACAATGAAAATCAAATGAACTTGTCTTTGTTTTTCCATGTCAAAAGCAAGGACACACATCTCTGTATCTAAAGAAGAGGTAGTATTTTAAAGAAGGAAGTTAGAGAATCAGTAACACTGGGAATTCTCTCATCTTATGCCATTTGTGTCTTCACTGCATTGAACCCTTTTGTTTCCTTGTGTGTCAAAGGGGAATAACTTCTGCTCTACCTGAAGGCAAAAGTGAAAAATAATTAACATTTACTAGCAATTTCAAAATGTGGGAGGTGGAATATAAAAAAAAGTACAATATATTGAGAGTCTCAGAAAGTACTGATGCACAAAATAATCCTGTTATTCTGCTACTAACCATTTCTGGTTAGAACTTTTGTTAATAAAACATTTCCTCTGCATCAACGTACTGGGTTTGGGTAGTGTTTTTTTTTAAACTCTCTCTCAAGGGATATGGTACATCTAGTTTTGCCCCAGAATAAATATTTATGGGTGAATTATGAAATCCCTGAAAACAGAACTTTCTAATGGAAATGATGAGGCAGTATGAGCTATCATAACATTTCCATATATGTAACATTTTGTGATGTGTGTCTATGTGGGTATTTCCTTAGTGTCTGGAATGACTAGCTATTATGCCCAAAATATCCTTTGTACTTCACTCATTTTTTTCTTGACAGTCACAGAGTCTTCACAGTCAAAGTTTCCTAGCCACTCATGCAGTCAAGAACAGATCAGCTGTGTTCACACTGCCAGAGACAGCTTGTACCAGAGGCTCCTCAGCGTAGTTCCTTCTCACCACATCCTAAGAACAGCTTCCTAAAGAGGGCTTTAGGTAAATGTTTTGGCCATTACCGAGCCAACACTTTCCAGTAATGTGACGTGCCCTTCCCTGGAAACCCTACGAGGGAGAGGTTATCTGATTGCCTTTGGGGCCAGGGGGGAAATCTCTGGAAGCTGAGATTCCTCATCGCCCCTCATTATGTTCCCAGGTGGGCTGCTCAAACCCCTTTCTCTCCCCCAAATAACCAACACACCAAACGACAAAGCCACAACTCCTGCTTCTCCATGATGCTCTGGCCAAAAGCCCATTGCAAGGCTGGAAGGCTCTGGCACAGGCACGGAGCATGGCTCCAGCCACTTGAAAGTGGTTGGTGCCCTTCAGGGAGCTGGGGAGAAAATCAATGTATGCTCCTCGAGTGCTTGGGGGAGAGCCAGGAGGCTGGCAGTGCCCTGCCACCCGCGTTGGCCAGGCGCCTCCAAGCAGAGCAAAGTGGGACCAGAGCTGCTTACAAAACCAACTTTGTTTCTGTGTGCCTTTCTTCTGGCTGTGCTAGATGTGGGGGAATTAATCAGCCGGCCACTGAAAGGCCAGCGCGGCCCGGCTTTACCAAAGGGAGCTCTCGCCCCAATCAATACAGCCCCCTGAACAAGAAAAGAGTGGTTTGCTAATAATTAGACTTTCTACAAACATTATTTGTTTGCCTTGAGACAAAACACATTCCATTCAAAATCCCACAGGGGTTAGATTTTGTAAAGAAAATAATAATAAAAAAAATAAAAAATGGGTATTATTCCTAGCTGGAAGTGATTGGTTCTCAAAGTCACCTTTCAAACAAAGGAAACACTGACTTGTTATACAGAATTAGCTGGAAAAAGTTACTGATAGTCCAGGCGGCCATTCAGGGGGGTGGGGGATGTTTAAATATAGCAATAGTCATAACCATCATGACTTCTAAAATTAAAAAGAAAAACGAGTGCAAACAAAAATTTACAGTGTCAGTGAAATTAATTCACTGGAAAGTGAGGATAATCCACTCTCATAAAAAGCAGAAAATAACTTCACGCAGTTGACAGTTTTATTATAGGAACATAGGAAAATGGTGACAGAAAATGATATTTTGATGCCGATTGTTTTATTTGTGCCTCTTTCTGTGTGTTTTCACAGGTCTGAGCTTTTAATACACCCTGACTGTCAAGTAATAAGCAAATGGAATGGTGTGAATTAATTATCTCTTTCATTTAAATGTACATTTTAATTAAGTTTATTGGTGGGAGAATTGACATCTTGAAAAGTTCTTTACATTTAAGAGATGTTAAAATAACAAAATCACTGAAGCTTAAAGAACATCAAGTAGGAATGGCATTTGTTTGCCTTAACTGACTGGGAGATGGAAAAGCCTTATCCAGTTGACTTTTAAAAGGTCTAAAAATCCAAAGAAATTAAAATAATTAGAGAACTTAACTCATTTGAAATGTAATTTTGTTAAGCACTGACTCTGTAATTAAAACCAAAATAAAAGTGGTAGCTATAATTAAAAGTGTGTTCCCCGGAGGGAATTACCATGTTCTATACCTAAAAGAAGAAAACCTTTAGAGAAGAGTTAGTGGAAGGCATAGCTTATTATTTTTGAGGGTGACTGATCTTTATTTTATTTTATTTTATTTTATTTTATTTTATTTTATTTTATTTTTTCTATTTCAGTTTTAAATAGAACCCTGTAAATATTTTTCACACCTCTAGCTAAACTGGTAACATGGAGGTATTTGCTGGTTTTGCAAAAGATCAAAAAGATTGACTTCTCCACTGGCATGGCTTCATCATTACGCAAAACAAAACAAAAGCAAAAAAAAAGAAAAAAGAAAAAGAAAAAAAAAAAGGGGGGGGGGGGGGAAGGCTGTTATTTCACCAGCTTGGGTTCAATAAGTGCCTGTTGTGTATCACAGCAGAGAGAGGGAAAAGGTCAAAGTTTAAATTCAGCATGCTGCCTGGCGGGGTCCTTGCACACAGGGCTCGATTCCTCCACCCCTGGGTGCCCCATGCCCCCGGCACCATGCTTCATGCCCGCTGCAGCCTGGCGAGGGGCACAGTGGGTCTGGGCCTAGGTTCAGCAGCGCTCAGTGCCACGGTGCCAAAGTGGGAATTGGCCAGAGGAAAAATGTGGTGCTGGGGGATGGGGTGGGTGGAGGCAATTCCAACAAAATTGGAGGGAAATTGATTCTTTCAAATTAAAAGTTGAGTGTCTTAAGCTACAATAAATAAAATACACGTTCTCCAGATATAGAGAGAAAAAATATCAACACAATGGATAGCAGAGAAGCTGTGGAATTAAGTATTGTACTTTTAAAAGGAGAGGAGAAAGACAAAGGGCAGTACAAAAAAACACCCCGAGATTCCCTTCTTTCAAAAGGCTGTGGCAGACACGAGTGCAGCATCTTTCCTCCATGTGCTTTGTATTTCGCTCCCAGGATTTGGGTTTCCTGAGTTTCTCATTTGGAGCCACTGGGGGCTGGGGAGGGGGCCGCGAGGGGAGGCAGCAGGGCCCAGCCTGTGGCAACATCTCCCTGCACGGACATTGTGGAAGGGAGAGGAGTCCCTGCCTCACAAGCCAGAGGTAAATCAAAGCAGCTGCCCCTCTGGAGGTCCCTGCCATGAGGGCGGAGAGCCACGTACTGGTTCCTGTCCCCAGGAGCATTTAGGTATTTTGGATTGAGTGCAGAGTGGATAATGGATGAAAGGGCTGGCCCTGCTTGGTAAGCCAGGACTCTGCACACCCAGCGGTGAGGAAGCCAAAGTCCATCCCTAATGGCTCCTGGTCTTGACCAGGCTGAAGGTTTGGCAGCAGGAGGTGGGCACAGGCCCCTTCTCAATAAGGAAAGGGCTGAACCTCAGCCTGGGTAAACGCTGTAACCTCTGCCACGTTAGCCATCCCAAGGCAGTGTACTGGCACCATGACTTAGGGACCAGCTTCCCAGAGAGGAGCTCTGAGGGCCTGGAAGCCCTCCTTGTGTTTCAGGAGAGGGCACGGTGGTAATGGGCCTCCTGAGGTACTGCTCTGTGTGTGCTGGCCATTGGGGGCTCCTGCCGGGTCTCCAAGGAGCCACCTCCTTCCTCTGAGTACATTTGTGTTCCAGAGTCAGGATGTGCTTGCATTGCTCTCTGGAGTCAAAGGCTTACAAATGAAATACTGAATCATGTGACTTTCAGGTGCCTTTTTTTTTTTTCCCTTCTTTTTTTTTTTTTTTTTTTTTTGGATCTGGACCCATGTATGCAATTTTGAGAAGGCTTTTGAAGTGGGCTCACTCCTAGGTTTTAATCAACATATTTTTAAACAAACCTTTGTACTTTGTATACATGGTAAAAATGATTAAAATCATGCTAGTTAGTTGTGGTTATGCATAGGGCTGACCATGATTACCTAAATTGAACATGACCTAAGGCTGCTAGAAGTTGCCCCTGCAACTAAAACTTTAGCTTCTCATATAATCAGTTGCTGTTTATTTTGCTGATAATGATGTATTGGTATCAGCAGAAAGAGTACAGCTCTTGTTTCTATTTTTGTAAGACAAATCTCTGCTTCAGAGGAGCTACAGGTCAGTAAAGTAGTTGGTCTGCAGCCTCCTGACAGCACAGTTTCTTCTGCATCCAGTATTGTTTAAGCACAGAAATTAAATTGGTTGGGTTAGTGAATATGGTGCATGGGAGGGCTGTGGGGATTTGTTTGTGGTACCATGCAGCTGGAGACAGGGCCGTGGACGTAGGGTTAGAGTCAAGCAGGCACAGGCTCTTCCCCCAAATCCCAGATGGAGTTGGGACCTCAGGCCCATTTCTTTCTCCCTGGAGCCAGTTCTGCCAGTGTAGACATCTTTAAATCAAACTGCAAATGTTATTATATGTGATTACAGATTAATTAAATTACGTTTTCATTACATGTCATCAAAGTGTTGTTTGAGAAGAGGCAGTGGATGCATATTTGGCACCCTTAACATAGTCATGAGGTAGGTTTCTGATCTGTAGAGGCTGAGGTGGCTCCTCTTTTACTGACAGCAGTAGCAGTTCTGATGTTATTTAGCCTTTGCCAAAGAAAGCTTTGTAACAGATCAGTTTGTGCATATCCACATGCTGGAATGGCAATGGCTAGCTCCCCACATCAGCAGGGTCTGCTCTTCATGGGGGAAACCAAAAGGCCATATCTGAATTGCTGCCATTCCCTCTGCTGGAGATGTAAATGGAGAAAAAGGTGGGGGCCCTGGTAGGACTCTGTTACAAACCTGCAGAACTTGTACAGTGGACACTAGGAACTGGAGTCTCTTACGTCTTTCTTTTAGGATTTTTAAATCAAATTCAGTGTGTTTAATCTAGGCCTGAAATTAAATGAATCGAAACCCCAGACTTTCAGTTCTGTGTCTGTGTGTCCAAGGACCCAAGACCACCTGTGTTTTCTTGTTTTCAAATAAAGGTGAGTGCTGCTGTCCCCACCCTGGATAAGCAAGCAGCTGAGGTGCAGGGGGAGACCATGGCCTCCCTAAGTCCCCACACAGCCATGACAGCACCTGAGAGCAGGACCCCAGCCCCCCTGGTTCCCGACCTGAAACACCCCTTTCTCCTTTTCCAGTGGGGTAATTCGGACACGTTAATTCACAGCCCCAGCCTGTGCCCTGGGAGGTTCCTATCCCAGGAACCAGAGTATTGAGTCATTACCCTCCCCCATATTGTGCTGTCTTTATTCAGGCTATCTTTTATTTTTAACTGTTCTGCAGTCTTCTGGTGTGACGTATGGCAAATTCTTTACACTTTTCCTGCTCCATTTTCCTTATCTACTAAGTGAGGATAACACTCACCTCAGAGGATTGGAGAGATGTTGGCAGGGTGCTCTGAGATGCATGGCTGGCAAGTCCCACGTGAGCGCAAAGCATATTTAAAATCGAAGAAATGTTTGATTCTGTCTACCCAGCTGTTTGCTGTGGCTTCATTGACTCAATTAAAAATAAATAAATAAATAAAAAATAATAAAAAAATAAAGTTGCTGCAGAAGCTTTAAAAGCTGCTGCCTGTGGCCCTTGCTTTTCTCACTGCTCTCCCTTCTTTGCACAGCTCACAATTACACATTTTCCTTAAGCAGCTTTCCTCCAGCAAAACACAACTTTCTCTTCCACTTCTCTACACATGAAGAAAGAGTGCCTTTCATTTGCTTGCACATGAGTTTTTTGCGTTTTGTTTTTATAGCTTTAATGTAACAGTTTAAAATTGAATAGATGGCTTTTATCAAGTCACTACTCCATTTTTGTATTTTACTACAATCTTGCAGTGCTTACAAAAGATATTTCAAATGCAATAAAAATCCAGAACATGATTCAACAGTTTAATTCACCTCGCTAAAAAATGATGGACTACAACATTCATGGTATTTTCCACAACGTTTGTTAGTACTATGCATATAATATATATGTGTATTTTCTAGGTTAAAATAAAATTCACAAAGTTTATGGAGCATAAGTTTCCCTTGTATTTTTGTGAAGGCACTTTCCAGCCAAGCTCAATCTATTCGTAATTACTCAACACTACAGAATCTCTCCTTGGGCAGAAGATTAGATAATAAAGTGTCAGCGACAAGCACCAATCTCTAGACTGGCCAGAGCAACAGCACCTAAGATACACGTAAGAGGAGAAATTCTACTTGAAAGAATATACTGGTGTTTCTATTTACTAACTTATCAGCTTTTCTTAAATTAACTATGACTGAAGTATGCTCTGCCCTTTTCCTCAATTAACTTTTCATTCATTCACAAATTCGCTGGGCCTCACCCTGGAATGAGACCCTTCATTCTTCAAAGAGCCTGGGTGACCTGCTACAGTTTTCAACTAATCAGAGAAACAAAAAAAGGCTGAGATTAAACCCCAAGGAAGCCAGGTTATCTTGGAATTCACTTGCAAGAATAAACATTGTCACTTACAACAAGCAGATCTGCAGATATTTAACAAACCCCAGGGTGCTCTATACAGTGAAGATTTCCACATTTGATTGCCATCTTATCCACCAGAGTAGTTTTCTTAGTTCTTTATCTAATCGAGAAGTTAGCTGGTGTGTTAGACAAAAGAAACTTTCAGCACACTTGTAAGGGTTTAGACAACCCTCTATGTCCCTGTCCCTTGCAGGCAGGCAGTTTAAGGTATATTGAGATTCATAAAAATCATTTTAAAATTGCAATAGAAACAAAAATACAAAATTGGAAATCATAATCTCTGAGTGTGGTGGGTCAATTTACACATCACCTATATTTTTGTGAGAAAAAAAAAAAAAAAAAAAAAAAAAAAAAGAATTTGATTGTGGTTAATGCCACCATTTCTGAACAAGCCTTGTAGTAACTTAGCATTAATTATCCTTTTACAGAAAATGTTTCTTCAGATGCCTTTTCTCTGGCAAATTGGAAGGTGGGGAGGGTTGTCTGAATGCTTGAAGGTAAATTGCTATCAGCGTTACAGATATCCTTAGAAAATAAAACTTTTTAGTCAGAAAACTGCTAAGATTTAAGAGAAAAAGTATTTGATATGGCGGGATGTCCTGGTGCTGTTATGTTTTCCATTTTATGCAGCAGAATGGTCGGTTTGATTTAGATGTTACCAAGCTGCCTGGAAAGTGCCTGTCAAAAACAGTCTGTCAAAGAAAGATCACAAAAGAGTAAAATTATCAGCAAATAATTACTTTAAACAAAAACTTTAGCAAAGTAAACCTTCTAATATAACGTGTCATGCTGTATGTCTGTGAAAGCCGTACCTGACACATTATCCTTGGAGATGCAAGGTATGGATGGTAAATATCTTCTCATAACGATTGTGTTCATGCAAGGAAGGAGATAAAGCAAGGGAACAGGAAACTTGAAACGAAATGTGCTAACCATGCACGACATATGTCATGAAGAATGAAAAGAGGTCAAAAGGAGTGGACAGATCAATGGGTTTCATGCCAGAACCATCACAGCACACCTAAAGTGTACGCATCTCCAGCAATTACTTTGACCCTCTTTCATGGTAAGACATTTCCCCCTATTGCATTTACCGTATTCTAGAGAAGCAGTGGAAAATTAGTTCTTCGTTAAATTGAAAGAGTTGGAGAAAATGGACAAGCTTCTTACACAGAGAGGTTAGTGTGCCCCAACATTTGTTTGGGATCTTCAGATACAAAAAAAAATCTACGGTCCGAGGAAAAATGAGTGCCTGTATGCAATAGCTTGTGTTTTTAGGCTGTGTCTCATTAGGATAAAAAATGTATCTATTTGTCTGACTGCCTACCTACATATAATACTGTTGTAGCAGTGGATAAAAATATAAGCAACGTGAGGTTTGTAGGGCGAGGTGAGGTCTCCCCCTCTCCTCCCCCCCTTTTTTTTCTTTAAGATCAGTATAGCTAAAAAAAGAAATGATCACTCCTTTGTGTCAGATGGCTGCTGAGAGTGGATTTAGCCCTCCTAGCAGCCCCTGCCTGCAGTGGGTTACCTAAACTCTCCCGCAAACCCTTCCGCTGGCAGAGCCGGGGAGTGCGGAGCAGATGGGGGGAAGTGTGAAGCAGCAGAGATGGTGGATTCTTTGGTCAGCACAATTGGATCTGAGAGCGGATGTCTGCCTACCACCTTAGCTCTACTGAGAAAATGAAAAATACAGCAACACGTTGACTGAGGCAGATTACTTTCCTTCCATTTTAGCACAGCTTGAGTAGACACAATAAAATTTTACACGGCAATTTGATGGGAAGTATTGTTCCTTAAAACACAACAGAAACAGGCTATGAAGTGAAAGTAAAAGAGCTTCTTGTACCTTCCTGCCCCTCAGTGCAGATCAACAACGCAGAGCCAGATCTCAAAAAAGGGTCTCATACTGCTCCCGTTAATCTAATACTCCATAGGCTGCAGTGGAGGCAGTGAAAAGCCCCAGGGGGATAAATCAGGACTACTGTGCTGAGCAAGAACTTGCACAGGCTGCACTCTTTTTGCAGTGCATGTCTACATTTAGGGTGAAGATTAGTGGGCTAGTTGCTTCCGTGCAAGCAGAAAACATGTTTCAGGCTGCACATTTTCACGGCTGACTTGCAAACTGGTTTCAAGAGTGCACAAGCACAGACATATTAAAAACACTATTGTTTGAGCCCTTCATCCTTTCTTGTTTAAAATTTTATGAAATATTTAAGATTGGTTTCCTTTAATTTCAGTTAACCTAGCTACTCCGTATTTCTCTGTAAAGGTTGCGGAAAACAGGATTTTAAAAGTAATTCAAACCACGCATGAAGAGTCTGTTAACAAATACGTAGTGCCAAATTCTTAGATACACAGGACCACTGCAGTAAAAACAAAGGGATTGTATGGGTGGGAATAGGAATAGATTTTGCAAGGAATGTGGATTCCCAAAGGAAGTGGTAACTTTCATAAACTCTTGAAAACCCATTTTCCATACCCGCCACTCTCACCGCCTTCTACTTATAAACTGTGCTGTTCAGTAAAACCTGCACTTTTCTGGCCTGCCTTGCCGTGGTGTTATGGCTGAACAAGTGGGGTGAAAAACAGGCATGTGAAATTTTTCACAGTGCAGCACACACCAACACAAAACCTTGCCTGGTTTCAAATTTCTTTACCAATCCAAAACCCAGACAAGCTTCATTGAAAGGTTTGTTAAGGTTCACGAACCACAGGATGAGTTTGGGGGGGTGCCAAAAAAAAGAAAGGTCTGGAAGAGCGAGCAGAAACTGGGAGCAGATCTATGCTGGGCTCTGCCATGGACTCATTGCAGGTCTTGGACAGGTCTTCAACCTCCTCCTCCTCTCCCATCTCTCAAACAGCAAGGCATGAGTAAGGCTGCTGAACTCTGTGTCCCAGGAGTATTGGGAGGATGAATGGCCAAGAAGCACTTTGGATATGCCAAATCCCACCAGGATTAGATTGGGCGGTGGGGACTGGTCCCCAGTATGTGTAACGGAGACAGTCATGGGAAGCCCTCACAAGAAACTGGGATGCTGTTAGTCTATGCCATGGAGACTCTCCCAGTAGAGATGTACCTGAGACAGCATCCTGAGGACAATACATATTATTTTCCCAAAGGGAATTTCTTGTAACGTACACCTTCTCATGGATTTTGCAAGGATACTTCCACCTCTTCTGAAAAAAGGGAAATAATTTAAAAATGCAGTTTACAGAGTAGGGCACTGGAAGGACAGACCTTTGGTTTCATGAGGGAGAAGTAGGTAGACAGGATAGCTCTGTTGCCACATTCACATAAGCGTGTGTGTACGTGCAGGGGGGGAGGCTCCTATCAGTGGTGCTACAACTCCCTGCAAATTGCCACGAAGTCACAACTGTAATTAGTTTGCTAGGAACAGTTCTGAGCCTGGGTTTGGTTTCTTTAGGGTTGTTTAACTTCTTAGCAATTGTATTGCCAAGCATGTGAGAAAAGATGCTTAAAGGGAAAGAAAAACAAAAGTGCGAACATGAAAAACACAGTTAATAAATACAGAATAGAATGGTCCAAATACCAATCTTCTTTTTGCAGGCAAAATTATGCTGTTCTACAATTTCACAGAAACAGGATGGTATAGAAGGAGAGTCATCGCTCCACCGGCTTCAGAGAAAACTTTGTTTTAAAGCTAAATAAACACACTAATCTGTTGGCTAATCTATATTGTTGTTTGGAGAAATTGCAACTATTTGAAATTATGAGATTCTGCATTAAAAGTATTCAGGTGTGTTACAAGTAATTATATGTAATAAGGTATCCTTCCATGACTCTACATTTAATCAGGCACCTTATTTTGCTCTTTAACTTCCATGATTGCCTTTAAGAGGAGCCATGTGGTTTTTGACCATGTTATTAAAAGTATTTAAGATATCTTCTTGTTGTTTTGTCTATAAGCTTCATTTAAATATTGCAAGTCTGCAGAGCCCTACTAACAAATTCCTCAATACCAGGGGGGAGAGAGTTTTTTCGCGTCTGTAAAATAATTTTATTGGGTATTAAGATTACTTGCTGCAACCACATTCATTGTGGGCTGATGAAATCAGAGACTTTGTGACAATCCTATAACATACGCAGTGGAGTGTCAAGATATTGATTACAGCGAGCAATTTTGTGAAAGTTTTACCTTGCAGCAGCCACACCAAGTGGTGTCCAATACATTCAAAAAGGGATTTTCTGCTGTGTAAGTCTAGACATAAGGTCTAGTGAGGGTAGAGAAATAGTAGATGTGGTATTTGCAGCAGGAAAGAGGGAGGTCTCTGCATTTTTACTTCGTACAGGAAGAAACGAGTCTGTTGCAAGATCAGATTGTTGAATTACAGTAGGAATTGTTCTGATGTAGGGCTACGTAAAATAAAATTAAAAAAAAAAAATGTATTTTAAAGGAAAGGTTGCAGAAATCAAGGCTTTCAGCTGCATGTTTTTTCAAATGAGGGGTGCCTCCAGCTTTTCTATGCATTCATGTGATTCTCAGCATTTCTGTGGGGAAGCATTCATTCCAAAACACGTGAGTGGAAGTAGGAGGGTGTACATAAAAGGACTCATTTTGGGGGAGAACTAGACATGGCCTTGGCCAATGAATTATAAGAAAAATCAGAGGCAAAAAAATCATGTAGCAGTCACAGTGAAAGGTAAAGCTTGCATACTGAACTTGTCCATCCCCTCACTAGATGCTTCAGACACTCTCTATACTGCTTGCTCACATACACAGGCACATGCACACACCTGCACACATACAGACTCAAATGTACTCCAATTTATCCTTAAAAAAAAAAAAAAAAAAAAAAAAAAAAAAAAAAAAAAGAATATAAGATGATGTTACTATTATTTTCAGGGCTAAATACCTGGACAAAAGTAATCATTAAGGTTACAATGTGCCATGAAAACAATACAAAGATGTAGGATAGTTTCCAAAGGTTCGATATGAACAAATCCATCAGACTGATTATAGTTTTACCCTGCAACTTTATCATTTTTGTGTTCTTAACACCACTAATTGTAAAGTCAATGAAATCTGTGCATATTATTGCTTCCAATGTCTGTATGATACTGGCTAGAAGTAAGTAACTGTTTATGCCACTTTACATTTCAGAATAGCTGACATACACTGATTAAATATGACAACCTATGTAAAACTTGTCAGCTCAAATTAGGTACATCAAGTATATTGTTTTACAGAAGACTTTTTAGAATAGCTTACATCATGCTTGCTTATCACTGTCTGAAAATACAAATGCATTTTTCAGATTAATGCCTTGTTGCACAGCAATCTGTTAGGAAGATGAGTATGGCAGGATTATCCCCTATGCATTGATAAGGAAACCAAGACACAGACCTAGCTCTTAGTTGTTGTAATTCTCTTGCAATTAACCAAGTCCTATGTGTAGAACAATAAGAGTGATACATTTATTCCCTGGGTTTTAAAGAACATATTTAATGAATTAGCTGGTCTATTATAATGACAAATAGTCACTGTATGTTATTGGAAAAATTGGGCCTCCGATTCCTCTCTCTTATCCAGTACCCAAAGTACTGCAGTCTCATCTAGGGAGGTACTATTTCTGGAGGGTGCTTGAAGTGTCTTGTCAGATTCCCATGAAAAAGACACCTGGAAGAATCTTGTTAATAACTGCCTGCTTATAAACTTAATCCTTCTTAATCGACTGTGTGTAGTTTGTTCAGAGCTGGAGAAATCTTCTAGGACTGTGATGTAGCTGTGACTCCTTGAAGCCATAAAAACCCACACTCTATCTTGTGTCATGGGTTCTCTGGGTGTGATAATCACATGTTAAATATGCACTTAACCTCTTAACAGTATACATTGCAAAGCCACCAGGATGTGTGTGTCTCTCCTGAGGAACAGCCGGGCAGAAAGGCAGGATTACATGACTGCCACTGCTAATGATTGCTTTCCAAATACGTTCTGTGGTCATTGACTGGGCAACACTGGAAAACTTCCAATGCGGTTGTTTAGACTACTTAACTGAGTGATATATAGGGACTTCTTTTTACAGTGCCGTTAGTGTCTTAACGCTAGCATGGAATAGGGCTCAATAAAAATAGTTTTCTTGAAAAAAAAGCAAAGAAAGAAAGAAAGAAAGAAAAAGCTAGCATTTTATTTTAGCTGGAAGAAACACTCAGGCGTTTCCAGCTGCCTGGAAGTCGCCGTCGGGGGGCTGTGCGGCGGGGGATGCTGCAGCCCCCGACGGCCGGAGCTCCCCGCCGCGCCCACCGCCTGGCCGGGCAGGGGGGGCTGAGGTGGGCTCCCACCCTCGGCCCGGCAGCCTCCCAGCTTCAGCCCCCTCCCCGCGGCAGGGGGGAGGCCGAGTTCGTCCAGCGGCTGTCGGGGGCACTTCGGGGGAGAGGCGGCCGGGGGTCCCTGCCCAGAGTGGCGCCCACCCGGGGCTGCTCCCCGCACGGCCTGAGGCCGGTCCCCCCCTAGCGGCCGCCCGAGCACGGCGGGGGGACCCGAGCCCGGGTCTGCCTCCCGCGGGGTCGGACACGCGTGGGGCGCCAGCACGGGCCTTCTGGTGAAAGCCTTTTTCATCCTCTTCTTTCTCCTCCTCCTCCTCCTCTTCTTCTTCTTTCTTCTTCTTTCTTCTTCTTTCTTCTTCTTCTTCTTCTTCTTGCCCCTCCTCTTCTTCCTCTTTCTATTCTCCTCCTTCTCCTTCTC
>CM021765.1:36019384-36030284 GCA_011076525.1 Nettapus auritus | reverse complement strand
TCCTTCTCCTTCTCCTTCTCCTTCTCCTTCTCCTTCTCCTTCTCCTTTTTCTCCTTCTTCCTTTCCCCCCTAAAAAATCAGAAATCATGCTCACTTGCTTTCCCACCACCATGGAACAGATTGGCATTTCAGCCTGTTCCTTGGTGGAGGGGAACCAACAGCGTGGAAATAGCAGGCATCTCAGTGGCAACTGAGACCTCCACCTCAAGAACCCATTTCATATTCCCCTTTCATGGCAGGTCCGAACCTGCAGGTCCCACCCACTTCAGTTCAGATTTTGTTTAAGAAAGGCTGCAATGAGGCAGAAATGAATTGAGAGAAAACGTCTGTTTCCAAGTGTGGGAGTACATATGTATCAGGAAAGGGAGATGTTACATTTGATCCTACATATGTTTATATGTGCACAAATAAGGCATGCTGGTTACATATGGATTTCCTATATTTTGCCTATATAAACAGAAACATAAAATAAATATACACCAACGGACAAAAATAGCATATGGAGAGAGCCCGCTATGTTGGGCAGCTGAGATCCTCTCCATACAAGTATAGCACAAATATAAAAAAGCAGCCATAACCTCTTCTTTGTTCTAATAAACATGACAGATTTAAACAAATATGTAAACTGAAAAGCCTGTAAAATACAAGATAAAATTTTGGTGAAAAAACATTTGTAAAAGTTGTCAACAGCGTAACACATTCCCTGCGTGTACTGAAAGGTTTGCAAGACTTTGAATGTAATAAAGTTTCTTCATTCCTAATGTGCCTGTTTTTATCTTTGTCAAAGAAATTCTGTCTTAAAGCTGTTTTCTAAAGACTGTTACAACTTAAGACTTTTTTTTTTTTTTTTTTTTAACTTGTAGACACCAAAAGTGATTTCTGTAGAAGCCCACAGTGATTAGCAAAAAAGCAACTCTAATAGTTGCACACATATATATGTATGTAACATATATATGTATATTTTCCAGTAGAAAGAATGCTTCCCGCTCAATCAAATCTTCACCAAAGGAGTTGAGTTGACTGTATCAAGAGATTTGTAGAATTTGTAGAATTCTGGATTAATCTTATCTGGAGAGTATACCCAGTCTCCCCCTTCTTTCTTTGTAGTCACAACTGTTCTCTTAACTTCTTTGCCTTACAGCTGCAGCACTAATAATTTATCTGCCCGGTCACCTCCCTCACAGGAGTTGAGCTGAGACTTCTTCAAAGCCGAAGGAGTGAGCTGTTGGGCTGCACGCGCTGCAGACAGCATGCTAACAAGGGGGGAGAGAGAGCTTCTCCTGCTCTTTGGTCATGAGTTCACGAGCCTTGTAAAGTCACTGGGCAGCGTAAGCAGATAAAGCAGAGATTAAAAAAAGAAAAAAAGAAAGAAAGAAAAAAAAAACCAAAAACAACACCTTTGAGATGGGGCCAGTTCATCTTTGATCTAAGGCTAATTTGTGCTGTGCTTTTACTGCAGGCTTGCACTAGAGCAGACCTAGCTGGCCACAGGAGTCGGAGGAATTGCCTGAGCAGTGTTGGGAGGCAGAGGGATGCTTTTTGCTGCCACCATCGGTCATAAAGACAGGGTCTGATGCCTTCAGACTCTAATGATTGAGTCTGAAGTCATCCTGGCATCTCCATGGTCCAGGTGCAGTAGCAGCCCCTTGGAAATACCAAGTGTTCACACAAATGGCAGCAGCCTCTAAGCTGCTCAAACCTGCACCACAAGGGTCTTCAGCAGAGTCTGGGTCAGGAACTGGGGCAGTAGAAAGGTGGTGGAGTTGTACTCTGTGCTTGTAAGGGAGAGCAAAGACTGGGGCCAAACTGTTATCGGACAAACATGCAAACTGGATTCACTCACATCTGGAAGTAGCAGCCAGCCAAATATATGCAGTATCAAACATTTGGAATGGGAGAGTTTCCTCTGAGTCTCCATGACCCAGGCTACTAGTGATAAAAGGAAATTCACTGTATGTGAGCTAAAAGTTATTTTTCAGTGCCAAATTCCCCCTCCCTACTACTCCCCCTCCCCTGCAGTCCTGCCTGGCTTTGTTCAAAGGGCATTCAGTGCTGAGCCAAGCTTCCTTTTTTTTTGTTGTTGTTGTTGTTGTTGTTGTTGTTGTTGTTGTTGTTGTTTGTTTGTTTGTTTTGCTGTTCACCTGAATGTTTTCCTTTCCTTTCCCTTTGCACCTCTCTCAAAGGCTGAGCAATGTGGTGCACACAAACACTCAATCTCCTAGCTGCTGCTGAGCAGACCTCGACACCTATCCACCTTGCTCTAGCCAGGCAAGACTCCAAGACAGCAAAAGTTCCCTCTAGGGGAGTGTCTGGCTGTGGACAAGGCCATGGTGTCCAATGGCCTCTTAAACCTGCCTGAGTATCCACACACCTCTATGGAGCTGGTAGCTATGGCAGAGGATTTAAATCAGACCCTTGTCCTTCCAGAATCACAGCTGGAGACTATGAGAGAAATCTGCCACACCACAGAAATCTAATGCAGCACCAGATGCCATAAGTAGACAAGAGCCCAGCTTGACTATTTCACCTCATGCTGCTGTAAATTGTTTTAACTGCACTGATTTCACAGAAGATTTGGGCCTCTGCTATTATTTATTTATTTATTTATTTTAAATTATTTTCCCAAATTCTAAAAGACACGAGCTCAGTGCAGAATCATGTGAACCCATCATACATTTTCACCCAAAGATGGCCATTTAAGTTAAGGTTTTCATTGCAATCACAGTGTTCAGTCAGAGAGCAGCCATTCTTGAGAACATTTTCACATTTTTCAGCAGAAATTTAGAGATATCAACACTATCAAAAAGTGGCCATCTCAAAAATAGTGCTTCTTTTTGAGTAGAAATTTTAAAGCACAGGGTTTCACTTTGATCTGAAGAGTTACCTTTTCTCCTTTGCTGTCTTCAAACCAGAACAGTGGTTGGTCCCATAACATGACGTTTTGTTTGCTTTTCAAGAGAGAAAAAAAAATCTGTTCTGCAGCAGTGCGATCACTCAGACCCAGTGGCTTAGCAGGGATCTCTGCACATCATGGCTCCCTGGTGATGTGCAAGCCGCTTTGAAGTGAGCTCTGCAGACAGCTTCCAGCAGAGTAGGTGGAGATAATTTTGTAAGTTCTGGCGTGAGTGTATTCACACTCTGGTCTTTGTGCATCCAGCAGCAGATCAGCAATACCTTATTGCCTCAGCAGCTGCAGTAAAAGCTCTGCCAATGCCAACATCTGCATCTCCTGATAGAAGATGAAAGTAAGGCGGGGTGATAAAAGAAGAGAGCACAAGGTGGGAGGTGATAGAAAGGTGCAGACTGAGGAGTCTAGGTGAAAACTGAGGGTGTAAGGTTGGTGTTTCCATGGGTTGGAGACAGGAGTGTGGAGGGCCTGCGTACGTTTTTGGGCATGTTTCAATGGGGTGGGGAAGAATGATAGAATCTCACAGGTTGGAAAAGACCTTCAAGATCATCTGGTCCAACCATCACCCTACTACCAATGTCACCCACTAAACAATGTCCCTAAGCACCATGTCCAACCTTTCCTTGAACATCCCCAGGGCTAGGATCCTAGACTGAAATACGTGATGGGGTAGAAAAGAAGCTATGCCTCCTCAGGCCCATGGGGATGACCTACCACAACACCAAGAACTGCTGCCACCAGGGATGTCCTGTGGCTGCTGCTTTGTAGACAAACTGCATTTGGAAACATAGGTTTAACAAGAAAATGGAGAACCCCTAAGTCTTTTTAGTTCCTCTTCTTAATGGAAGAGAAAAAGAAAAAAAAAAGAAAAAAAAAAAAAAAAAAAAAAAAAAAAAAAAAACACAAACTGCAGTGCATTTCTCAAGGACCAAGGGAGATCAGTTTTTTATCTGCTTGTACCTGCCAAATAGCATGTGTTAACACAATTAACAATTTCCTTAATAAATACTCCTTCCTGAGGATCCAGATAGCTTTATAAACCATGTCCTTGTACTAACATGGGTACACTGAGATGCAGAAAGTTTGGGACACGAGACTTGCCAAGAGCTGTGAATTAGCCAGGCACCCAGCCCTGCCTGGCTTCCCCTGGGAGCTGTGCATCTTGGCCCCCTTGGAAATTCCAGCCTAAGCGATTTGCCCTGAGGTCATGCAGTGAGTCAGTATGTGAAGTGGGAACGGAGCCAGGCTATCCTGACTCCCTGTTTCCTATCCTAACCACTGGACTACTCACAGGATATTTGGTCATGCAAATCTCATTGCACAATATCTTGTCAGCAATGTTTTGCCATGAAAAAATTGTCATCCCTAACAGCACACGTGATGCCTTGAAGATAGAAACAGTAAACCCAGGCAGTTCTATATATTCAATAGTAGAGATGACACATCCCACATTCAGATCTCATTACAATCAAACATTTGTGGTGAAAGGGCCAAGATGAAATGATGCAGTCCTGATAAAATGGCCATTAAAGACCAGATGTATGCACCTGGAAAATGAGACACACTGCATTAAGTATCAGGCCACAAGTATTCCATTTCCTATTTGGGGTCAGACCCAAAGTCAAATGAGATCACTTCTTATGCTGAGAAGACTCTTCTCAGTCTTAAAAAATAATGTAAAAAAGTGAAATAATGCAAGCCAAGTATCATATAGGTTCATCTAACCCACAGAAAAACATGTTCTGTTTGTATATATAAACTCAGTTAGCCAGTGAAATAAATATAAACCTGTTAGTACAACTAGGAGGAGAGTTTGGCACTGTAGATCAAACTGTCACTAGTGAAATTAGTGTGCACTGAAATTGGTGCGTTGTAGTCAGCTATCTGTTCAGCTATAAACATATTTTTTAAAGTATATTTTTCAACATTTGCCTTCCTGAATATTGCACTGAAATGAGGAACTGTTATTGGTACCCTTCTGCTGCAAATTCAGCTTTATAAATTAGTATACACTTAAAATAAAATATGTAAGTTAAATGTGTCATTTTTATTTCATGGGAAAAGAAGAATCCAGAGAATTGTTTAATAATACAATGCATTTTTCTTCTTGATCCAGTGACAAATAAATACAACTGGAATTTAGAAAACATTTCCCTTTTTTTTTTCTATACAAAAAAATGAACTTGCTGGAAGCTTTGTGGTGGGATGTCCATTAACTGAGTATATAATCTATCACTGTTCCATTACAGTGTCTTTAGCTGGAGCACAAGACCAAGAAAAACACTATTTTGTCTTAAAAATAGCCACAATCTCCCTCAGAAGCAGATTACACTGAGCCACAACAGACTCTCTGAATGGGGAAAATGTTCCTCATTTCCGCATGCCCATGGAGTGTTTGTATTATTTACTCTGGGACTTCCTAGATACTCAGAGGACTGGAGCTCACTCACTCTGCTACGTTCTGTGGAAACATGTCATGGAAAAAATAGTACCTGCCTGCAGATCTAAGCTCTACACTTACTGTGCTCCTCTGTACTGTTTTGACAGTGCAAATCTGTTCCAGCTGCCCTTTCCCAATACATTTCCAATGCCATAGTTGGATCCAGGGCATGTGAAAAATGATAACATGGCTTGTAATCATCATGTACCACCAAAAATGGGAAAGCAGAGCAGTCAGCCAGCCTTGTCTATGCATCCAGTTGGATAGAGGACAGTGCTGGATCAGAACTTTGCACACTTTTGTGCCTACAGGGATATTTAACAGATCAGGTGAGCTGCCCTGCCAGACCCATCTTTTCATTCAGCAAATTCCATTCACAATAAAATGTAAAACAACCCTAGGATTGCTGAGCCCCCTTGATAGAAAAGGGCTCTCTTGTGGGATGGGAGCACTGCTCATGCTGGTAACTTGAGCAGCCAGCTCTGAGGAAATGTGAGGTGAGTACTGATGCTTTAGTGTTGATTTATTTGTTACTAAAATTAAAACTCAGGAAAGTAGCATACCTGGACACTAGCATAGCTTAAAAATGCTTCTAAGCAATTCATGATTGTTTGGTGAGCTTGCCTCTTTATGAGGCTGTCATTGTCATTTTGAACACGTCACTTTTCCTTTATTGCTTTTTGACCTCCTTGGGAAAAAAGCTCCAGAGTGTGGTGGCACAAAATTTGTTTTTACAAGGTTCTTGGGAGGAAACAGTCAATCATTCAGGTGCAAACACCCTTGAGCAGTCCCATTGAAGCATGGCCATACCAGATTCTGTGGCCACAGTGACCTTTACATCCCCTGAGAACTTCCTTCTCTTTCCCATTTTTCCAATTACATTTGGATTTGAGTTGTCAAAGCCATTGGAAAACCCCTGTACAAAGACAATGACCTAGCTCCTACTGAAGAGAAGGGAGCTGCCAGGGAGGTAGGCCAAGTGGACACTGAGGTCACATTTTAGACACCAGGGATCATCAGTTGGGACAAAGGAGAGCTGAAAGGTGGCAAGGAATGGCCATCAGCCACCTCCAGAGCTGACAGCGAAGTTTGAAGGGGCAATAAAAGAAACACCTCGTCCCTGCTCCTGGAGGGATTATCTCATTTGCCATTGGAAAAATGAGTTCAGGAAAGAGGTAGTATATTTATGGAGTTTACTGTTTTCTCCTGAGCTGCACCTTGTACAAAAAGACAGGCAATTCAGCATGCAGCTCACCTGTGTGAGTCCATTTCCATGTGCCTAGCACCTTCTGGAGAGCTTTATATGTAAAGAAAAGGTTCACATTTTTGACTGGATCCTGGGAGAGGGTGTTTATAGGTAAGTAGCATTAGACAGCAACATCTGTTTGGCAATGTTATTTATGGGAAAAATAAAAGCCACTGATGTGAAAGATGTGACCTCTTTTCCTCCTCTAAGCTCCCTGAACAGGAGGACCACAGAGGGCTGCACTGTGATTGTACCTCCTTGTCTTCTGGCTTTGACAAAAGACCTGAAGGTCAGAGATACTCAGAGGATCTTCCAGCTGCTACCCAGAGCTACTGATGCTGGCTACCAAAACTACTGCAGGAGAATCTCACTTGGAAAACCTCAGTTCCCCTTAATTGGAGCTGACTAAAACTCGTGAGCAAGTCCAAAACCTTAAAGTGAGTAAGACTGTGGGTACTTTGATGTTTGTGTCCATCCTGTCCAGCTGAGTCAGGATCCAGATGCAAAAAAAAATATCTGATCATCAGTGGAACAGGATAACACAAACCCCTGTTTTTCTGCTTTCTAGCCCTGCATTTGTTTGTTGCACACTGTGTTCTCTGCTTCCAGACTTGACTTCTGATTTTCAAAAGACTCTGAGGTTGACTTAGGACCCACTTGAGTCATATCACCACCATGATATCACCACCCTGATTCACTCTGGTCAGCTGCCCTCTCCTAAGATAACACAGTTCACAATACAAAGCCCCTGATGAATCAAACAAACAAAAGACTTTTTTTTTTTTTTTTTTTTTTTTTTAAATTTTATTTTATGAAAGGAGGTTTATATGAGTACTTTAATGCTGTGTGACTAGTGCTTGGGCATTTGACAACATCTTCCTCTTAACAAAGCATTTTTTTGTCAAAAATAACTTGATGTAGAAACGAGTTATTAGTATATATTTCCCACTATATTGACAAGGGATCTCTTGGAATTTCCCTGAGAAATGTACAGATCTAATCCACTTCAGTAACATTTTGACATCCTAGAAACAAACAACAAAAAGCCCACACAATTATAAAACCCCTAAGAAAGTCTTTGCCTACAGCAGGAGATTGAGTCATTTCATTTAAACTCAGCCAGTGCTGGCTCTAGGTTTGCTGAAGGTGTAGATAAAAATAAATATGCTAAACAGTTATGATGGACATGACAAAAACACAGTTGGAGGCAAATAGGTCAAAAAAGGTTGGCTCACTTTCAGATGGATTAGGACAAATCTCACCTGTCTGTGTAAATTTCATTTGTAATCCAGTCCTTATTTTGGCTCCTTCATTGAGAATGACCTGTTTTGTCTTAATTTTTTCCCTCCCTGAAACAAGGGGTTTGTGTAACAGCTACACAGAACAGCTGCTTGGACCATGCATAGGCCAGTTTACATTAGACTGGTTTTTCTTGAGAAAGTCATAGTTTAAACAAATGGTTATGTCCATTTTAATCATTTTTGTCTTCTTTTGAAGTGTTTTTTCAAACATTAGCTTTTTTTTTTTCCTTCAAAATCAAGTTTAGCTTTACAAATTAGTCTGCTCTGTCATGTCCCCTTTAAACACAGCTGTTACTACAATGTAAACATAGGTTTTAAAATGTAGATAAACAGTTACAAGAAAGAGGGCTTCAAGTGTTTTTAACACATGGTCACTTCTTGCTTACTTGATTTTCCTTGGTTTAAAATTAGAATTTAAAATACACGCTGTATTTCACAGATGTCAGCCCTTCAATAATAACACTTACACAGTGCTTTATATTTTCAAAGTGACGAACAGAGAGACACCAAGTAATAATCCTCCAAATGCCCCTGTGAAAGAAGCAAGCATTATTTTATAGGTGGCGAAATGGAGTTACGCTGCTTATGGTAGGAAACATTTGCAACATTTTCCTACCATTGCAAACAGTTACAGTCCTGTCAGCGATAAGAGCTGTTGGAATCCCCCTAGTACTGCAATTACTATATAGTACTTCTTTATGTAGCAGCACTCTCTTGGAGCACAAGTCAGAGCCCAGGGCTTGCATATTGTAACGAAACAGTTGGTCCCTGTTCCAAAAAAAAAAGGTGGAAAATCAAAATCAGTGTTGAAAATTAGCAGTGATGTTCTATAGGTAGACACTATGCTAACACCGCAAACTGGTCAAAACCAGAAATGAATGGACAGGGCCAAAGCCATCACCAAAGGACTCAGTCACTGGAGCTCAAGGCAGGACTTAAAAGTTCCCTCACTGAGACTGTAGGCATTCATCCTTACTGGACAACATCACTTCTCTTTTTCAGTTACTCTCATGCCTTTTCTGAAATTTTTGACATTATGTTTAGCTGTGAGCCTCACTGAGGCATTACCACTCTGTTAAAAG
The DNA here is from genome assembly GCA_011076525.1 of Nettapus auritus. NCBI lineage: Eukaryota > Metazoa > Chordata > Aves > Anseriformes > Anatidae > Nettapus > Nettapus auritus. The sequence continues at coordinate 36,021,307 of CM021765.1, read as the reverse complement.
ACCATCAGACATGCAATGACAGAGTGTGCATGACTGTAATGTGAATACTTCTGTGAATGAGAGAAAGGGTATGGGGATCATAAATCAGAAATGAATGTTTCCTTTTAGTGAATTAAGAATGACTTCAAACTTAGGAAGTACTAAAATAAAGTGAAATTATGAATGAGCTTTCCCTTCGTGGTTATCTCTAATAAACGAAAGTAAAGTGAATGGTGTTTGTGCTGCATTTATATCAGACAAGCGGGAACACGTACAGAGCCATTAAAAGACTAGCATAAAATATTATGCCATTCATTTTTCTACAAGACTGCATTCTGGTTCCCCCAGATGAAGTTACACAAGTGCTTTCATCCCAAAAATTCATTTTCAGATACTCAGAACTATGTTAAAACATCAGCTTTTTGGAATGCATTTTTCCAGTTTTGGACTGAACTGATTCAATCAAAATTGGATAGGCCTTTTGAGAAAAGCAGGGAGTGAAATAGCATGTTTGGGGCACTGTAAAAACTACCTGTCATACTTTTTGAAATTGAGAGCAGTTGCTCCTTAGGAAACACTTAAAACTTCTGATTTGTTGGGAGTGGTAGGACTCAGCTTCAGTTGTTTTTTGTAGGAGTTAGGTACCACCATACCTTTTGAGGACATGGTCATTACATTTTAGCTTAGTTTTTTTGAAAAGATCAGTTCTGAACTGTCAGAGTTCAGACTGATATGTTTGCAGTGCACGGTAGATTTTGTCATGCAATGGGTTATTGATGTCGGAAGAAAGATTATTTTTATGGTTTAGGAGTTGAAACTGGGAAAGATGCAGAGGATTAAGACTTGTTTCAATTTAGCCATCACCCCAAAATTGGTACCTAAGTTCAGCCTATCTGTGGTCATTGGCAAGAGAAAGGACACCACAAAAAGAAATTTTTGACTATCATAAAAAGATACTTCTAAGGCAGAGGAGACAAATCACTCCTTAGAAGTACTCTTGATGAGGGAAAGAGCCTAAACAGCTACCTTTTAATCAGCTAAAATGTCTGAGATAAAAAATAATGTAATATCAAATCCTTATCAGGAAAAAAAAAAAAATCTAACTTCTCCACATACTCTGTAGTCCCTGCAGCATGCCTTTTGTTATGGGTATCAGTGATGTGGGATTTGGAAGGAGGGAATAGGAGTTTATCCTTTCACATAATACAAAGAGTACATAAGAGCAGTTTTCTGATATCCCATGCCAGCATGTGAACTGAAGGGAAACTGCTCTGCTGTTAGTTTACTTATAGTTGGTCAGAGTCAGCAGAAGAAAATGACTTTCACTTTTAATTGGTGGATGCTTTTAAAATAACCCTGCACCTCCCTTCTTTTTGTGTGATATGCAAAGAACATAGCTTTGTGAGATGCCATATCAAAGGAGAGAGTGCCAAAAGAAGATCTTCTGTCTGGTACGTTGCTTCCAGTCATTATTTTATGGAAGCCTTGCCTTACTGAACATGAAAACTGTGCAGACTGGAGGAGCACTGAACTGCTATCTAGCAAATAAGATAATCCCTTGTTCTATTTACTTTTTAAGATACATCTAAGAACTTCCATACTGACCACTTCCATTTGAAAAAATAAAAATAACAAGCAAGAAAAGGGAAAGAGGAAGGCAAGGTGAACAGGAATAGCAATGAGAAAGAGGGACAGAGAGAGACAGAGAGGAAGAAGAAAGAAATTGAGAATGATAAAAAGAGAAAGAAACAGAAAAAAAGAGGGAGAGAAAGACTGAGAGAGAAAGAAAAATAAAAAGACAAAGAAAAAGAAGAAAGAAAATTTGAGAAAGGGGGAAAGAAAAGAGAAAGAAAAGGGAAAGGAAGAGGAAGAGGAAGAGGAGAAAAGAAAAAGAAATAAGGAAAGAAAGAAAAAAAAGAAGGAAAGAAGGAAAGAAGGAAGGAA
>CM021765.1:35951404-36019374 GCA_011076525.1 Nettapus auritus | reverse complement strand
AAAGAAAGAAAGAAAGAAAGAAAGAAAGAAAGAAAGAAAGAAAGAAAAACAGCTGGGTGTTGAACCACCTGACTATGAAGAAATGCCAAAAGCAAACTGCCCATCTGTCCATATATTTGCCCTACTACAGCAAAAGCTTCAGTTGCAAGGCTACATGTTTTCCCACCCTCGTCCACAACACACTTGCCTTGCAATTCCATATGATGGTTGGGGATGAACAGGACTGAGATTATTATGATTATTATTATTATTATTCCCTTTTTCCTAGGGAAGTGGATGTGAGACAGACAGAGAAAAGAACTTTGTGAAGAAAAATGATGAGTGAAGGACAAGTTTGTTCCTCAGTACCCATTTTCAAGGCTAAAATTTTGTTAACACTTTCAAATAAGGGTCCTGTTTAAAAGAGAGAGGCTAGGGATGCTCAGCACCTTTGATGCTGGGGCCAGAGAGGCACCCCTGAAATTACCCTTGCCATTTTGGTCTAATGGATACACATCATACAGGGAAGCACCTGGTGTTTCCCTGGTTCCCAGGCCCACCATGGCACAGGGACATTCTTTCCATTTGTAGTAGAAACACACGTCACACACCTTCTGCACTTCCATAAAAGCAGTTCCTCCATGCGCTAGGCTACACAGGCTCTTTGGTAAAGAACAAGGCAAGAAATTTCATGTGTTAAGTTATACACCAGAGGGAGTCCCTTGAATGTAGTACAAACATCCTGATATTATCAAAGAAAAGTCAATTTTAAAATGACGGGATTCAAGCACTGTGGTCCATAGTTCACACTGTAGCTCCTCCTGTCTGCAAAAATTCATGACCATCCAGTAGCATTAACACTGCACTTTTCATAGACAGCCAAGCTCTGGGTCTGTTGAAAGTGAAATTGCTCCTTTTTTTTCTTTTTTTTTTTTCTTTTTTTTCTTTTTTTTTCTTTCTTTCCAGGATGGATCCTTAGCTAATTCTCATTGAGAAAACCATGTGAAACTGATTTGTTTTAGGTGATATTAGATACTAGGCTTCAACTAGGTTGGTATGAAAAAAACTCAGTTCTCACATTTGGAACTGCTTTAAGACAATATCCAAGATTTCCCAGCTATTTGGCTCTATATGGCGTTTACAATGATGGAGAGCACTCTCTCTGTTCACCCCTCACATGAACACAGAGTTTTGACATCAACCTGTTTGCTGAAAGGAATCTGTTTAATAATTCACTTATTGTTTTCATTTATTACAATTTCTTTCCCCATGCCCCTCTGGAAATGTTATAAATTTCATTACAGAAGACTAGCCATTCTGGTTCTTACCCTCTACCTTTTCACCTGTACACTGCAGTCAGTAACGTTCAGCTTCTCCCTACAGAAATGATATTCAGAAACCTACCAAATACTTGCATAATGACTTCAGGAGTTTACGTCAAGTAGGCTTTGAATCACTGTGGAGGTGCCGTGGGTCAAATGCAGTTCCTAGCATTTTGGCAGGTATTTTTTTTCCTACATTTTTAAGGCAACTGAATGGACCTTGTTTTGTCTTCTGCATTTCATTGGGCTATTTATAGAATAAGTCACACCATGCAGCTGATTTTTTTTTTTTTTTTCTTTTTCGGTAACATAACACAAAAAGGTAGTGCCCTCATTGAAGGCAACTCTGTTAATTAGAGGAAAGGCTCGTATTGTGTGAACTTTTGATAACTGACTGTGGGCTGAGCTGCTGCTGTTCTTTGTCTGAGAAATTCAGAGTCCATTAGGCTGATAGTCACTGTTCTTCTGAGGAAACTACAGCCCTTGTGGCCCTTCCTGTTTCCTTTCAACATTCTTAATGTGATAGTGGAAGAGGATATCCTAAGGTCAGACATTAAAATGTAAAGTTGTGAGGTGATGATTAAATGTGAACACAGTGAAAACTTCACTCTTCATTATTTTAATATAGTCCAGCCTGTGCTGATATAATCATTTCCAGCAGATATTTAAAGTAGTTATAGAAATGATGAAAAGAAAGACCTTTCATTTATTATATTAATTATATTTTGTGTGTTATTTTATTTTTCTTTTCTTTTCCCAGAGACCAACATTAAATATTAAAGTTTAAGTCTTACAAGACCATTTTAAAAGACAGTAATATATTGTCAGCTCTGTATTGCTCTTTGATCTTTCAAAGAATAATGCCGCACAAAGTGTTGCAGCAATGGTCACTTCAGTTAAGATTCACAAACATTTTCCATCATAATTTTTGTTTGTTCCACGGATTTGTAACCTGAAAAATCCATTTTGGGATGAAATTCTCCATTCTCAGTCACTGCCTGATGGCAATTAATTTTTAAAATAGGGGAGTGTTCTCTTCAGCTCTTTTATTTTTATTATTTTTATTTTTTTTTTACTTATGGGAATGGTGGAGAAAAATAAGCAACACTTTTCCCACGGCAAGTGGTTTTCTGAACACAGCTATAACAAAAACAGCTGAAATATTCATCTTGAAGCTGGGTGACCATACTACATCTTTCCATGAACTGACTGTATTGGTTCTTCTTCTGAGAATTATTTTTCTATATCAAGCTGTGTGTGTAGAAAAAGCTACAGCCTCCAGGCCAACAAGACAGACGTCTTGGTGGGGGTTGGCTGTAGACCGCCAAACCAGGATGAGGAGATGGATGAGGCGTTCTATAGGCAGCTGGCAGAAGTCATGCAATCACCAGCACTTGTTCTCATGGGGGACTTCAACTTCCCAGACATATGCTGGAAATACAATACAGCCCTGAGGAAGCAATCTGGAAGGTTTCTGGAGAGCGTGGAAGACAGCTTCCTGACTCAGCTGGTCAGTGAGCCTAGCAGAGGGGCTGCCCTGCTAGAGCTGCTGTTCACAAACAGAGGACGACTGGTGGGAGATGTGCTGGTAGGGAGCTGTCTTGGGCAGGGTGACCACAAAATGGTAGAGTTCTCTCTTCTTGGTGAAGTCAGGAAGGGAGATCAGTGAAACTGCTTGGGTTTCTGGGGAGCAGACTTTGAGCTGTTCAGGACAATGTTAGTGAGGGTCTTCTTGGGAGGCAGTCCTCAAGGGCAGCGGGACCAGGAAGGCTGGACACCCCACAAGAAGGAAGTCTGAAAGGCAAATGAGTAGGCTGTCCCTGTGTGCCGTAAGATGAACTCATGGGGAAGAAGACTGGCATGGCTGAACAGAGAACTTTTGCTGAGTCTCTGAAAGAAAAGAGAGCTTATGTCCAGTGGAAAAAGGGACAGAGAACTCGAGGAGAGTACAAGGAAATTGCTATCATATGGAGAGAGATAATCAGAAAGGCTAAAGCCCATCATGAGCTCAACCTCGCCACTGTGGTAATATATATATATATATACATATACACATATATAACTTTTTTTTTTTTTTACAAATATATTAAAGAGGGCCAAGGAGAACCTCCATCCTTTACTGGATGTAGTGGGGAACATGACTACTGAAGATAAGGAAAAGGTTGAGATTCTCAATACCTTCTTTACATCTGTTTCTAATAGCCAGATCAGTTATCCTCAGGGTACTCTGCCTCCTGACCTGAAAGTCTGGGACAGGAAACAGAATAAACCCCCCACCATTCAGGTGGAAGCAGTTAGAGACCTGCTGCTTCGCCTGGACTGTCACAAATCCTTGGGGCCATATGGGATCCACCCGAGGGTGCTGAGGGATCTGGCAGAGGCAATTGCAAAGACGCTTTTCATCATCTGTTAGCAATCATGGTCAACCAGAGAGGTCCCAGATGACTGGAGACTTGCTGATGTGACACCCATCTATAAGAAGGGTTGTAAGGAGGATCCAGGAAACTACAGGCCTGTCAGCCTGACCGCAGTGCCAGGAAAGGTAATGGAACAGGTCATCTTGAATGCAAATATTCAAAGTATGTGGGACCACCGGGGGATCAGGCCCAGAGGGTGGTGGTGAATAGAGTGAAATCCCACTGGTGACTGGTCACCAGTGGTGTTCCCCAGGGGTCGGTGTTGGGGCCCATCCCCTTTAATATCTTTATTGATTATTTGGACAAGGGATTTGAGTGCACCCTCAGTAAGTTTGCAGACACCAAGTTGTGGGCAAGTGTCAATCTGCCAGAGGGTAGGGAGGCCCTGCAGAGGGACCTGGATAGGTTGGATCAATGGGCAGAGGTCAGTGGGAGTGCTAAGTCAACATGGCTGAGTGCCGGGTCCTGCACTTTGGCCACAACAACCCCATGAAGCGCTACAGGCGTGGGGCAGAGTGGCTTGAAAGCTGTGCAGCGGAAAAAGATCTGGGGGTGTTGGTCGATGCACACTTGAACACGAGGTAGCAGTGTGCCCAGGTGGCCAAGAAGGCCAACAGCATCCTGCCTGGTATCAGGAATAGTGTAGCCAGCAGGACCAGGGAGGTGATTGTTCCCCTGTACTCTGCTCTGGTGAGGCCTTACCTCGAGTGCTGTGTTCACCTTTGGGGCCCTCACTACAAAAAGACCTTGAGGCCTTGGAACATGCCCAGAGAATGGGAATCAAGCTGGTGAAAGGCCTGGAACACAAGTACTATGAGGAGCAGCTGAGGGAACTGGGGTTGTTTAGTCTGGAGAAGAGGAGGCTCAGGGGAGACCTTATTGCTGTCTACAACTGCCTGAAAGGAAAGTGTGGGGAGCTGGGGGTCTGCCTCTTTTCACAGATAACCAGTGATAGGACTAGTTTGAATGGCCTCAAGTTGAACCAGGGGAGGTTTAATTTGGAAATTAGGACACATTTCTTCTCAGAAAGAGCAGACATTGGGACGGGTTGCCCAGGGATGTGGTGGAATCACTGTACCCGGGGATGTTCAAGGAAAGGTTGGACGTGGTGCTTAGGGACTTGGTTCAGTGGGTGACATTGGAGGTAGGGGGATGGTTGGACCAGATGATCCTGAAGGACTTTTCCACCCTTAATGTCTCCATGATTCTATGTGAGCTACTAGCTTGCAGGGAAGTTATGGTTCAGCAGTGGGAGAGCCCAGCAGGACTGTTGATGTACTGGAAGAGAGAAAAAATGCTTAGATACCTTCTTAAAATGGACTGTAGATAGAGGGCAAATCCATCTCCTACCTAAAGTAATCAAGGCAAGCTTCCATACAAAACTGTAAATTAAAATAAAGGGAGGTGCCCTACATAGGGATGGAGGATACCAGGACTATGGCAGTCTTTGCTTCTCAGCCGCAAGGGGATGGAAGGCAAAAGCAGCATGCAAGGTAGCATCCAAGTCTTGTGCACCCTGCACTGGCTTTAAACTGTCTATATGAACATGAACAGTGACACAGAGACAGTTTTCCATTCATGTTTTCCTTGATTAAATGACCAAAGCAAGTGATTGTTTACTTTCATATATATATATATATGATATATATATATATATGTATATGATGGAGATTCCAAAAACACAGAGAACAAGCAGCTAAGTTAAGGATTGCTGTTGGAAACTCTTCTTTTGCATTTCCAGACATTTTGTGATTTAACCATTCATCTGTAGCAAAGCATCAGTCCAGACTTTTCCCCTCCATTTAATTTTAGACTGAGTACAGACTGAGTACAATAACCTCGGTAAATTAAAAAGTCACATGATTTCCTTTCTGCAGGCTGAGCGGATATGTCTGTATAGCTCTAATGAAGGAGAGTCAGTACAAGAATGGAGAGCTTGCACTCCAAACACATCAAAGGCTTTCTGAGCTTGTATAGCTAAAGTGCAAAAAATGCAAATGTTGTGTGAAATTCCAATTTGAATTATGTATTTGGATGAATTGTGGTCTTCTTCTATTTGATTTAAGGTCTTCATCTGGAAAGAAAGTAAGATGGAAGTGGATGGAAAAAGCTTAAACAGTAAAGATGTGTTAAGATTAGGCACATCAGTAAAAACCTTGAGACCTGTCTCAAGTTGCTATACCTGGCCGGGATTGCAGTGCTTTTCCAATTCATGTTCAGCACTTACTTGGAGCATGAGCTCACTGTGGGCTTGCGCAAGAGGTCATGAATTCATTCAGTTTTAACCTCTAGTCTGGTATTTTTGATTTTCCTTTTTCTTTTTCCTTCAGAACTGTTAGGTCTGTCACTATATCACCTCAAGGAAAGGGAGCAGACTCATGGCATTTTGAAGAGACGTAAGGGACAGTTGTTGGACGGTGCTGACCTCTTTCATGTCCCATTACATAGAGTCAAAAGCTTGCAGCACTTCCCAGGAAGCATTCGGCAATTTGCAGGAATGGGTTCTCAGGATCTAGGTCACCTAATGAATTTTAACAGAGCGGAATCGCATTATGAATGGAAAGCACCAAATAGCAGATACTTTTCTTTATTTAAACTGGCTGGCTGTAATTTCTGAAGTACAATTGACTTCTTTCAGTCCCAGCCCTGTTGCAGAATTGTGTGGGGATGACAGAAGGATTTGGATAGTCAAATGTGCAATTCTACTCCAAAAACTGGCTTCAAAATGGCATTATGTATTAATGATTCCCAGAACAAATTCGCTCAGTTCACAAGTGAAAAGCTGAGGGGTTTTATAACTGCCAGCTCTGTAAATTCCCCTTGGGACATGAAGGTCAAGCTTGCGCTATTTCCTTCTCACACATCATCATCACCGTCATCATCAGCAATAAAGATTATGAGGACCAAATTTTGCCTCAGTTACATCTATGCAAGCTCCAGCGTGTTTCAGGGGGTTGCACAGATGTAAGGAATTGTCCCCCTGTGGCTGCAGAGCCGTGCTGCATGGACCTTGGGACCTGTCTGTGGGACAGGCTCCAGGCCCCTCTTCTGTGCTCCACAGGTCCTCTCCTGCATGTGACAGGTTTGACCCTGCAATGTCACCTCCTGGTGACAAATGGGCCCTGCAGGGATTAAGGGAGGGAGTCAGCTAACATGCAGCCAACTTTACTGGTACAGAAGGTGAAGGCCTGCTCGTAAATGTCATGGCTGGATCCAGTGTGGCAGCTAGGCCCTGGTGCAGGTGCTGAGGACCCAGGCATCAGCTGTGACTTTAGACCTTTAGCAGGGTTCAGTGGTGGACTTGGCAGTACTAGGTTGAAGGTTGGACTAGATGATCTTAAAGGTCATTTCCAAACCGAATGATTCTATGATCTCATGCTTGTTATCCTGATGCCTGGGGTTGCCTTCCAAATCACAGGGCTCAGACCATGGGCTCCCTTTACACCTGGACTTGTGCCTGTGTGGGAGAGCAGCTCCTGCAGCTTCCATCACCTGAGTAGGTAAAGGAGCTAAATGGCTTCTCACAACTTTCTGAAAAGAAAAGCAGTATTTCAGTGAGATTTAATTCACTTCATAAAGTATTGCCTAATAAGAAGCACAATTCCTGGGGAAATAAGTGTCATTCTCCTGAGAAATGTTATTTTTTCACTACTAAGAAAAGGGCTGAGCTTCTGTCTCAGTGTGATGGGTGTGTCTGAAACTACAAGCTGGACTGAGACCTGTCGTCCCTTTTGTGTAGGAAGAACTAGGGTGTGCTCCAGCATTTCGTGAGAGGATCCCAGACAACACCTCCCCATGGAGATACTGAACTGGACAGGGCTAGGCAGCCAAGCTTCCTGTGCAGGATTTCAGCGTCATGTGATTTCAAAGTCTTTCCATAACACAAATGCAGTGATGCAAGTAAGAAAGCAGGTGGTTGTGTGCTTGGAGAGTAACTTCAGGGGCGTTTTCAACTGTGTAACGTCTTTGGTCTTTATATTGTCTTGTTGCTTTTGCTGTCTATCTGAAGCAAGCCGTGCTTGGGAGTACTCCACCTGCCTGACTGCAGCAAGCCAGGAAGAGGTATAAGAGGAAAACTAGACCATATATTTGTTAAACTCCAGGCTTTTTAAAATGTATTGTTTTTTTCTTTTTTCTTTTTTCTTTTTTTTTTTCCTCCCCCCGCTCCCCACTCCCCTTCCACCCCGATAAAGGACAGTAAGACCCATCTTCCAAGTAGTGCGATGCACAGCTGGCAAAAGCCTTTTTGACACACCACCTTTGCAGCCTGTTGCTGTTGGGCTGATTTGAGGACTGAAGGGTTAACCTGGCATAGTTTAAATGGCACCAGGGGCACTCCTGAGGAGTAACAGTAGCTTTCCCAATGCAGGCAAGAGATTGAGAGGCTGCTGAAATCTTCACAGCTGTGACTCTCTTCTCTTTGCATTCCTCCATCAGCTGCTCTAACATGCCCCTGGCACAGATGTTCTTATAGGGATGGCTTCACATTTCCTGACCCAGAACTTCTCTGTTCCAAGCCAATCTGATTCTTCTGGCTCATAGTGTATCTCTTTTGTGTGAAGGTATAGGAGTGGGAATTTCATTTTTGTATGAAAATGAAGCATAAGCTCAATTTTGAGCTTTTCTCTTATGCATCAAGCTTCTACCTATGTGATCCAAACAGGCATTTGTGAACAGACATCCTGCTGAGCTACTCTGGATCAAATTACTCTGTTTGTGTGATGAAACACCAGAAGGATCACCATGAATCGTACAATACAGTGGGAGTACGGAACCTCTGCTGGGAAAACCTTGTATTTAACAGACAAGTCAAAAGCTATGGGAGAAAACAGGCACAAAAAGGTGAGGGAACCTACTGTGCTGCTTGACCAAAGTGGTGCAGTTCACTACTGTGAAAGCCAAGATTTGCTTCTGTACTGGCATCTGGCATCCGCTTCCCTGAAGATAAGAAACCGGTCGTTCTTTTCAGATTACTTTTTTTTTTTCATATGGATTTCCTTTTTGCTTTGGTATAAACTAAAAAATAAAAACATATTCTAAGGTCTAGGTTTTCCCGTGACCATTTCTTATACTCTTGGCCTACGTACTCACACCATTTATATATTATTATTTGTGTGTATATGCACAGCACGTGTGTGATCTATAGCTCGTGGAAATTTGTGTATACCTACTAATTTGTATGTTGTGGACGGCAATAAGTGCTTTTTGCAGCTTTTGGCCACCAAAATCACTTTGTGCAGCCTGCAGCTGGGGACAGAGAGGATGTTGTCCAGTTTCTTCAAGTACACTTTTAATGCCACGCTTCCTTGGTGACTATGAAATAACCAGCCAGGCCACCAGCCAGGCAACCCAGGCAGCTGGATTCAGAGGCAGCTTGAGTTACCTTGCTAGCAGTGAAGGAAAGTGTACAGGAGTGTAAGGTGGTGTCACTGACATGCCACAGGGACCAAAGAGCAGATTTCCAGTAGGGAAGTCAAGAAGCAGGGTGAAAAGTGTAATGGTACCTGCCATGTACTACCTCACAACCTCTTGTTAATAGCTTTCCCATCAACAAACTTGCCTGTCACTCTCAACAGATATCCACTTACAGCAGTTTACAGTCAGGTAACTTACGGCACCATGTTTCAACCTGATGCTTAATCTTGCACAAGCCCATGTGATAAGCAGGTACTCTACAATATCATAGAAATCTTCTAGGGTGTAAACTAAGTGACCATAGTGGTGCCATTGTGTCACTTGCTCCTAATGTGACAATAACCTTTTATTTAACAATAGTAAAAAAAAAAAAAAAAAAAAAAAAAAAAAAAAAAAAAAGAGAGAGAGAGAGAAAGAAAGAAAGAAAAAGCTTTTATTTCCCTGTTCAAATCTCTATAGAAGCCTCTATTTTTACTTGAAGCCTTTGATGTTATGCCCAAGTAAGATGTCTGTTATCATTTACTTAGAGTAGGTTTCACTCTTAAACTGTTTAATCAAAGCATCTAGTAATTGCTAACACCTAATAGCTGTTAGAAAACAATTCTGTTTAAGATTTTTTTAAGGTTTAAGATTTGTTTTACTCTAAGTATTACTCTAACAGATAAGATTTTTTAATTACTGCCATTATTAGAAGGGAAAATGAAATCACAGAAGTCCTGGGTTCCCTTGTGCGCTTTAGAAAAATCACCTACCTTTGCACTCTGAGACACTGATGCCACTGTTAGCTGTGTTGGAAGCACTGGTGCACCAAGACAGATATTTATACTCTCTTGTCCCCACTCCCTCTTGAGCAATATCAGGTAACAAAAACAAGTTTTATGTCCTCTTCACGCCATTGTGCTTGTCTACAGCAATCCCTCACACAGATACTGTGGTAGATTTACCTTGACCCATGCTGGGTGGTTTAATTCAGATAATTGTAGAGTTTGTATGGCACTCCAAAGATCCTTTATCCCAGTGGTGGCCCACTGGGGACCCACAAGCCAAATCAAGCCCACCAGAACAGCCACATCATACCATAGTTCCCTCAGACACAAAATCCATGCTCCTTCTTGAGGGCTCAGGGGTTTGGTGAACTGTTGCACCTGCTGCTACTGTCATTCTTTGCTATGTGACCAGACACGCACCCCTTAGCTCCTCTTTCAAAAAAGGTCCATCTTGTATCTTCCACAGATTTTCACCTACAGAGTGTGACTAACCAGACTTCACCCTGAATGACTGTGTTCTGCTGCTCTTTTTCTGCATCTTGTTCATTCCCTTCCTGGTGAAAGGAACAAAAGTTTCTTTGAGTTTTCTTGCAGTTGTTTCATAGACCATGTACGGCTGCTTTCTGCAGCTCTTTTGGTCTATGACCAAGCTGGTCTGTAGCAATGTTCAGTCCAGAAGTGCATGTAGACAGGGTCTTCATCAGTTATATTAATCTAAGACTGTAAATGGAATCCTTTTCAGTTTAGAATAAGGTTTCTATTTTAAAATGAAGACTGAACCATGTTTTATTCAAACTATGCTATGGATTTCATGTTTCTATAGTTACAATTCCTAACAAATCAAAAATTTGCTCAGCTTTTGTTGGTTGTTGATTTTGAGGACACTGAAATTAATCAATGCACAATCACTTGTATATGTATGCATACGTACATAAATATATATGCTTCATGCCACTTCTCCTGAAAGCTACTGGCCACCTTTCTCACCTGCTGCTGGAGGACTCCTCACATTTTTATCTGTGGATGTGAGTATGACACGTGTAGAGATGCTCTGGCCTCTGGTGGGGAGGAAGGGAGAGCAGAGAACAAGGGACCAACCTGATCTTTACTGCACCCTGGCCATGCCTACGCTCCCTCCCATGGTGTGGCTGATGTCAGGTAGACTCAAGGCCACAACTTCTTTGTAGCATGGCCCCAGCATTAGTGGGCAAAGGGGCTATCACTTGGAAGAGCTTGGGTTGCTCAACATTTTCTGGACTAACCCCTGCATGTGGCAGAAGATAAACCTGGCCTTGCTAGGCACATGGGATGGGTGCAGATCCCAGCTGCACATCTGCAGAACCTCCTCTGTGGTGCTGCTTCTTTGACTTTCCTGTGGGTTTTCCACGAGCTCATTGCACGAAAGGAGGAGAGAGGACAGACATCATGGAGTCTCTGACCCCATCGCAATTAGCCCTGGGGGTCAAGGGGCCGCCAACTGGCATCTTATTTGTCTTGTTTTCCTTGTCAAGTTCCCTGGCTGAGGCAGGAAAGCAGGGGTTGTATAAGCAAAACATAAAGGCAATTGTTTTCTGGGCAATGAACAGATCAGGTGAAGGCTGTTTCCTTTCTCCCATCTGCCGCACTGTAGACCCTTTTAGGCAGAACAAGGCACTACACAAAAGCCAGGGGCCAGCTACATGTTTCGTTATTGTGTGTGTCTAATTCTTTAATCCCATGCCATTCTTACTAAGTGATCAGTGACTTACTGAAATGAAAAATCCCAAAGTATTTATCTTAAAAGTGCAAAAATGGAATCACTTGAACCAAGGCTGATTAAAAAAAGGAGACTATACCTTCAACAAGTGGATCAAATTTAGCTGGTTGTAGGACTGACACATCTCCAGTGTCATCTGCAACAAGAACCAAATGCTAATTGCCTGACACTATTGAACACCTCATCAACTGTTACTTAGGGCTTTCCCTGTGCATGACTTTGGAAAAACAAGTCTTTCGTTATGCTTATCCTGGTTTTGTTTTTCAGTGGATGTGTTTTTCCTGTGCTAATGGGGTTGATGTACTTTGTTGCTACTGTTTTGCAAACTATTTTTGACGAAGCACACAGAGGAAGCTTTCACACAGTCTGGATTCACTAATTGGAAAAAGACTTGAGACAAATCTGAACGGCACCATGTTTCCCCATGTCATCACGGAGCAGTTGATACTCTTCAAAAGACCACAAGGAATGGTGGTGACATACTTCGTTTTCAGAACTCTCAGAAGAAGGAAGAAAACAGGAAGATTCTAATAAAAATGCTAAGTGCAATATATTATCTTGCCAAAAAGAACTTGTCCTATGAAGCCATGATTCAGAACAAGATGAAAATATGAAGAATTTGTCCGCAACTTTTTCAACTGCTTTTTCTGAAGTCAGAATATGATCCCAGGGTTTTTAAATGGTTGAGAAAGAGTCAAATCAAATTCACAGATTCTGTTGTGCTGCTGAAGTAGTAAAGAATATTTCTAGGAAGTTTCTAGGAAAGTGGTATGCTGGTACAGTAAATAGAATCTGACTTTTCCAATGAAGGGCAATTATAATTACAGCATGTAGGTGACACTAATGCTTGTGAAGAGTTTGCTGCAAGGCAGTCTGTACACTTGCAGAGATAATTAATCTCCAGTTCTGAATATTGACTGAATATTGACTACTATTATGGATCATGTCACACTGCTTTTGCTTAGCAATATGAAATCAGTAAGAAGAACCACAGCTCACAAATACCTGTTCTCATAGGCGACATATAACCTTATCAACTCTAAAGTATGCAATGTGGTGTTTTGAAGCAACAGCTCAGCAAGGGTTGATATGGCAGCTCAGATGGGAAAATGCAAAGGAAGTGATGTTGCTGGAATTTAGAAAGTCTCAATTACTGAATGGAAAATGCATGGAAAATAAATATTTACTGTCTGTGCACCAGATCAAAGGCACACATTATTCTAGGAACAAACCCAGGATAAAGTTAGAGGTGAAATGTCTGGGCTTTTGAAGGTGAACAAATTTTCCAGGAAATTATCAGGAGTAAAAGAGGAACCCAAACATCCACATGAAGAAACGAAATTTTATGGACTCATCAACTCAGAAATAATAAATTCTAATCAGTATTAATCTATGATGTGAACATAAAGTTCTCAAAATAACTCAATCCAAAAAATAAATAAGTAGTCAAGGAGGTCTGGTTCCTATTTCAATCAAAACCAATTGATTTTTCTGCTTCCCATCTTGAAAATTACTAGACACTTCCCTAAAGATAACTGAAGATACTGCAGATACATTTCAAAATTTGTGTGCTTGGAAAACTAAGTTCCAGGGAAAAGAAAGCTGGATGAAAGAAAGACAAGGAGTTAAAACTTAAATCATAGAATACATTAAATCCCTGCATCAACATCACTATTTCAGAGAGATTCCGACTTTAATGAATGCAATTTTAATATTTTTCCATATTTATTTTAACTTTGCTTTATAGAGATATGTACTACATTTAGTCAAAATGTATGCCATTTATTTTCTGAATTTGCACAGTTGATAAAAAATATTTTCATGGGAAACACACTGCAAAGGCCAATTCTAGCATTCAGCATGGAAGGAAAGGTTGGTTTCAGTTTGGAGTAGGACAGTCTTGGCTCAACTATTGCATGGTTTTATACATCTACCAGGACAAAACTGGTGACCTACAGATTACAGTTGTTGTAGAATTGTTTTGTTGTTGTTGTTGTTGTTGTTTTGTTGTTGTTTTGTTGTTGTTTTTGTTTTGTTTTGTTTTTGTTTTTGTTTTTTTAAAAAAAGGAAAAAAATAGGACAATCAATCATGGGCTAAGACCTTTTTCATATTTAGAACTCTTTTCTTATTAATACTGAAAAGAGCTGTTTCAAACAGTAGTTTTTTAACATGAGTAAATGGTGCAGTTTCAATGAAGATAACCTAGGTTCTGTCCTATACTCTCTTTCTCATTTATAAATAGAATACCTAAATTTTGAGGAAGAGGCTAAATCTATTATCCCAGTCTCAGTATGCCGTGTCCTACAATTATGTGTGGAAATGAAGAATGAAACTAAAGAAAATAAAAAAGATTTCCACATCTGTATGTCACTCATTCAGATCTGTTTAGTCAATATTATTGGGATATGCTGTTAAATGTGCATTTCATGAGAAATGATGTTTTAAATTTTTTAAATGCACCATATCTTTATTTTATAGGTGAATTGAAAAAAAATTTTTTTTTGAAGCAAATGAGTATTGTTTTAAGATTCCCAAGCACTAAGAACTCTTACAAGGCTATTTGTAAAAAGCAAGGATGATTTTGATTTTCACTGTCCAGGATAAAATAAAAGATGTGAAAAAGAAAAAGAAAGCCACAACAGGTAATGGCTAGTACATTGGATTTGTAAATTGCTTTCTTTTTACCAGGATGTTATCTGTCACATGAGTAGAGTTGTGAGTACAAACGTTACTTTTATGTGCAATAAGTCAATTGATTTGTACCATTTCTTCAGCTTGCACAATTGTTCTGCATCAGAGAAAATACATCCCTTTCCAGTCGGGCAGTAACTGCAGCCAACACTTCTTTCATTCCAATCACATACCTTTTTTTAGGCAATATATTACGTACAAAGAGACCATTGTACTTTTATTCCTGCCAAATGTGATACAGCTAACAGGAGACAAAAGAACAGAATGGTTCCTTTTAATAGATCTTGAACCTCTGAGTAAATATATAGAAGTTGCTCAAGCGCTAACCTCTGAAAACTGAACCCTACAGCTTTGATTGTAGTAGCTCAAACAAACCAAACTCTGCAGGGCTTGCCCAGTGGTAATTGCAATAAACAACATACAAGAGCTCCCAAATATTGCTCAACCAAGCACAGTGTTGGCCACCTGCCAGATGCCTAATGGCCACTTCTGACCTGCATACAATGGCATGGTGGGGGTGGATGTTGGCAGCCCAAGGGACCGGAGTGGCTCTGCTCTGGTGGCTCCATAGGTCACCAGTGGAGCAGAGGGAAGGCACTAGGTGAATTGTAGACACCTGTGGGTCACATCTGTGGCTTGGGGCAGGTGGCTTCTGCACCTCCCCCTTAGGTGTAATGAGTCAAGAAATAATATGTACACAACTCATGGAGAGTAGTAATACAATGGAACACAATCATTGTAGCCAAAACAAATAAAAGTAACATGACTTCCAATTCAGAATAGTGATAATCATAGCAACAAGGAGTTTTTTATTATATTTAAAACAAAATAATGTAGAAAGAATATGGCACTTGGAGAATAAAACTGGTTGCATGGAGAAAGTCTTGCTTCCATTCACATCGAAGTCATCGACAAAACTGTTGCCTTCCTGAGGAGCTGGTTTGGCCCAATATGGGTGGTGATTCTTGCAGGTATTAAGACTGTGTTCATCATGACATAGCCCTAGTGAAATGCTCAGTGACGAGGGGGTGATTCCCAACTAGTGTGAACAATGTGCAACTTCCCAAGTACCAGGGTACAATTCCCCTGTAGCCCCCACTCCTTGCTCTTCTCCACGGCCTTCCCCAGAAAATAAGTTTGAGCACATAAAACTGACCTTCTCATGCAGAGAAGTCTTCTGAGGAAAAACAAAAGCTGACTTTTCTTTCAGGATTGCCAATATGGGCAATATCACTTATTTGCAGTTATTACTCCAGTTCACAGGAGGCTAGGGGGAAATAATACCAGCAGAAATACTATACCAAACAAGAGAAGCCCAGTAATGAAGAGACCAGGCAGTGACAGTATATAAATTAATCATGAGTGCATGACAGGATGCTTTGTGCAAAAAAGCAAATTGCTATTTTTGGACACGTTCCGAGGGAACCTGAGTAAATCAGTGACATAAAGCATTCCCCTTTTCACAGCTCAGGACTCAGGCATGAGACCCTGGCTCATGTTGGTGAGCACTTAGTCACACCAGCAGTCCCACTGACTCCAAGAGCATAACTCATGTAGTCTGCTTTGTTCTGGGCCCCTTGGTTCAGAAGAGCTAGTGATAAACGAAGGCTAAGATCCAGCCACACAGTTGATAAAAAGGTCAGGGGCCATGACCTACAGGGGAAAAGCAGGTAGATGTTGCTCAGGCTGGAGAAGAGCTGACAATGGGCATATGCCTGTTGTCAGGAGATGACGCAGGTGTTAGTGAATGATTAAAAAAAAAAAAATCAACAACAACAACAAAAAAACTCTAGAAAAAAGTTCCATAAAAGGGAGAAAAGAAGGTGCGATAACACCATTGTAGTAAAACTCCTGAGTGCAACTGTATGAAAAGGTCTTTAAAGATGTGTTCAGTCAGGCAAGAATAAGTATACCCTGAGAAATCACTGAGGCATATAGAGCCCCCTTGAATAGGTGCAAGACAAAGCCAGACTTAATACTTAGGAGTGAATGTTCAACAAATACAGCATTGAAGTAACAGTATTAAAAAGTGCTGCAAACTTATCCCCTTCGAAACCAAGGAGGGCACTCACTAATGGTTCCCACACCAATTCTGTAGTAATTAAAGGACATTCTCATCTCAAAAAAAAAAAAAAAAAAATATATATATATAGATAAAAACAACAGAAATGATTAACCACCAACATTGCTTATAATTTCATCACTGCAGGTAAATAAATAAATAAAATAGTATTAATTATATAGAAAACATTTTAAGCCTTTCTTGATGTGAGGGAGAGACACAACAAGCTAGATTTTCGAAAAAGGAAATCTCTTGGAATATTACTGATATGCCAAATGGCTATTGACTGCAGAAGTAACTAAGTGGTGGACAATTTGATTCACCATCCCGAATACAACCAGGCTACTTTTAGGTTGGAGATTTGCACAGCATAAAGGCTCACATAACCTTCACTCTGTATTAAAGAGTATAAAAAAGACACTATCAGAATGAATATTGTCACAGGACTTCAAGACCAAAAGTAGAGTAAATAAGTTATAAACCAGCAAGGGAAAGAGGTAAAAGACCCAGTGTCAGGTTCAGGCTTCTCCAAACTGTCATGAGATAAATAGGGGAATTACTTATGCAAAGCACGTATCTGGATCACGTTTTAACTTTATAGCCAACATAAGGCTTTCCAAGTCAAGGACATATTAAAAATGATGCCAGTATTATTAACCTGATTCCCAGTCTCCAGATAAATTCCTCCTAGCCAAGAAGACAGTATATCCAGCAACAATATTTCTGTCTTTCCAAAGCTGAGGACAAGACAGTCCTAATGCAGCCAAAAAGCAGTAACACTCAGACATTCCTCCATAACTTAGACTGAACTTGCAGTGTCCATGTGAAATACAAGATGAGTATTGTCAATATACTCTACCTTATATTTTATAATGATCTCCCCAGCTGGCTATACTTTAAAGAACACAGACAGAAAAGCTGACCCATATTTCAGAGTCCTCCGTGACTAGTCCAAGCAGCCATCTCTAGGAGTGGATTCCTGAGCTCTGAAAGGACAGGAACCACCAGAGAGCAGCTTCACATAAAGCAACAAATCCCTGGCTGCTGAAGCAACTGCCCATGATTAGATTTATTGCTATCTGCCAAGAGGTCCAGCACAAGCTAAACAGCTTGTAGATTTTGATCTTACGCAAGCAGGAAATTTGCCCAGAGAAGCTGTGGATGCCCCATCCCTGGAGGTGTTCAAGGCCAGGCTGGATGGGGCTTTGGGCAACCTGGTCTGGTGGGAGGTGTCCTTGCCCATGGCAGGGGATTAGAACTGGGTGGTCTTTGAGGTCCCTTTGTACTCAAACCATTCTGTGAGTCTGTGATTTGAGGCTTCTTATGTGTGATATTGACTCCAAAGAAAGACCAGATGATGGAACCAAAATCCCTTAGCATGGAAGAATCATTTTTTTCTCCAAAAAAAAAGGAGGTTTAACATGGACTGAGGCTGGCAAGTACTCCAGAAGAAGTGCTTTTTTGAGGATTGGATGAAATGTCCATGTGTTTTAAAATCATCGGTGTTTAACTTTCAGTAGATAACATGTTAATAATGACTGCACCTTTGTGTTTGCCTTCAGTAACTGTGAAGGAGAGGAGAGAATTATACTTGGTAATTCTCAGGGTATAACAATGTTGGAGGTTGCCTCACCAGAAGCTGACCTGAACCCATTCACGGAGCAATAGCCTGTAAATGTAAACCCGCAGCTCTTAGGAAAAATAAAATACAATAAAAAACTTGCCAATTTATCTTTTCCAAAATGAGCAGTAAAAATTATTAACATCATTTTATAGAAGGTAGATATAGAAGTTGGTAAGTTGCAGCATGTACTGCTAAGAACACTTGTGCTTTCCAGCTTCAGCCATGATCTCCCCCCCAGATACCTGAAAGGTCCAACAAATGATCAAATTCCAAGATGCTCTTCAGCCATTTCCTCTCCAGGCTGTAATCCAAATGCTTCTGCTCCACATCCCTCTTAAACCCCAATGGCTTCCCAGAAACTGAAAAGCAACAGGGTATGGTATAGAGCTCACAAGTCAAAGGTTTTCCTTATGAATGAATCATGGTTATTGATGAGCCACTTTCCTGTCTAGATAAGTAGCTTACATCCATTTGTCAGTAGAGTCAAGCACTGAAGGAGATTGTCTAAGAAACTGCAAAATCTTTGTAGCTGGAGGTTTTCAAACTCTAACTGGACAAAGCCCTGAGTGACCAGGTCTGAATCAATGATGACCCAGGTTTGAGTGAAATGTTGATCTGAGTGACCTGCTGAAATCTCTTTCAGCTGGAATTACTCAGTTCTCGGAGTTGCACTAATATAAAAGTTACTAAAATAAGATGGATCTTTTAAGCCGTAAGGCCATACTGAAAAATGCTAACAACAACATTAAGAGCAAGGAAGAATACTTGACTTTTCATAAATGATGTGGCATTTCAGTGCCTCCATACCATGGGTCAAAGCCTGATAGACAGCTCCACAAATGTTCTCTGCAATAACTTAGGTACAAAGTTTGCATTAAATCCACACGGCACCAGTCATCGTGTAGGGATCTAAGTTATACTGAAATCCCTAAAGAACTACACTTCAATACCAGTGACAGCAACTCCCTGGGATCATCTGGAGATTTCTCCTGTGGATCTAACAATCCTTTCACCAGTAAAGAACTTTTCCCCATCGCAATAAAAGGCCAAATACTCCTTTTATAGAAGCAGAGCAACCTCTAACACTGTGAGTCCACTTGTCTCTCCCATCTCTGTGAGACTGCTGAATCACCAATGAAGACAATGAGGCCTGTTACAATGTTGTGAGGTTAAAGGTGAGTTGTGTGGAAATCTAAAAACGTGAAGAAACTAAAATGTTACTTGTAGCTGTTATAAATTCTCAAGTTAACACATTTGGATTTATTCAGTATTTAATTTTAGACTTTTTAATTTGAGTGAGAAATCTGAATCTCATTTGAAATAAGACTACTGATTGCCTAATACCACTTCAAGCTTATAGAATTGATGAAAAAATTTGAAAAGTCAATTGAGACAGTAAGAAAATAATTTAATGTTTCCAGTCATTCCAAGATTTCTTGCCAAAAGTTTGAGAAAAAAAAAAATCTGCACATTGCTCAGTTTCTTAAATAGATTTTTAATTTTTTTCACTTCTAGAAAAAATTCTGATTTTGAAATATTTTACCATAAGTATGAAAAGTAGAAACATTTTTTAAACAAATGCATTTTCCATTAAAAATAATATGAAACAGGTGAAAAGTGAGCAAAAAGAAAATGACTAAATTTTGACAAATAACGTTTTTTTCATACCAACATATCAACACTTCCTTGGTGAGAATTCTTTGTGTCTGGAAGTTACTTCTGATATACACAGTGTAAGAGAGGCAAGAATGAAGCTCTGGTGTGTGTAGCACTGTCAGACGTATTGGAATAACCTCAAAGGTATATGAATGAAAATCCCAGTCAGACTGTCTCTACAGGAAACAGTCCATTCAGGGTCTGGATTCCTTTCAGAGAATTCGCTAGCAATATATATTAGCATTTATCAGTGAGCCTTAAACAAGTCTTACAGGTATGTTACTGGCTGTTTGTTAATGACCAGTACAAGACTTTTTCCAGGGTCACTGACTCCCTGTTTGACTTTCATGAAAACAGAGCCAGTGAATCTCTAGGGCATGATAATGCTTCATCTCTTGCAAAAGACACAGATTTATCACTCAGCTCTCCAAGGGGACTGCAGCACGCTTGGATTGCGACAGTTACTTTCTGACATCTAGAATTTAACGTACAATAAGTTTCTGTTTGCATGTATGATTGGAGGTGACTTTTTCTGGTTTTGTTACCTAAATTAATCTTTGATTTTTCACCTGAGGGCTGCTTTTTCCAGGCCCATTTGGAAACATGTGGAGTCCAAAAATATTGAAGAATTCCTAAGTCTGGGTTCGTTCTACTAGAAATGAGCATTTCTGAAAGAAAGGAGGAGACTGGCAAGCCATCCTGCCTTGCATGCAGGACTAGAGGCCAGGAATCCCTCAGCTCCAGCTCCTGTACCTGGGCACTTTTATGGTTTTGGACAAGCCATGCCAGGTACAAGTGAGTGTTGCACACATGCACACAGGAGTGTAAGGAGGTAAAGACCCTTCTGACTCCATTTTACCATGAGAAAAAATATGTTTGCTTTTCTTGCTCTTCAGGGTGTGTGGATTGTATTTTACAGTCTTACAATCTCAGATTGCGATGGCGAGCCATTCTCATATTCCCTTCAGACTTTAAAAACAAACACATTTCAGATTTTGTTTGGTATAATGCTACACCCTTCCCCTCAGTGTCCTCAGCTGCAACCAAGAGCCCTGATAAGTCAGACAAAATACTTTGACAGCATCAAAATTTCATACTGATTTATAAGACCCTATTTTGATATATATGCAGACAAACATGTTTTTTCATTAAGTGAAATTAATTCTTATTTGAAATATGAAGATTTCATTGTCTGACTGGGTACCAGTTATTACACTAATACTCTAAAAAAATAAAGTAAAATAAAAATCAGAATATTTAGCCATGAAAATTCTCCCTCCCCTGCCTTGAATCTGTTGCTTAGGAGTAGGAGAAATGCTGCACCTCTTATTTGCCAATGGACAGCAAAGGGTACTCCATGGCATCACGTGAATTAAACCACTGCAGTTTCAAGCAATCAGTGAGGGACATCTTGATCTGCAAGTTTCATCTGGGCAGTCATTGCTCAGTAGCCATCAATGCACTTTTGCTCCATGGATTTGTCCCAATCCTGTTTGTAACCCATGTATACTTTCAGTCTCATGGCAGCAAACTCCACAATATAATTATGAATTATGTGGAAAAAAAAATGTTTGGCTTAAATCTTATTCTGTCCAGTCTTTTCTCTGAAGGCCTCCTGGCTTTTTTTGCTGGGAGAAACAAATAACCTTTTCCCCTCCTCCCTTCTTTTTGGCCTGTCATATCTCCCTTCAGTTGCATCTTTTTCTTGTTGAGGACTCTCTGTCTTTTTATATTTATTTTCATTATGTTTGCTGTTCCATAGCCCCTTATTGTTGTGTTGTGTTTCTTTTTAATGTTTCTGTTTCTAGTATTCCCCGTTTGAGATGCATATGCTATTCTACAAGTACATTCAGCATGGATTTATCCAGTGGCACAGTGATGCTTTCTCTTGTTCTGAGGTCCCCTCTAGCAATTCTCACTACCCATCAGGGAGGAGAATTGTTTGTTTCCTTTACAGATAAACTTAATATTTAGTGGCCTGGAGATGTACCTGATTTTTCAGAATACAAATACCCCTTCTCTGCCTATTAAATCCACCCAAAAGGAAACTTAATGTCCGTCAGAGGATGATAAGCACACACAAGGCACTCTTTATTAAACACATCAGAGTTGATTTGCAGGCTTTTACTTTACGGTTCCTACAATGTTAACAAAAACAACCGAGGGAGTTGAACGCAGGACGGATCATCTGGCGTAAGGCAGCATTTGATCGTATTTACCGCAGTGTGAGCACAGCACTTGCTGTGCAGCTTCAGAGTAGGCTGAGTTGCATCTGGTCACCTCCAGGCCAACCCCGGCCTCTGCCACGCTTGCTACTGTATCTCATTCATCTCTTGTCTTTGGAAGCTCGATTAATCCTTGAAGCACCACAGAAAGTACAAAAGGTTTTCATTACATATCGGTGAGTGTATTTCCTTAAGAAGGTTCTTGGCGAACCGTGGAAGTAAATGAATCACTGGCTCCTCTGGCTGCTGCATAACTACTTATTGTTTTATTGAACAAGAGAGTAAAAAGTCGCATAAAACCCTGCATACTATAAATGGTCAGGGTATAATTCAGACCTGCCCATGTGCACATTAATTTACGCACTGGTCTTTTTGGAAAAAATGTCAACTGAATAAATATAGCTTAGGCTGAGCACTTGAACCACGAATGACTTTTATTATTTTTTTGGTTAAATTCCATTCACCTTTTTTTCCCCCTTTTCTTGGCTTGTGAGTTTTTCAAGTGTAGAATGAAACCATTTGCTAACAAGGGTAAGAGAGTTAGGGCTACAGAAAAATCACATACCTTTTCATAAGTCATTAAGAGCAACTTTTGGCACTTTCCAAATATGGGACATAAACCTTTATGAACCTAATCCTTAATCTCTAGGTTCCCTAACTGATTTATATGTTTACTTATGGCATTGTGTGTTTTCTCCTTCTGAAGAGCACAGTCAGGTCTCTTAAAATTCACATGCAAGAGATCTTTTTTATGTCAACAGGATGGTGTGAATTTCAAGAAGTACCACAGGCTCCTTAATGCTTCAACATCCCTGGAGCCTCAGTTGCACATGTAGTTTTCGGAAAAAAAAATCAATTTTAGTTTCTTTCACAGAAACACGTGTCCTTCAGCTTGTCATGGCTTTTCCCAGAGGCTCTCCCTGGGCCTGATCCCCTAAAACCAGCTGTGGGAAACGAAGTGCCCTCAGCCCCATTGATATCCATGAGTCACTGTGGAGAGGTGTTGAATACCTGCAGCTCCCTTGGAAGTTGATGGAAAAGCAGGTGCCCAGCTTTTCTCCAGAGAGCAGCAAAGGGAGATGGGGAGTGCCCTGACAATGGAAAAAAATACAAGCAGAGGCCCTGAAGGAAAGAAAATGTGCTGAGGTCCCCCCATGTCCCATTTCCTCACAGGTTCTCCTCCTGCCGAAGCAACAGGGAGCCTTTGTGCTCCAGGAGGCTGTGCTCCTGGAAAAAAAAAAAAAAAAAATAAAAAATAAAAAAAAAAACTCCTGCACCAATCCAGCAATATTTTGCTTCCTGCAAAATATCTGGGGAGGGGTTGAAGTTATTTCAAGTTAGAGCTGTATCTACCCATGTCTATTTGGCCAGAAAGTGAAAGAGAAGCTTTTTATAGTCTCTTTAAAAGATTGTCTAATTCCCTTATGCCAGTGCAGCTGGGTTGATTCAAGAGGACCTCAGAAGCACGAATTCTCTCAGTATCATCTCCACAGAACTCCTGTATTAAGAAGAAATCTGTCATTCCCTGGATGTTGACCCACTGACACTCCATGCAAAGGATGCAGACAATTTCCCTCTGCACAACAGTGCTGACTCCTGAGGAATAACAAAAGGAGAGCTAGGAAAAACAAAGCACATGTTAAGTGTGCTGGTTGGAAAGGAGGGAGAAATGGCAGCAGCCAAAAGCCAAATGGTCACTATAGGACCACAGCTGCATGTCTGTGTCAAATTTTAAGGGCCAGCTTTGCAACAGCATGAGCAAAGCAGAGTGGGAAGCCTTTATGGAAAGGCTTGCTATGAAGAGGCAGTTGGAATTAAGCAGCAATTATGTGCCAGGCTATTGCTGAAATGTGAGCTGATGTTACACTCTGTGTGTACATACAGAGCATAGGATATATATATAATGGCATGAACAGCCTAATACAGCTTACTTGCTGCTTGTGTCCCATTAAATGGACAAAAGCGCAGCCATATGTGAATTGTGTCATTCCATACGCGGCTCTGCAATAGTGTTAAATTGGACATGCAGATTTATGGAGAATTGATGTTTTACGTAAAATAAGCCATATATTCAGAAATTTACGGAGGAACTGAGCCATAAGTAGAGTTTCTTTTCTCTGTATATAGCATTATCCTAGCTGATATCTAAGAATGTGCATGTCTAGTTCGGAAAGTTGAGCACACCAGATAAGTAAACCCCCATGTATGTGCAGAAGTGCAAATTACATACAAAAAAATGAGTTTTAGGTAATCCACTAGATGTGCACAATACTTTTAGTGGTCTTTACAAAGGCACACATTGCTGCCATTCCCTTTTGCACTTTGTACTGCTGGGATCCAGGTGTTCATGCTGACTTCATATTGATCTATTTGAAACGAAGGAGAGCTGGTGATACAAAGCTCTGGAGCAAGTCCTGTTTTCTTCAGGACTCTCTCTCCAGAACAAAATACTTAAGGGGCACTGACTTTCAGAAGATGTTGCCAGGTTCTGCTTTGCAGAAAAAATACAGAGGAGATTCTTGGTGCAGGAGAGGAAATTTATACAGAGAAACTGTTTTGCTGATTGATCACTGTTCCTCTCTATGAAGAGACTATTGATGATTTATAATGTGCTAGAGACAAGTAGGATGAAACTCATGTCACCTAATTGTAAATGTCTGTGTTGTTGATTGGTGGACTAACTGCTAAGTATTTTAGGTTGCAACTACATCAGTGTTTTAAGCTGGATCTGGATAGTACTTCAGAAGTGAGTCTCCTCATTGCCAGCACGTTGCACACTTTGCATTGTGGAGTCCTCTCAGTGTGCAAAATGCATTCCTTTTGGATGAAAACTAAGCCATGAAATGAGCTCTGGAGGAGCATCAAATGTGCCCCAACTGCTAACAAGCATTTAGTTCACAGGAACAGACTAGGGCTAGTCAAAAATAAAAGCCCTAAATGCATATAGTGTGGATGTTAGGTTCTTGGTGTTAGGTGTTTTACAGAGATGCTCCTTCCACTCTACATGATGTTTGATGAATACATAGTTTTAGATCCACTTCACAGCCAGTGGAAAGAAATTGATAGGGTGCAAGTTATTTGACCTATGCTAGATACATGCTTTAGGAGGAGGTAAATTTGGATGTCTCTTTCTCTTCATTGACTATAAAGGGAATTCAGTTAAGAAGCTCACATGTGGATGGTTTTCTGTATTCTCCATATTAGCATATTTACTTCCGAGGTGTTGGATGTCCTGCGATACTTCAAGTCTTTTATGTCTTTAAGTCAGTGAAGGTAACTTCAGCTCTGTTGAGAATGGTGATATTCCATATGCCCGGCTCGTGATGCATATATGAAGAACTGGGGAGTCAAGACCCTCAGGGTATCAACACAAAGGGCAAGATCATGCACCAAAGTTCTTCTCTTCCTTTGAGCTAGGAGACCTTTCCACCTATTAAGAAATACATGTTTCAGTTTTCTAGTGCTACTCCTCAAATGACCGCACTTCCACAATGACAGAGCAGCGTTGTGAGCAATGCAGTATTTCTGAAAAGGACATCATCCCCTATGGGCATTCAATTTCTCTCTAGTTTTACTTCAGTAAACAGAGTTTTCCCTCTGTGTATCTCTGAAGCAATAAATCAGTCCGGTTTCTCCCGTGTTTATTTATAAAAATGTTGACTACGTTCAACCTAACCTTCTCCTTGCCCTCCCCAATAGCTATAATGCTTTGCACTAGTTTTGAGTGTCAGCTGGAGTCCCGAGCAGCTCAGCACTCCCCGGGGAGCATGGGTGCTCTGAGCCACTCAGCACCGAAGCTGACGGTTCAGCTTGGCTTTAGACAGCTACAAGCACAACAGGAAAAGAAAGGAAAGACTGTGCATATTTTGTGTAACATTTGGCTAAATCAGCCATGGAGGGGTGTGCAGAGGATGAAACTCGGAGAACCACTGGAGAGATTTCTCATTTTTATTAATGAATGGAAACACAGGTTAAGCCCAGAGAGATGTATATGAGGGTAGGAGACACTGAGCTCAGGATGACATGATAGGAAGGAATGACTTTAGTTTTTATTGATAATATAAATGCTATTTTTCCCTCAGAATGAATGCCTCATCTTCCTCAGGAATAATCCAATCCCCTCACTGAGATAAATGACTCAGACTTCTTCTTCATGGTTTATTCCCTTGCAAACCAAATTATTGCCTTGTAAAACAGAGTATCTCCTCCCGTTATGCCCTTAGTGACAGAATAACAATCACTACAAGTACAGAAAAACCCTCTTAGTCCGGCTGAGTTCAGTTGAAGAACAACTGGCTTAGATCTGCTCCTACTATTAAGGGAGGAATGCCTTTATTTGTATTACATATGATGATTAGTTCCGATTATCTCTGCAGAGCTTTAAATAAACAGGGACTTTAGTGTCTGATTAAAGAAATAATGAGCTCTGAGTTATTTGTTTTGTGTGAGTGGAATTTAGGGATATTCCAGATATGAGCTAAACCCCAAGAAGACACACACAGTCCTCCCCCTTTAGAAGGCATGTCTGCAGTTTCTCCAGGATCTATGTGGTCTTTTTCAGGTCATGTAAGCCAACAGGGCTTTGGTGGCTTCAAAGGAACAATGCCAGTTTCCACCAAATGGGGCTCTGGTTTTCCTGCCTGCCCATAAGACTACTGTCCGCAAATGGGCTGTTATCATGACCAATACACCATGTCTGAAAAAGCACACAGCAACACACCCGCATGCATTTTGCTGCCACCCTGTGAGTTATTTTGTGTTCCTGCGGAGGAGCTTCACAGATGACGAAGCTTCACTGTTATGTGATATTGAAGAGTCATTTCCTTCATATTTTTGCTGTCAGCTTCAAGAATCAGGAGACACCTACACAGATATTCAAGGTCAAGCTTCAAAGACCATAAAAAATCAACATAAATCAACTCTTTCATGGATCAATCCTTTTCACGAACTTCTAGGAGTTTTGGATGAGCAGAAGCAGAGATTTCCTTCACTGCTGACAGCCTACAGCAGAAAGGAGGTATTTGAGGAATATTAGAAAGACACTGACACGGCAAAGGAGCTGCAGCACTATGTTTGTAACCTAGATGGTCCAAACAACGAGACTAAGGCTGTGGTATTGACCACCAGAGAAACTAAACCAATTCAGCAGCACAAAGAACAGAAGTACAATAAGTATTTCCCCAAGGATTAACTGCCCACATTGCCATTGTAAGGGAGGGAAGGAAACTGCAGGCTGTCCGAGAAAGCCAGAAATAGATCATCAGAAGCAAGCAAATCTCAGAAACCTTGACCTGGCTGAGACACCGAGAATTTCCACATGGGAGAAAAGAATGCTCTAACGGAATTCACCAATGTTACCCCAGATTTCCTCAGAAATTCCTCAGGAAAGGGGAGCCTCAATACATAACTAGAAAGAGATAGTAAATCTCACATAAAACATCCTCTGGGGAGAAAGGTGGAAGGAAGCTAGTATGTTAGCGCATGGCGTGCCAGCTAGGGGGAGAGACAACACCTAGCCAATACATAGCTCCTCAGTTCATCTGCACTGAGGCGGTACATGTAAACATACCACCTTCTAGCTGATTTTTGGCCCATTCTGGATGTTCATAAAGGGACTGAGAAAGTGACAGGAGGAAGAGAAGCTCTCCACAGTCTCTTTTATTGGAGTCATCCCTTTACATTAAATACTGATTTTCCCAGCACTTGGAGAGAGACCCACTCCCCAGCTAGCTGCAGAGACTGTAGGTGTGTTACATTCCTCCAGAGCTGTAAGTTAGAGCTGCTGTGCAACCTGCCCAGCAGAGGCAGTGGATGAAGCACACGAGTACTGTGGTGGTTACTGTCGAGCAGCTCTGGCTCAAGGTGCCATGGAGGGCAGCACTGCCGCAGATCTCCTTCTGTACAGCCAGCCCCCAGACCAGAGTCTGTTCATCACTATTTTAACTGTGAGAAATCACTTGATCTGCCTGGAATGCACCAGACAAAGGTGCCAGGTAGCACTAGAGAAAAAATGTTCTGCAGAGTTCCATTTCCGTTCATATCTAAAGACCGAAGAAACGGATATTAGCTACAATATTGGCAAATGCGATGAAACATCACATAGCACATACTCCTTATACTTTCCCTTGCAACAACCAAAAGATAAGATTTTTGTGAATGCCCAAAGGACTTCAAAGAATAGGCCAAGACTTGTTTTCATATAAAGTACACATGAGAACAGCTGAACCTTCAGTCTTAGTCTTGAAGATGTTCAGTTCTCTGAGTCCAGTTTCAATGGAAATGAGTGGAACTCAGATCATACATTGCTTCAGACAACTAGAATTCAACCTTTACCCCGCGCTGGCACTTTCCAAATGTTTACCCATCTCTTGATCTTCAAAGTGCATCCAAATCTCACTTGTTTGCTACGTCTTTTGTATATCAGGGAAATTAGAGTAACAGTTGGGGAATTTAATGTCTTTTTGTTGGAGTATCTATTTGTATGAGTGGAGCTAAGTGGATGTACCTGGTAAAATTATGCTATTCAAATGCTATTGGGACAAAAGACATAGGAGAGGTTTTAGCTAGCAAATACTTTTTCAATTTTAAATTGATCGTTCCTCTCCCAGGATCCTAGAGTTCACAGACTGCAGAAAGAAATTTGACAGGAATGCAAATACTATTGCATTTTGACATCCTGAGGAGCAGGTCTGATCAGGACAGGCCCCTTTCTACTGTGGTAAGTGGAGGAGAATGGGGGTGGGGGCACCTTTGGGATGGTGAAGAGGCCTGGAGGGTCAGGCTTATTGCTTCTAGGGTAGATGACTTCCCTCTGCATTTAAATCACAAAATGAAAATTCACACACTTAATAGTGCTCTAGCTGAGACACAAATCCTTCTACCTTTTGTGCAGTGGCCCCTTTCCACTGATCACACTCATTATAAGTAATTTACTCTCTTGCTAGTGCTGTATTTCCTGTATGAGCTGCATCCCAACAGCACCTTTACCTACTGTTGATGAAAGCCAACAGCAGTCCCTTAGTTCTGCCTTTTATCTAGTGGGATGAATGCATGCACTTATGGTTCATACAACAGCATAACTGAAATATGTTGTGGTTACACAGTGATAACTTACCTACTGCTCACATTAAGTGGAGCCCAGAAATTTAAGCATAGCTAATACATCTTCTTATGACTTAGGGTCCTTCTCGCATTTCTGTGGAGCACAACAGATTGGCCTCCACAACATGCACTCTGAAAGACAAATGAAAAACTATAATTTATCATTAAAAATGGTACCTTTCCAGCCTTCTCTTACCTCCCGAGGGAGAAAGATTTTGGCCACAGAGCTGGCACCACAGTCCTGGGTGTTGATAGGGGAAGATGGCACCAGGACACTGTTCCTTCCCTTTGTCCCCAGCCTGTAGCTGCAGTTAAGGCTGGACAGTCCTGCTGCCCACGTGTCTGGAGAAAAGCTGTGATATGTGCTTGGGGGACCTGCACAATCATGGTACAGTTGGTGCGAGAGCCAGGACATCTTTTTCCCCAGGCTTTCCTTCTCCTCTGAGAAGGAAGCGTGAGGGTGGGGGAGAGGCGAGAGGCTGAAGCGAGGACAGGGAGTCAGGGAGGGGGGGAGCAGGGAAAAGGGGGGGCTGGCAGAAAGAGTGGGGTGAAAACCAGACAGAAACCAGAGAAAGCGAGGATTTCCATGTCTCCCTTTGACACACCAGAGAAGTTCATGAGAAAGGCAAGCTTTTGATAAGGAAAATATTTTATTTTCATTGTTAACTTAAACATTTGCAGACCCCTGAGATCAGAGGAACATTTGGGGATGCAATCACACACACAGACAGCCATCATATTAAGGGCAAGGATAAGCACAACAATATTACCCGGCATAATTTTAGCCACGAGCGAGAAGAGCAATTGCCATACCGAGGGCTGGGGGATTGCAGATGGGATCAAGAGGTGGCTCATAAGGTAATCTTGTCCTTAAGAATGGTTTCACACCCTGCAAGAACTTGAGTGCATCTGTGGGAGAGCAGCCTCCACAGAGCTGTCCGCTGTGCCTCTGCCAGATGTGAGGGCCCACGGGCAGCATCTGGCGCTGCACGGCTCCAAGCCTGAGCAAAGCAGCACTGGATGAAAATCCACATCACACACTGCTTGCAGTAAGTGAAAGCAGAGTGCTGCGGGAGAGGTGCAACATCAAAAAAGTGGGCTGCCAAAAAGTGTAATCTTCCTACAGGAAACTTATGGCCTGGAGGCCCCCTTGCTATTCCCACAAGAAGATGTTTGCTGGCAGTGGAGCCAAGGGATGGCCTTGGCCAAACCCAGGTGCAGCGGGCAGGGCCAAGGTGGAGGCATCTGCTTCTTCTCCTGCCCTAGGGAGCCTGCACGTGGGTATGTCCCATAGTCACCACACCACTGTGTGGACCCTGCAGTCCAGCTTCTCCTTAGGAACCCTTGGTATACCTCCACAGTGGCCCAACTCTGCCTTGTTCTCACGGAGAGAACAGGGGTGCAGCTGGGGACTGGTGGGATGAGCCCTCTGCTCTCCATCCCCAACCTGGTCCCTCCAAACAAAGGGTGCTTGTCCAAAGAAAAGGGAAGGCAACCCCCCCAGCCAGGGGCCAGCTCCAGGTGGCTCAGAAATGCTGAAGGCACATACCCTCGCTTCTGTCTTTCTCATTTCTGTTTTTACTAACCTCGCACACACATACACAAATGCTATTTTTAACCTCCAAAAATAAGTTTGTAGGAAATTTTTTCCTACTGGGCTAAAAGCTGTGGTGAAATGACTTCATATATTGACTAGAGTTTGGCTCCAAACATGTTGAAATATTTGTGTGAGGTTTGTGTATTGGGACCCAGCAGAGTGCCGTACAGGTTGATGCAAGTGATACACTGGTTGCCACGATACTGCAAATGTTGGGATCTGTTGACTGGCCTGGGTGCACCTCAATGCACAAAGCACTTCTTATACCCGGGCCCAAGCAGCACACCGTCACACTAATGAAGGCAGAGGTTTCATTTAGCTCACTGAAGATTGCCGATCCCCAAGCATTTTCCAGCAGAGGTGTGAACCCCTTCAGAAACATCACACGTGTAGATGGCTGAGCAGCGCGGATGAACGTGCTTTTCTTCATCACTTTTTACACAGCTCTTAGAAACCCTTGGCTCCTGGGCTGAAAAAAAACACAGATTTCAGTTGCATGCAGCACTTCAGCCTTTAAATATTTTCTCTTTGCTTCACCAGCCATGGCTGGCCTGAGGAAACGTGGCTTGTAGTGAAACTCAGAAATAGGAGAACCTCTCTGTTTCTCCTTCCAGTTTCAGCAGGACATGCCTGCTGTGCCACAAAGTGGGGTTTCAGTGGGATTTTTAAGTTAGGATCACCCCCAAAATGTGGGGTGCCATGGCCCATGGTGTCATGGGGCAGGGGAAGGTCAGCAAGTGGCTTTGGGAAGGGGGCTGGCCCTAGAGCCACCACCTTTGCCTGGAGGGTGGTGACCAAATGCATCTCCATCCTCTGGGTAAAACCACCTAAGCTGCTGGTGATCCTTTTGTACCCTTTTCCCCTCCCAGCTCCAAAACATATATATCCTCAGGTGGCTGAGGTCCAGTGTATAAATTTGCTTCTCCTCAGTCAAAACTTCCACTAATTTCATCATGGTTTTGCCAAGAAAAAAGTAAATATGGAGCAGGGAGTTTGGGGATTGGAGCTGTGAAAGAGAGAGCTGGAGAGGCTAGGACTGAAATAAGTTTTGAAAGAGAGAGGTCAGACCCAGGCATCCTGGCTCCTTCCCACCTGTTTTTCTGGCCTCAGTGCTCACAAGGGGCCGGGATGCTCATGACATCCTGAGCTTCACAAGGGCCAAGTCAGCTCTAGGTCAGGCCAAGGAATCAGGGTTGCGAGCCAGCTTTCTCCTGATGACCCCATACACCATGTCATGCACAGCTCTGGGACCCAGACCTCTGCCATACGCTTACAAACACTCTCACTGAGGCAAGCTGGAAATTTCACACTTGTGAATGCAAAAAAAGGTCACTCCATACAATTCCCCCATTTGTGCAGGCGCATTTAGTGCTGCTGCCAGCATACACACATCCAGGTACAGCCTATATCCCTATCTTGTGAAAATTCAGACGCTTCTTGTCTACTGCCTGAAAACTCAAGATTTGCCTTTCCTATATAAGGTTTAATGTCCAGCCTAGGAGCAGTTTAAATACCCAGAGGAGTGGGGTTAAAACCAGCTGAACAATCCCCAGCGCAGTCTTAAAACTGAATTTCCTGTTCCCTCAGGTGGGGCAGTCCTTTCCCTGCAGCTGGGCCAATGAATTGGGCACCTTATTTCAATCTCTCCTCATTTCCCCATTAGCCAGAGTGTAATAAGGCACTGCAAGCATCAAGCGTGATTTAAATTACCACTTCTGCCCCTGCTCGATGTGCATGTCTGTGCAAGGTACAGGTTTTTTTTCCCCCTTGCTCTCTTTTCTGTTTCAATTTATCTTCCTCACTCAGGAGTTTGCTGGTGAATACAATGGCTTCTGACTGGAGAGACCTGAAGCTAATTTTCTTATTCCATTTGAATAAATGGCTGTTGGCTCTTACAGGAGTAGGTTAGCCTTCTCATGTGTTTGCAATCTCCTTAGCTCCCAGCCACAGAGCTCCTAATGCCTGTTGTATAAATAATCCGCCTTTCATACATGGTTGTGCTTGTCCTTGCTTAATTCTTTTCTGTATTTCCATCTCTAAAAATGCTGACCCTGGGAGGGTCCCACTGTGAATGTGTTTTTTTTTTGAGTGCTCCAGTTCTCTTTGTTCACAAAGCTTTTATGGCTCAATGGATGTCCTACCACCAGACAGGAAGGGAAGCCTCTAATGCCACAGGAAAAGGCATAAATGTCTTGCTGTAGGAAGCAGGGTCCCTGCAGCAGTGAGTGCACCTCACCACACTCCCTGTGCTGGTCCCCTCTGCAGCACAGGAGATGCCATCTCCATGGCGGTGCTCCTCCATCCACCTGTGCCAGCTATGTGCCATACGGTCACCTCAAGGACTCTGCCTCAGGTAGAGCCTTGGTCTGATCTGGGGTGTTTTCCTAAGAAAAATACTCACAAGTGTTGCTAAATCTAAACAAAGTTCATCCTAGTATCCCCAAGGGTGGATGGCTACCAGGGAAGTTAAACACGTAGAAGTCCAACAAAATTTACAGCCTGCTGTGGTCTCTTTCCATCCCTGTGTTTATTCAGATTAAACCTTGTAGCACCCAATACACTTTTAGCTTCTCTCTATCAAGCCTCAGGAATTAATCAAGTCCAATGCTACTTTTCATACATTTCAGTAAGGTGTGGAGGCTGGTTTCTCTCTGTCTGGATATGGTTTCTGGAAAGTAAAGTGCCGAGCCCTAAGGGGTTCTCATCCCCCTTAGGGCAGCACAGGGTCATGCTGATGCATGCATGTCCCTGCTCCCTGGGTGAGGGACCACCCCTCTGGTAGTGTCACCTCAGTCACCTCAGCAGCTCAGGCTGGCAGATAGTGACCATAAAACCACACCCCAGGGTCTAAACACTGCTGTGATGGCCC
Source organism: Nettapus auritus (assembly GCA_011076525.1). Lineage (NCBI taxonomy): Eukaryota > Metazoa > Chordata > Aves > Anseriformes > Anatidae > Nettapus > Nettapus auritus. The sequence continues at coordinate 35,985,892 of CM021765.1, read as the reverse complement.
CTCCATAGGCAATACTGACAGTCTGTCAGGGTTTCTTGTACAAGAAAGATAATTTGCTTATAGCCAAATGCTGCCTATAGATGTGAGCCAACCAGTGTGTTTGGCATTCGTATTCAATAAAGCAGGTCCAGGTGAGACATCAGTGTTTCTCAGTGTAAATCCATGTACTAGTATATAGCTAGAGTGATTTAAGGGTGCTCCCAAATGTCTAATAAAATCACTGCTGGAGAAACACCTGGCTCTATTAGAAGTATAATACCCTGAAGTATAAAATGAAGCTGCCCCTGTTTTTATTTTTTATCAGTCGTTATACAGATATTAAGAAACATGGTTTCCAAATATGCTGCCTCTGAAATGTCATAGATCACTGCCTCAAAGATATGTCTTCTTTTGATTTGTGCTATGATATTCCCCTAAAATAATGGGGTCATCTGCACAGCACCAGTATTGCTGGGGTGATCAAGACTCCAGGTTGTGTAGCCTGGAGCAGGACATGCAGGGTGAGCTCTGCCAGGATGAGTTGGTGTGGCCATGATAAGGCCTTCCACTTGTGGGGACACATCCCCTTCTTTGGTCACACGTGTCAGAGGCACCCACTGAGGACAGCAGGAGAGATGTGAGGGAAAGAATTTCAGTGGTCACAGGTGTTGCCATCTTTAGGTTTAGGGGAGAGTTGAGAAATGGGCTTTGAGAATGATGGTTTGAGACACAAATGCCAAATGGTTTTAGGGTAAAATTGTGCTATTCAGGCGCTTCTGAGAATCTCATACCTAGTGCTTTGAAAGAGTAAATACAGCACAATTGATAAACATACTTGGAAATCAGTTATAGTGTTGAGAACAAGCTATGTGCAATAACACATATTCTGTGCATGTATCTTAGGGGAAAGATTTTAACATCAAAACCCATAAGAATGATGAAAACCAATAGCTATCCACCATGTCCTTTTCACTATACCATTCTGCCAAACAAAATTGGTGAGACATTTCAATTTACTTACTGTCATTCCTCAAATGTAAACATTCTGAATGGCTTCAAACACTCAAACCTTGCCATGGCATTACAGTCTAAGCCACGATAATGAAAAGTGCAAGTATTTTGCAGGCTGAACAGCATCTATGTTGTTCAATGGCTAAAAGATACATAGCAGAAATTGAAACTTGGTAAAGTAAAATCTGAAGGACAAAATGCTCCTCCTTTTAATGTTTTATTGTTATGTTGAAGGATTCAGGTTAACTTAATTTCCTTCCAGCATGTGAATTAACAGTTTGACTTTGCTAGATGCACAGTTCTGTTCCTCTGAATCCTAAAAGCATATTGTTTACACGACATAATCAGCAAATGAAAATGATCTTGTTCACAGAGGGTCCAGTTCCCACAAAGTATCCACACCCTTCCTTGCTCATGAATTATGGATGTCTGGGGTCTGTGCTCTACCAGAAACTTGGCTGGGCTATATAAAACCATTTTCTGGAGAGCATGTTTTATTTTGAATGAAGCAGGCAGGCAAGAGGCCAGTAGAATTAAAATGGATCCTTTATTTAAAACAACTCACAAAACACAGCAGCTCCTACCATTTTGTTAGTCTCCCCTGTTCCTCCCGAGATCCCTTTTCCAGGCTTTGGCCGGTGCTCCCCAGTACCTCTTGCACTTCTCAGGGCGCATCAGAGGGTGGCTGCTATCAGGGCTGGTCACCTCCCAAAAGCCCATGGGCAGGAGAACAAGGAAACCCTTGTGGCAGCCCCAGCCGCCAAGTCACTGGGTCCATTATCCCAGCCGCAGCATCAGGAAGGTCCATCCATCTTTCGGCTCCCTCGGCTTATGGGAAATAATTCCTCCAGGTATAACTGCGAAATACTGTGAGGCTTTAATTCTCTGAATCGTAACAAAGAGCTCTCAGATTCCCCGGTGAAAAAAGGGAATGGTCTGTATCTATCTAAAAATACATTGCATCCAAATCTTCATGAATTTATTTGGATAGTATTAACAATAGTTTATTGAATACAAGCAAAATAGTGAATGGGACACATCCATGAGAGCTGAAATACCATGAGGTGTCTTGACAGTGCCAAGAACTGTCATGCCTGACCCAGTACAATGCAGTTTCCTTTGCTGTTCTCAGCAAAATCTTCATACATGATCTCCTGCAGACCTCTAAGTTGCTGCAATGTTTTTCTCCTGATTTACCTTCTGTAAAGCAAAATAAGAACAGGTCCATCTCTAAACCTCAGACAAGAAGTATGGAGCTCTGCTGCTGAAGAAGAGGCAATCTCACTTGTCCCAGGTTGAAACCTCTTTCCTTCCTCATGATACCCCCATTACAAAAGCAGCCTTTTCACCTCTTCATCCACTGCTCCTTCTTTCATGTTTAGTCTCGCCATGTTTTCTCCTTATCAATTTGTTTAGCTCAAGGACTTTGAGTTTTATGGGTTGTCAACACCATGGGCGCTACTCCTCACTGGGAGCCCTGAAGCATGGGAACCTTTTTTGCTGCCCCTATCCCAAAGCCTCCTCTTCCCCGTGTCACCTCCCACCATAAGGGGTTGGGATGGGCAGAGGCAGGTCCTCATGGACGAGGAAACTGATACTTAAAATGAGCTAAAAAAAGGAAAAAAAGAATAAAAAAAAAAAAAAAAAAGCCCTGTTAGCAGCAGTTGGCAGCCACTATGTAGTTAGGAGGACCTAGAGGGCTCCAGAAAGAAAGCATTTCTCTGTGCGCTTTCCAAGATTTGTTTTGAAAAGATGCCAGGCAGAGCTCTGCAGAGCTAAGTGGAAGTAGCAAGCATGATGGTGACATCTTTAAACCTGGCTGGCTACCAAAAAGCTTTTACAGGACCAGAGCGATAAGGCTCATAGGAGATTATTTTCTTTGTTGTGAAGTCACGTAGTCCTTGCTCCTGACAGCTCTGTAGGTATTTCTCCTAGAATACATTTTAAATAAATACTTATGTCACTGAGACAAGAGCAACCAACATAATTTATATGGGAGGGCTGACATTCTAGAATTAAGTAGAAAACAAAACAAAAGAAAACAAACAAAACATGACGTTTGCCATTTTTAAATCACCTCCAGGCAGGATATCCAGTCAGACATTACCACAGCCCAATTAACCTGATAAGAGGAGGGACAACAGTTAATGTTCAAAATGCACAACCTTCTCCCCTTCCCTTGCCTGAAAGAAAAAGTAATGAGAGTGGGATTATAAATTTGTTATCATGTCTATTAATAATCAGGCCAAGGGCATGGAGAAGAGACCTTTTGACAAACCAGAAATTAACAAGGAATAGTTCAGGGAGATGTGCTTAGTGTAGATTACAATTGTCCTTGAAAGGGTTCCCCCCTCCCCATACAATGCTTTGATTCGCAGTATCATCTGAGGGGAAAATACGGCAAAGTCTGCCAAAAAGCATCAGAAGAAAACGAATATATAGAGGAAAGGCTAAAACGGGATGGTGATCCAAAGTTTACAGGCTTAATGTTCAGAATTTCTCTAGTCCAGCCTTTGTCCTAGCAGCAAAAGACTCTGAGTTAAAATAAAATATATCACTGTGATTTCTGCTTGCAGATATTACTAAATCATATACATTATTTTTTTTCCTACATTACTTACTTTTCTGGCTCATAAGGGAGCTAACATTGAGAGATACACAGTATGTGAAAAAAAAATAATTAAAAAAAAAAAAAAAAAAAAAGTATTCTGATGCATGGGGTCCAAAAACATCACATCTCTGACTTCTACTATTTTTGCTCTGAGTGACTGAGGAAAACTGTCTTGTTCAGTGTACAGGACAGAAGGGACAGATGGAAGCTTGCTGAAGCCTATGATGCCTCAAATCAGAGGGAAGAAGGGAAGGAGTATTTCTGGAGATGAGTAAATGCAAAAAAAAAAAAAAAAAAAAACAAATTCATCAGAAGTCACCACCAGCAACTAGAGTGAGAACCAGATGTCAAGAGTGTTTAATACTTCAACTTCACGCAAGTGAGAAACAGAGCCAGGGAAGGAGGGGAAAAGCAGGGCAATACATTAAACTTCTTCTAGTGGCAAATTCCATGCTAGACGTATATAAATATCACTAGATAGACACAGTCAAGGAAATGCATCAGTCAACAGAAAGATGACCTATCAAGAAGACAAGCAGCAAGACACACTGATGAAATGCACTTGCCTGATATGAGGGCAGTTGTTGCATATTCTATCTGTTCTCTTTGGTACATAAAACAAACAAGCAAACAAAACAAAGCAGAATTCACTAATGTCTTTTGTATTTCAAAGTGGAAAGAAAGGAAATAGAGAGAAACATGCCAGTTCACACTAAATCAACTTGCAGAGAAAAATGAACGCTCATGAGGCTCTATCGCTGAAATAAATTCTCTGTGTATGACGAAGTGTCCTAGCTTAACACTCTTCCTGATAGAAGGTATGTTCTGCCACGTACTTTAAAGCCATCTAATAATCACACCACTTAAGTTATTGCTTCCTTTTCAAGCACAGTGTAATCAGGAGAGTGAAGTGCTCCTGCCCATAATATCCCAACAGCAAGGGTGGCAGTATGTGAAAGAATGGCTTTCAAATCTAGAGAAAACATGCTCAAGGGACCATACCCAACAGCTAATAGAGGTAACAGCTTGCTTTTTCTTGGGCAGAGGATCAGATGGGGTGACCCATCCTGGAAAGGAAGGAATAGAGAGCCTAAGAAACACCTGGCAGGTGTTTTCCAACAAACTGCATGGTGGCTTAAGACATAGGAGTCCTCATGTTGCTGCCTTCCCTCTCTCCTGGAGCAGGCCATACGCGTAGCAGCAATCATACACCCACATCAAACCCACTTCAGAAGAAAATCCAGGTGAAGGAGGTTGCTCTGCAAGCCTTAGCACCTGTGGTTGGCCATGCACGGAGCCGAGGGCAGGGCTGCCAGCTGCTGGCCAGGGCTGAGGTGCACCGAGCAGGGCTGCCCCTCTCTGGTGGCCTCTTGCATGATGACAGGGCTGCAGGACTCTGCCGAGACACTGATGACCCCCAGCAGCGTGGATGCCCACAGCTCAGCACCCCGGGGGCAGCAGCATCAGCCTGCTCCCTGGCTGGTACCGCAACATCAGCGTAGGCTTGTAATATGATTCAGGAATGACAGCAGATTTTTGTGATTTAGCTTACATCGCGTGGGACAGGGTTATCACGTCTACTGGTTAAAATGTGTTTCAACACATGCTTCAGTTTACACAACTGTAGACAAGCCCTTAGTGTGAAGCAGCAGCAGTATTTTTTTTTTTCTAAAGCAAAGATTCAAAGCAGAGCTATTTTTCCTGTGCTGTTTAATGAGATAAGACTAACCTGAGTGAAATCACAAGAAGATCCTAAGTAAGAACATTTGTGTGCAATTACATGAGATAAGATCATTCTTAAAAAAAAAAAAAAAAAAAAAAAAAAAAAGGCTTAAGTGCATGGAAGTAATCATTAACATGAAGAAGGGAAAGGTGGGCCACCTTTAGTTTTTGCAGTGTGAAATTCTATGTCCTTTTCTGTGTCTGTGGAATTTAACACATATTATCACTCAGACTGTGACAGATATGTTTTAGCAGAGCATTCAAGAAAGCCTTCCCCTTTCTATCTGCTCTCCAAGATACCGTGGTAACACAAACCATTCCTTTCTCCATCTGTCTGCATGGCTCCTCATTATTAATTGTATTTCCCAAGGTTCAGGAGTGTCTTCAGTAACCTTGGGAAAACTTGTTTTCAAACTCAAAATGTGGTTTCTTCCCTGATCCCTCTTACATCCCCCTCTTTAAAATGAAAGGCTCCCATTCATAGTTACCCTTTCTTTCCTCCTCTTTTGCCAGTTTTTAGTCCAATATGCTCATTGTCCCTCTATTCCATGACTTCAGACCTTAGACATTTTAACCAACAGTGGAGAATGTTGTCAAATGCTTTCTGAAAAACGGAGTCTATAATATCCTTTCCCCTTCCTTACCAGGGCAGTAATTTCCTCAAAGAATTCCAACAAATTAGTTAGGCATGATCTCCTTTCCCTGAATTGATGTTAGCTGTCTTTAATCAAGCTCTGCTTTTCCAAGTGTTCCCTATTTGATTCCTTAAAGGAGTTTCAGAGTCTTTCCCCCTTCAGTGAAGTCAAACTGACAAGTCTGATTTTTCCCAGTGTCTGGGGAAGCCGTCTTCTTGTTTCCATTAAGAAAAAAATGATGAGAAGTAAATTTCAAATATGTTCAACAGCCTCCCACCTAGAGACACTTATTCGCTTGAATTTTAAGTGCAGCTTTTGCTGTCAAGAAAGGGGACACAAACCAAGAAGACGAGGGTGGGAATGGAGAGGCACAACATTACAGATGACAACTGTGTGCAACTGGACTGTATATCGAGAAAGCTGAGAAACAAATAATACTGAGCGTTTCTGATGAGGTTTGAGACTTGCATGGATAAAATTCATATTCGGTTCCTCCTGTGGGCAGGCAACACTGGGACACAGAACCGTACCACGAGCTTCCCCAGGGATCTTGCTAGGGAACATATGCTGTGATGTGACCCGGTCTGTGTTACAGTCTTAGGCCTCTGTGTGCTTCTGAGGGTTAGTATTGGTCTCTTTGCAGGCTGCCCTCTAAGCCAGGCTTTCACTTCAGGTGTGAGTTAATTGGGGAGCAGGATGTAGGAGGTTAACCCCTCTGCTGCCCTGAGCATGGCCAGCCTCTGCAAACATGGATGATGTACTATATGATATGGCATCTTTCCCTGTTAAAGAAACAGACATCTGAAAAAATAACAGAAATCAGTCATTAACTCTTTTGATTGCTGCATTTTAAATGTACAGTGAAAATCAGATAGCCCTCAACAGGCCCAAATGTTTCCTTATGATTGTGAGAACAATATCCACTACCTACTTCTGAAACTGTCTCCTCTTATTTCCTTCTTGTCATCAAGCTCCATTCATAAAGCGTCAGCCTCCTGAAAAGGGACTCCTGGGTCACCAGTCTAGTCTCCCAGTATCACAGGAAATTGCACTAATTGCACTAAGTCATCCCTTTCATAAATTCCTTCCTAAAACTCCACAGGTTATTTGCTCCTGTTATTCCTACAAAAGACTAACTCATCTCTCTGCTGTTGTAATTTTCCTTCTTCCTATTTCCAGACTACATTTTTCATGACCCATTAATGTCCTTTTGTCCTTGTGCCAAGATTTTCCTTTGACTTAAATATATTTTCTTGTTTCCTCAAAAGCCATCTTTCCTTATGCCATCTTGATCTTTTCACTGTTCTCCTTCATTTCATGTTTTTGTTCTCTTCTTCTCAAAATCCTATCTCATTCAGGATAGATTGTCTAGAAAAAATGTTTCTGGATCAGGGACCAAATCTACCATTGGGCTGAAAGTCTCCATACTTGAGAGTCCAAATACATCAGGAGGAACATGACTTAGATACCATACAACAGCTGAACTGCAGGTAACTGACAACTGTGGCATGTGCTGGGTAAATCATATTGTTTCAAGACTTAGTAGAAAGGATCAAGACTAATATTTGAGACACAAAAGAGCACTAAGTGTCATTCAGCTGTGTTGCTCAGACCTGTTCTGGAACAAGATATGGCAGCTATCCCAGCTCCTGCAAATCTTACACTAGAACATTTCTTCATTGTAAAACTGATCAGAACTAATGAAGTGGAAAAGACTCCCAAAAGAGCTCCATTGTTACAACTCAGCTCCTGAGGCCAGCGCAGGGCCTGGCATAACGAGAAGGACTAGTGTCACCCCAATGCTGAACACTTGCCTTCACTCAACGGAAAGTGAGTTGCACAGCATTACTCTGTATTTTTGGGAGGCCACATAATATAAATCCTATTAATCATTAGTGCAATGTTAATGAAGGACAGCCCTGCAAGACTGGCAGTGGGTCAAAGCAGGGGCTTTTTTTTTTTAAAAAAAAAAAAAAAAAAGTATCTATACAGAAATTGTATAGCACATGCTCACACCTTCATGCAGCAGTCAGACCACCTTCTCCTTTCGTAACCAACAGCTTTTCACTGCAGTGGCTGCACTGTGCTCCAAAAAATGGCATTAGTTCCAATATTAAATCCCAGACCAACTCAGTGAGGGTATCCAGATCTCCAGAAACAATGCAGCATCCCTTTTAAAAAGGCAGAAATGCTAATATTTTGATGGGCCATTAAATGACATGTTCTACTGCTACAATTTTACAGTTTTTGCCTGTTACCAAGATTGACAGCTGCTTCTTCCTTTTATCAGGTTTGACATTTTAATATAGATTTCTGATCGGTTTTGAATTACTACACCTGGAAAATGTATCCTTGCTACAAAGGCTATAGTCTGATTCTGGTGTCTTATTAATATCCACATTCCCTTTCTGTTAAATACTGTGATTCAGACAGTTTAAAACAGTTTGGCTTTGCCTTGAAAACAGACAGTCAGCTAAAGATGAGCCTCCTTTTCCAAACCCTCTCCACAGCCTGCTGTTTTTGGCTGGCTTTCCATTGCTGACAGCTATTCTGGCCCTCTGTAGGCCACCCATGCCACCCACCCTTAGCCCTTACTAGGGCTCCACATGTGAGTCCAGATGTGAGGACAGGGACCTCGTTATGTCGTTTTGATTCCTGCTGTGCCACTTGTCCTGACTCAGCATACCGGTGAGAGCAACATGATGCCTGCTACCGCTGCTGCTCGCACAGCTGGTGAGGTTCCCCCGCAGTTATTTACCATTGGTGGCTTCAAAGTGCACTGCCACCACCTCCCCGGGGCCCACCAGATGCAGGTTTGCGATCGCCTGCTTTGTACTGCATGCCCATTGCGACAGGACTTTGGGAAGGAAACCACAGAGAAATAAGCTGTGAGTGCATCCCCTGATCCTCCTACAGTGGGCTCAGAAGTCACAGTACTGTAAGCCTCCCTCAATGTGAAGTGATTTCTTAGCTGACAGTTGTGCATGTGGAAGGCTAATAAGTGCTCGCACTGGTTTTCAGCCAGCTAATAGAAGTCAATTGCGGTTTATATCTTGCCTTTGCCTCCATATGCACCGAGGAAGAAGTCACTGGTACTGTCCACTGAAGTCATCTGCATTTTTTCCATGTCCAGTCAACTCTCAGTGTTATTCTCAAAAAACTAATACAGAACATATGTTAATTGGGCTGTAAGAACATATTCAGTATATTTAGCTTTGAAAAATGAAGTTAGGATGAAGAATGAACATCAAGAGAAAAATAAATAAATAAATAAATAAATAAAAAAGGATGGCTGGGAATATTTTTACCAGGGCACAGCTAATCCGCAACCTGGATGAGCTGCTCCCAGGTGATCAAGACCTGACTGTGTTTCAATCACAAATGCAACTCCTTTCATTTCTGCCTTAAAGCAAAGCGAGCTTGAGTTCTCTGGGCTAGCCTACATCTTTTTCTCATTGCAGAACTTGGCACTACTCAGCACGAATAGCATGCCTTGCTCAAGGAACGGTGAGAGTAATGAAGGCAGGGGCTTTCTGGATCATGCCTGAGATGCATTAGCAGAACTGTGGGGCACTTCCCACAGCACCTGCCCAGGCTGCTCCTGGCAGCACTCAGAGCTGTTGGGTTTTCCCTTTCATGATCCCCAGATGAAAACAACTTTTAAAGAGGCAGTTCCCATGACATGTTCATGTTTGGCAAGTAATGGCTGATGCTTAGGTGGAAAGAGAGAAATCACCTTTCCCCATTCGTTGTGACCTCTTTACCTTAGCTTCGCTCCACATCTGGTCCTCTTACCCCATGCCTCCACCTCCGGTATGCCTTTTCTTCTTTCGTTTTTCTCTCTTTATAACTTATCCCCCTCTTATGTTACCACCTTTCAAAAACACAATAGCGTGGACCTAACATAATGTTTCCTGCTATCATTCCCTCCTCACCTCCTCACCGGTGGTCCTGGTTTCTGCCATAAGCTCTTTGGGAAATGGCCTTCCCACCACCTCATCTTTGCCTCTGCTAGAGGGAGGCTCAGTCCTGGTTGGTCTGCAGGCCAATCAATGTGGCTACAAGTAGTGATAACAAGTAGCAATTTGCTCCTCAGTTAATTATTCCTATGTATGTCAAGTCTATAAGATATCCCTTTCAATAAAACCGTGCATTTCCTGTTTAGAAATTGTATACCTAATATCAGAAAGTGGGAATTGATCCATAATTTTACATCTCATCAGTTCAAGGGACAGAAGTCACCTCACCTGGTGTGTGCTGCTGGCCTAACACAAAATCAATTTTGAACTTGCAGTAATGGAAAGGATTTTTTTCTTGAATCAATTGAAGATGGAATTGTCGCAGAAATTTTTGAAATACTCTGCATAATAATCAATAACAAGGAAGTCCCGAACCGCTCCTGAACACTTCACAAGTCCAAAAAGTGCTGAACCTCATCCAATAAATTATTCATTGTGAATTGTTCGCACAGCTGTGCTCTACATACAAGGGAATTTCAGGGGGTCTAATAATCCTTCTTCATGCAGAATATTTTGTTACATGGGGAAAACAGTAATTCAGAGGATGCTCAATTTTTATGCTCTTGTAATAAATTAAGAAACTGTTTGATTTTGGCATCTGTGAGGGAAATACTCCTTTTTTTCACTGGAATGAACTATCTCAGACTAGTTTTTAATGGAAATGATTAGAATGGTTGCCATTAAGAAAACAGCATTGGTCCAGCAATTACCACACAATCCCAAATGATGTAGTACAGGAAAATATATTTATCCCAGAGACTGTGTTGTAACTTATGGTAAAAGTTGCTTCTTTAGGAGCAGCCACCACAACTCCATCTGTTTTAGCTAAAATATCTGTCCAAGTGACCCCAATTTCAACTTTATGAGGCTCATATTAATAGGGAATCTGAAGAAAATGAGCCAGAGTTTAGCTTCATGTCACTACTCACATTTTCAAGCTCTTTATCAAGTATCTCTTAAAAGTGTCCTGTATGCTAGAGCTCTGAATGCCTGTCTGTAAGTGATGGACTCGTCTTTAAAGAAACAGATCCACTTAATGTGTTCAGCTACAAACATGAGCCTATTGGTGCATATGAACTAACATGTCACCCCGTGATAGATGTTTCCCTGTTACTCTGCCAAAGTACATTAAGTTAAGCTCCTTTTCATCTCCACAAATAGTAGGGACTACAGATGGCCCTCATTTGTAATCTTCAACTAGCACAGCTGAGGGATGGGAGAGGGTGCTGGTACCCATTGCCCGCCTGAAACGGATTAAGGAGATTTCTGTACAGAGCAGCATTACAAGAATATAGCCCCAAAGCAAATAATAACAAAAAGGAAGGAGTGCTGACAGTGGCTGTGAGCATTGCCAAATGGTGCAGATGACAGTATCTCTGAGTAGACACTTGTATTCAGTGGTGAATATTTCAGCAGTGTGCATGACTCCCATCTGCCTACCCATTGCTGCTTGTCTCCCATGTGCCATGAGCAACACGCACTGTGAGCACTGCTGTACTGGCATCCCGGTTCTGCTGAAGTCCATGGCTAACCTGCTGACTTCAGTCACAGCCAGGATTTTGTCATTCACTGGAGCACGTCAAGGCACCTCTCAAAGTGGTCAGTATATAGCAAGCTCGGACCATTTGCTAGAGGCCAGGCACCTACATTTCAATGTTATACAAAACAAATCCTGCAGGCTCTCTGCTCAAGCTGCTTGCTGCAGACTTCTACCATAGTTGTTGGCGCTACAGTTTGCTGAAGAAACATCTGCCCTTGTAAGGCACTTCCAAGGTGTATTTTCCCAGAACACTGTAGTGTTTCAGGAAAGAGAGAGGAGAGAGGCCTCTATCTTTCTGCTTGGTGTACACACCAATAAGGTTGAAGCCACTTATGGACACAACGTATGGGTGCCTGCTCACCAACAAAAATGTCCTCTTGCTGTTTTAAGAGGACAAGTGTGCAGGGTCCGTGTGGGCCAGCCCTTGGAGCTGCTGCAGGAAGAGAAGATGGCTGGTAGATGGTACTGATCTTCCCCCATCGGTGCTTTTACCTCATATCAAAGCTATTTCTATCTCTCATGTAGAGAGCATGCATTGTAACACAGATGTTCTTCACTTGATACGTATTACAAGTGAATTACGTATTACAAGAGTGAATTTATGCCTCTTTGCTTTCAAAAATATATGATTGGAAAAAAGAAAAAAGAGAGAGATGAAAAAAAGCAAAGGTGGCTGCGGTTTTGTGTGAGGGGTCTGTGGGACAGGGATCAGTGTCTGGCTCTCAGTGGCTATGAGCAGACAGTGCCGAGCGTGGCCCAGAGAAGCAGGGCTGTGCTCCGGCCAGACAGGAAGGGAGCCCCAGCGTCCAGACGGCACAAAAGATAACAGCTGCCTTTCCAGACACCGTAATCTGCTCCAGCAAGTCACTGGGACCAGCCAGTGGGCCTTCTCCAGGGAAAGCTACACACAGCTCCACAGAGTGCTGCGCTTCGCCAGGGGAACGGAGCTGGTGGTGCTTTGGCCTCCAAGCTGGCGTAGACACAGATGTCTCCTTGTGGGGACCTGCCTCTGCTGTAGGGCTGGCGCCTTGCTGGCCCTGCACGTGCAGCCACCCAGAAGTCTGGCCAGTCTGGGTTCTGGCCATGTGATAGATGAACAGATACTGCTCTTCCGCATTTTTGCATGATTTAGTTACTCCTGACTGACCAAAGATGAGAACAGAAAGGCCTCCTGGAGCTGGTGCTGATCTCTGGTGCCGGGTGCTGCCTCAGTTTCCCTTCTGCATCAGTCATTGACTTCTGGCTTCTTCAGTGCAATGTCATGTTGCAGCCAGCTCCTAACACGCAACATTTCTGCCATGAAAGTCAATGTCCAATGCAAACTCCAGGTCTGGTTGCTCATGGCACAGTACTATATCTCCAAACATCTCTCTTCTCACCACAGTGCCATTCATCACTTACATGTTCCTCACTCTTTTCTTGCCTCTGCATGCAGGGAGTGAGGCTCCGTGGCATGGAAGAACCCAGGAATTCCCAAACCTCCCCTCTCGGTGCCTCACCCCAAGCACCCCAGCACAGCCTCTCCACAGGTCCCCAGAAGCAGGGAACAGCCTCACAGCATCTCATGGCCCTGCAGTCACCTATCCTCCTCCTGTACATTCAAGGATGCCCAGGACCCTAGGCATCATGGTCACATTAAATTTCTTCCCACCACCCTTCACCACACCTTCCTGCCCCTGTTGCAATGAGGTTGAAGACCAGTTTCCAAGGGAGACAGCAGATGTTGGAAGGCTCCTTGGGTGGAGAAGCAGTGTGGAAAGAGGGAAGCAGGGGAGGGTGAGGAGGTGAAGTAGTGGGAGAATCTGGAGGCTGGGCAGGGGGTGACTCTGAAGTAAGGGCTCTTCCCCCTTCATACTAAATTGAGAATATCTTTTCCTATTAATTACATAGCAAACTTCATAAAATTGCATAAAATTTCTTGTCAGAGATTCATGTTCAGATGTTGCATTCAATTTACTGATATATCTTTATCTTCATTCAGTTTAATTCAGACAGGATTTTTAAAATTATCTCCACAGAGCCAAGTGTTTCATCCCAGAATCAACTGCATTTACTTTAGAGTACAGAATTTATTTTAATACAATTTTTAACAATCGTATTTATAGGATTCCAACTAGGCTGAGCTTAAAAATAATGGTACAGTGCAAAGATACATGGATTTGGGTGGTTAAGTAGGTGTTGAATAGCCAACATCAAAATGCACAAGTGATGACACAGGCACATAATTATGCATGCAAAGTATCTGTATGCAAATTATCGACAGATTCTTATATTTGTATGCATAAAGGCATGCTTCCTTTCCTTATCTGGAAAGGCTATGGGTTGAACTTCTTCACCTGCTTTTCAAAACAAAAGAGGCTCCTGAAATGGAACTTATTAGTGCAGGATGGTCTATATTTCCAGGGCAGCTGAAAAGGTAGTAAAAGCTCTTCTCTTAAAATTTAACTTTTGCAAATACTAGAATGTTTCATATCTAGAGGAAGAATGTTCCCTTTTGGATACAAATAGCTCGATCCTGCATCCACCCCACAACCATATGGAATGAAATTGAAAACAAAAGCCATTTTCATATCTGCTGTCTGTCTTCATTTAAAAGGTGGAGTCGAGTGAACTTTCCTGTTAACTTTCCCATGAACGTTCCCATGAATAAAATTTTGTTTGCAACAGAGTCAGACAATTGTGGGCTTTCACATGTGGTACTGATGTGGCCATGTTTGCTGAGTTTTAAAGGCTTGGCATCTATTAGGGTGGAGAATCAAGTGCTTTAAGCTTTCCATCAGCAAAGAGCTATGTACTTACCTTATTGAAGAGAAGGACAAGAGCCTTGGAGAGGAGCTGCACAATATAGTCCCAGCAAGAAAGCAAAACCTGTGATCTGTGTTAATACCATTGTGCAGTACTGAAGGAACTTGAAGAAACCAGATGGGATAACTTCTATAAATATTTTTTAAATTTATTAACTCATTTCATTTATTGTATCTGCTAGGAGAAAAAAGTGGAGAAGCTCTTCCCTGGTATTCTTTTATGCTACATAAGAGATAAAATCCTGTTTTCCTGAACAGAAAGAGTATCATGAGAAAGGTTCTTATTTCCAGTTGGTCTCCTCAGAGGGGTTAGCTCCCAAGCTGTGGGATTTGTTCAAACCACAAGAGCTGAGTATATCCTGGAAGGTGATTCATTCAAAGAGTACAGCTGGGATTAATTCTGGATACAGAAGGACAAAAGCTCTTGAGAAGTACAACAGTACCTCAAGGGTGCACAGATGCTGACTCTATTGCTCTAGTGAGTGGTTTGCCATAGACTAAGTCAAACTTCCCTTGTCACAATTTTTTGTTCTGCTAAAAGAATCACAGAACCACGGAATGGTTTAGGTTGGAAGGGACCTCAAAGACCACCTCGTTCCAACCCCCTCCTTACGATGGGCAGGGACACCTCCCACCAGACCAGGTTGCCCAAAGCCCCATCCAGCCTGGCCTTGAACACCTCCAGGGATGGGGCATCCACAGCTTTTCTGGGCAGCCCGTGCCAGTGCCTCACTACCCTCTGAGTAAAGAATTTCTTCTGTATATCTAATCTAAACCTACCATCTTTTAGTTTAAAACTATTACTCCTTGTCCTATCCCTACACTCCCTGATGAGGAGTCAATACCCATCTTTCTTATAAGCCCCATTTAGGCATTGGAAGGCCACTATAAGGTTTCCCCGGAGTCTTCTCTTCTCCAGGCCGAATAACCCCAGGTCTCTCAGTGTGTAAAACCTAAAAGCAAATGTAAAATTGTGTAATTTCCAAAGACACACCTACTGTTTATCTGGTAACTTCTGAAATACTGTACGTTCACTGTCTATCACTGTAGGAAAACAAGCTTACTTTTGCAAATAGCAGAGACAAACTGCTCCCTACAAATAGTTATTGTAGCTCTATAGAAGAATTCAACTTTTCCCCTTTCTCTCTCCAGCAATCTGTTCTAGATTGAATTTTTCTCCCTCAAATCTCTGTTTATAGATCTAAATGCTGACAAGAGTCCACAGATTCTCCTCTTACCAAACAAGCCCTTTCCATAGGATGCAGGGGGTCTTCCCAGGGGCTAGCACAGGATTTCACATAAATGAGGCAGCCTTCTGCATCCCAGGGTCTGACTCAATTTCTGGATTATCTGCTCAGCAGCAACAATTCAGCTGTTTGAGGAGTCTTCAAGCATCCCACAAGCTCCGCTGTGTGCACCGAGGCTTTTATTTCACTGTTGGTTCCCCTGCTGTGCTGCCAATGACTGATGGCACACATATTCCCCTTGCGAGCACGATAGACTGTGCATAGTTCACCAGGGACATCCCAGCAGTTTGTGAACCGATGCAGGAAATATTGTCAACTATGTGTTAGTGATATATCCCAGCTCTTCCCATGACTCGTGTATTTAAAGGTTTTTATTGTTATTATTTATTCCAGCAATTGGTGATGACTGGTGCATACCAAAACAGACCCATAACCAATGCCTGTCTGTTTTAGAATATCCCAGGCTAAAACTAATTCATTTACTTTTAGAGGAGTGTCTGAGAAGTCATTTTGTTAGTCTCTATGTCCATATCTTCACATGAAGCTTCAGTGCCATCTGATTCATCAGCATGCACGCACCCAGAGCTCAGACACACACATCGTGCACCCATGCTGATGCTCATGCTGATACACCTCGCACCCTCACACATGCACCTTGCACACTCACATCTCACATGCTTACACCCACACACATTTTGAGCCTTGCACACAGACACCTCACTGACCTACATCTCATACACACGCACTCACAGAAGCCCATGCCTGCTACCACACAGGTCTCCCTTGCACACACGCACACCCCCCACACCTTGCATTCACCCAGCCTCCCTGCCACCCTCCCTGCCCACACAACCCATGCGATGGGCACTGAGGAAGCTCACATCTCATCCCCAGCCTCTTCCTGCAGCAGTGTCAGACCTGCCTTTTACAACAGCAAGAGAAAAAACTGGCAGTGAAATGGAGGGCCCCTGTCTCCTGCAAATATTTAGCATGTCAGGAGGCAGTGCAGTGGGGCAAACCTAATTTGTTTCTTCTAATCAATCAACATTTGTTAATGAAGCAGGACAAACTTTCACTTTCCCTGCCAATGAGGTAAAATGTGATTTTAAGCACAGCTGACTTTATTGTTACTTTACCAGTCACAACAAAGCAAAATAGGAAAGGGAATGTGCCTGTTGATCAGCTGCCTGTGGTCAATAGGAGAGGAAATAAAAGCAGAAGCAGTCTCTGGGTCCAGCCCAGGGCAGTGTCCCCTTCACCAATGTCCCTTTGAGCCCATGTGTGCAGTGGGGCAGCATCTGGTGCTGTTTTCATGAAATGCTGTTCCTGCCTGATCCCAAACATCTAACTGCTTCTGAAGGAGCCCAGACCATCAAGCCCAGATTGCTGAAGATGCTTTGTTTCTATTTTAATTGATACTGACTTCATCGGAGTTCAGCAGCCAACTATCTGGAGAAATTTGGCTCATCCCATCCTGGGTGCAAACTAATCTCCCACTTTCCCAGCAGCCCCTTCTCCTGTGGCGGAGTAGGATCACCTCTGCCCGTGTGAGCAGTGCAGGACTCTGGCTGAACCCACATCCGTTTGGACGACTGACCACTTTCTCACCATCTTTCTAGCTTATGGCTAAGTCCCATTGTCTGGGCAAAGAGCATAGAATTAAGATTTTGAGAGGTGTTTGTCAGCAGAATATTGCAGGTTTTCTGTAAAAAAGAGTCATTTACCAGAACACCATGAATCTGGTATAACTTGTTTGCTGGAATTCAAACTGACAGGTACTGCAGCTTGCTGCAACTTCCCAGCTACGCTTGCATTATCCTGGATCAGAGAAAAATCCACAAACCGTGGAGAAGTGGTTAAAGCTATGATAATTGCTACAGTCCCGTATTTTTTACCAGCAGTGAAATCAGCCTCTAGCTCCTGTATGGAAAGAATTATTCCATACCACTGTCCATTGTTCTGCACCATTACCAGGAAACAGGGTTATTACAAGATCGGGTCTCTTATGTTAACCCTGGGAAAGAAAAGAGATACATTCTGTTTTTAAAATATATTAAAGAAAGAAGAAAGTAAATCCCTTCTGATCTGGTAAATTGCTACTGTACACATTCATTGAAAAAAGAAAAAGGCTTTTTAAAGAACATCACAAGCATAGCACAAACCAAGTAAAACCGAGAAAAATTGAAGTTAAGGCAGGCACTGTGTGCTCAGTTAAACAGGGGATAGTGTATTAAATCTTTTCAAGAAAGCCAGAGCTGAGCTGCTCTGTGTAACAGGTAGCAGCTCTGGCAGACAAGCACAGTGGAGTCCTGCACAGAGTCTGGCAGCATTGCCACCATGCCACCGTGCCTGGAGCAGGGTCTGTCCTTTGCCTCCATCGGTTCAGCACATCCTCTAGTGTTGTCTGAAGCAGCCCTGGGGACAGGAGCAGTGGTGAGGCCCATCCCCAAGTTCATGCTGTTGCATCCTCCATGAGAAGAGCCAGCAGGGAGCCGGGAGCCCTGAGCAGGTTATGGACCTACAGAGCTGTTGAGGCTTGACAAGTCAGTCAAGATGACAGCCATTACACATGCTTTATTTTACAGAAATGAAATGATAACATCAAAAAAAAAAAAAAAAAAAAAAAAAAAAAGTAATTTTAAACATCTTTACCTCCCCATGTGACATTCTCACTGAGGCAAGGGAGAAGGAGCTGTTTCCAGGCTGTGCTACATAATGCTTTTTGTTCTGCTGCAGTCACCATTTCCATATGTTTAATTATTGTTGTTGTTGTTGTTATTATTATTATTATTTTATTATCTTTTTTTTTCTTTTTATTTTTTTCAGGGGGCATATTTTCCCTCTCCTGCCACAAAGCCATAAAGAGGAAGGACTGTAAGATGAGAAGACAAAAGCTCCCTGCCCCTTTTACCTACGTGGCTACAATACAGGGCTGCTTGTTCACCTGCTTTGGGTCTTACTGGCTCCTTTCTCATTGCCTTGAGAGACACCATGGAGCAGGAAAAAGAGGTGGTTCCCACTGGATGACGAGAAATCCACCCCTCATCCTCTGTGTGGGCCCCACCCCTTCTGGCAGGGAAGCCAGTTCTTCATTGCATGGACCAAAATGGAGGAGCAGGCCTGGGGGCTGCCCATCCTGCCTGCACACCTCAGAGGGCCACAGATGGACTTTGGAGAGTTTGGGCTCCAAAACCTTTCCCCAGAGCCTGGTGCTTCTATGCTGAGTGGTAGGGGCTCTCCTGTACCCCACAAGGGACATCCTGGCCAGGTCTGGGGCTCGTCCCCAGGACATACAGCAGGATGGGGCCACCACTGCAGAAGGTTTTAGCCCAAGCAGTGGGAGCACCCTTCTGGGGCCATTAGGCCATCTCCAGTCCCATGCACAAAAAGCATGCATCCCACCCAGCAGGCTCGCACAGCCAGCCAAATTTACACATGCACACCCATCATACATCTTCTTTTAATACCTCCTTTTCCTCTCACAAACTCCCTGGCCACCCCCGTTGCATGTGACTGTCTGTAGTTACTTGTATGTTGAATCAGAAGCATTTAAATGTACTCTCTGATCCTCTGCTAGAAATGGTAGCCCAACACATTTGGCTGTTGGCAGGTTGTGAGGGACTGTATGTACAGGCCTGTAAAGCAAATATCTTTGGTTTTGTAGTGAAACCCAGCTGCGCTCGTGCACGTGCCATGGCACACACTGCATTGAAGTGTGATGACAATCACAACTGAAAACACCAGACGCTTTGAAGGCCCTGTAATTGAAGTGAAAGAAGAAAGGCCTGGGCTTGGAGCCCATAGTGATCAGTACCAGGCTATGCAGCCTGCAGAAAACTGCCTTTTACGGCGTTTTACAGACTTTCTAATTGGTTTCCAGGGCTGGTGGCTGCTGCCTGTGCAGCAGTGGGAATCAGGGCCACATGGGGCCTGAGGTTGGTGCTGCCTGAGCACGGAGACGTGCCCTGCGGGGCCTGCAGCTGCTTGGGAAGGCTTCTTGCCACACCGCTGCCCTGCTTCTTGGCCACATGAAGGCAGTTTCTGCTGTTGGCAGTGGTTTTATGATGAGACCATGCACACAGGGTGCTGTACGTGTGCCATTTTGGGGGTTTAATGGGAAATCGACAGGCCCATCCCACTGCTGCAGCCACTTGGAATGTGGTTACTGTGCCACCGACCAGCACAAGCCTGTGTAAAGGGGCTTGTGCGCTCCTTGTCCTGCCTTGTTTGGTTTTCCCCAGATGAGTTTGCTCTTGCCCTCTCCTTCTCTCTCTCTAAATACAAGCCTGTACATACCCTATAAGTATGTGCAGACCAAAACACACTCACTTCTAAAGCGTCCTTGTGGTACTGTGTGCTTGACTCTGTCTGTTAAAGGACCGCATGTTAAAGCTGCCCGTATACACTTCAATATTCTTGAATCCTTTTGCCAAATATTTCCTGGCAGTCTGTTGGGCTGAGTTTGATCCCCTGATGGCAAAATTAGGTGAGATCAATGTAAACCAGGTCCAGAGACCTGGTAAACTTAATGCCCTATGTCAAACAGCAGGAAGGACTAACCTCTCTGCTTACACAGTTTCAGCAGGACTTAAGTAAGAGAGCTTTACAAGAAAAGCTGAAACAAGGACAGGAAACCTGACCAAGCATCAGTTTGGAAAACCTGGTGGATCTCTGCCCAGACACAGAGAAGGTGCATGGAGAAAGTTGTTCTCCTGTACCTGAAATATGTGTCGATTTGGGGAGGATTACAGCATGTTCCAGGCAAAGTAATCACACCCTTATGGCTTGGCAGAAAGGCTTGAGATATCTATGTTGCTACTTTTATTAGATACAGCTTAGTAGAATCTTGCCAGTACTTGCTGCTATCAGTCTTCTTCTTCTCCACCCCTTCTGCTCCACCACCACATTGCTGTCCAAAAAAGTCCCAAAGTATTCCAGTTATTTTAACTAAGGAGCAGAAGTGTAGCAATGTCTCTTAGAGGCTTATCCAAGTGGTCAGATATTCCTTCCCAGAAACTCTCCCCTCTGTCCTCCTTGAATCCAAAGCAGGGTTTTCTTCCTTGGACACAAACACTCAATTTCTCTCAACTTTCAAATGTAAGGATTTTTTTACAACAAAATCAACAACAAATTAGGTTGTAACTGGCAAAGGCATCCCAGCTGGTGCAATCGTCTCCTTTCACTCTTCTACTGCTGGTAGGGGTCTGTCTAGAGCTCTCCTATTTCAGCTATTCTTCTTTCTCTCCTGTCAGTAGCCACCAGCACTGGACTCTTGCCCTTTTAAGGCTCCCAGACCCCATTTTGTGCATATGCATGTATGTGTATGCACAAATTGTATGAAGGGAGCTTCTGGGAAAAGGGAAGGAGACAGAGCATCTTCCCTGAATGCATGCAATTCAGGAAACAGAAGCATCACATGAACTACCATAATAATAATTAAAAAGGCCAAACAAGGGGCATTGCATAGGTCTATGTGGTTTTGAATCCTCGCTTGCAATGTAAACTAAGGGCTGCTAGGCTGAAGAGGGCCTCTGGCTGGGGGGGGGGGGGGGCTGATCCCCGGTTTGAAAATGACTCTTCTAGCTGGAGATCTGCTAAGCCATGGCTTTGATAGCAGGCCTGTGGCAGAACCATGAGTTTATGGTAATTCTGGCTGCTCCATCACTGGAAAAGAATACAGGACCAATTTTTCCCTGATACATTCTCTACCTCTTTCTCAGATTAGCTTGAGGTCAAAAAAATGTGCCCAGTTTCATTGTTTTCCTTAAAAACTGGTTCTATATAACAATTTCAGTCTTAACTTGTTTCCATTTTCACAGAGCCTTTTTTTTTTTTTTTTTTTTTAATAATTAACAACAACATTAAATCAAGAGAGCACTTGTTTAACATTTCAACACATTTTTGTCTGAAGTGATTCACTCAGCTCATTTTCCTGGAAAAGGTGATTTCTGGGCCTGTAATCCTCTAGGTATGTGTTTCATCTTCCAATATTTAGCTGGTATGGACACATGGAAAGAAAATCTTATCTTGTTGAATAATACCTAATACCCTTTCCAGAAAAAACAATAATGATTTGGCACCTCTCCAGCTATTAATGCTTTATGAGTAACTAACTCCTCAATACCCAGAATTTTCTTCCCTCTTCTTCTGTATAGGAACAAAAATTCCCAGGCCCACCAGGCAAGAATTGACAAACCAATCCATTTGCAAAGTTTCTCAAGCACCACATCAACATGACTTCCATACATGCTCTTTGTAATAACAAAAGTCATGGTGTATTCCTGGGTATTTATGTGGATATCTCATGTCATTTCATGAGCTTGCTTGTTCTTTCCTCCTCTCTTCGAATTTTTCCTTCAGCAACAGGTATGAACTCTAAGCACAATACGGGGGATGTATTTAACACACAACAGTTGTTCTCTTAACGTGCAAGTGTTTTCTATAAATAAACCATCCATCACTGCTATATAATAAGCCACATCTTTTTCTGTATGGTCTCTCCTTGTGAACTGACATATATGGGGATGAATATTTTACCCTGTAAAACGGGGAATGAGCAAATACCAAAGCAACTCCTGGAACAGAGTTTTTAATTTGCAATAAAATGATTAAAAATGCCCAGATAACTTATGAGTCTAAATCCCATTTTCAAAAGGAGTCAAGGTGTAGAACAAGAAAGAGATGTAGGTGCCTAACCACACAAATAACCGTAACACTAACGTGTTGTTCCAGACCTGTTTGATCTTCAGCCCTTCTCCCGTCCTGTACGAGCTGTACATTCATAATTCCATCAGTGACATCCCCTGGGCTAATACATCCATACGATCACCTCAGAGCTTTTGAAGATCATTCTCACTTCCTGCACAGGGTTGTTTCTTTGATATATCTCCTTCTTCAGGCTGGTGACTGATATGAAAACCACGACAAGCATCCCAACCCTATAATGTGCTTCATTACCCACCAAACCAACACAATTCCTAACTAGTCAGAAACTGGTAATTGATTAGTGGTGATTTGTCAAAAAACATATGTTTTGTGAAAATACTTTTGATTCTAGAAACATTCATCAGCCCCAGACTGACGCTTTCTGAGTGATCTTGCAGGCTCAGTGTCCCCCGGCAGCACCCTGGTGGGCAGCAGAGTTCTGGGTCAGAGCCATGGCTCCCAGGTTCTGCTGCACAGCTGGGCATGTGGCAGCTCTGGAGGCTCCAGAAAGGATAGGACTGAGGGGTTTCTACATGCCAGGTATCAAAGGATGCTGCAGAGTCATCTCTGGCACCACTGAACGTCAGACTTGGTGACCCTCTGAGAAGACAGCACTCCCATAGTGTGATATGGCTGCTGCATTTGCTTTCAGAAAATGGGAAAAGCAATGCTCTGGGCTTCTGAGAAAAAAAGTATTTTCAGAATTTAGTTTCTACAGGAAAGGTTAAGCTTTTGTAGTTTTTGTTCCAATCTGGAACAAAACAAATGTCTGGAAAGGTCAGGATTTCCTACAGAGAGAAAATGCCAAGTTTTGATCCATGTCAGCCTTAAATTGTTTTATTAAAAACAATCAAACAACAAAAAAACATTTTTATTAATCATTCCATTTCAGAGCAAGGATTGCTAAATATTCTGTGGAGAGTGCAGCTTCAAAGCTCTTGTTCCTTATGAGGATATTTCAAATATCTGCACCCACTTCCTTCACCTGGTAACTCCCCTCCCCTCAGTGACTGTGTGATACATGGCTGTACTGGGGGATATTTCTGCCCAAGTATTGAACTGTCACAGGAATGGAAATGTAAGCCTATCTGATTAAACCAGAATTAAATGAAATTGTAATGAGCAGCGTGTGGCCAAAAAATGCTATTGTGTGCAAACAGAAAAAGACCTAACTGACTCTTTCAGGACACCTGAGGGAATTAGCTATACTTTTCCTAATAATGTAGAAGGGAGATGCATGGTCAAGTCCTTTTGAATGCATGGGTTTCTTAATTTTTTCTAGTATGAAGTGTGGCTCTCTTGCTATTGGCAGGGGACCTGGTTCTCTCCTGCTTGCTCAAGGGCTCTTACTCCTGTGTAAAGCAGCCTCAAGATGCATCTTGGGCACCATGAAAATATTTTATATTCACCTGCTACCCCCATGAGCAAGGCACTGGCAAAGCAAGCCTTCTGCCCTGATCAGAGAAGGGTGGCTGATGGGGAGTTAGGGAGTGGTCAGAAAACTGGAGTTCATTAATTTCCAATGCTCTGAAAACAAACAAACAAACCAGAAAAAAAAAAAAAAAAAAAAAAAAAAATTGTCAAAAACCTAAATGGCTAGAAATAAACATGATATTGCAGGCAAGCAAAATCCTTTCCCCTTTGTATGTGTTTGCCTGAGACTTTGCATGTTGTCCTTGAAGGTGGCAAAAGCCCCCACCATCTCCTTCCATCCTTCCCTAGGAAAAGGAGCCCAGCACTGCTGAGGGCAGCCTCTTCTGTGAGCACCCAGCGCCCTGCTCCAAGCAACCAGAAAGTGAGTGCCCATGCCTGCTGGTGAGCCTAGGCTCTGGACCTCTCCTTTCCACCTCAGCTGTGCTCTCCCTGCTCCCTGTTCTGAAGTCCCATGTTGTGGTCAGCACAGGTAAGAACCTATGTGTGTAAATAGCTTCCTCCCAGCTGAAGCTGCAAATTTTTTCTTTCTTAATTCAGGAACGAGGGTGTTCCAGTGGAGGACATGAGTCTCACCCACTTATCACCGTTGTCTGGACATAATCAGATGCTTTCAGTAAAGAAGATCCAGATTCCTTTGTGGACCTTCTTAACAGGTCTTAACTCCCAGCTTCTTGATACCTGCAAGTGAGCAATTCTGCTTGCAATAAAAAATAATCTCCCAAAAGGACCTCTGATCTTAAAACAAATGCCGTTTAATTCACCACTCATTAGGAGTGTATCTGGATTGATTTATTGAGCACTCCTGACCCCAAATCTTTTGAACAGCATTCCTTCACGATTAAGTAGGGAATGGATTTGGGCAACACTTCTGGCAAGCAGACTGGGAGTACACAAGTGATTCTTAAAAACATTCATATCATGTAACCTAATGAAAATATACTCCATGTTGGCATGCATTTGGCCCAGACCAGAAAGGATATGTTTTCCAGCCAGGGCTCAGGTAACTTCTGTAGTAAATAGGGCCAGAACAATTCATTAATTATACATTTGTGGTTGTCTCACCTTTGTGTATTTTGGAAATATGCAGCCACATTCAATCAATCAGGAAAACGGCAATATCTGGGGGTCCAAAGGAAATCAATGTTTTTGGTAAGTACATGACAGGCCATGGCAGGAGAAAACATTATATCCTCTAGGGGATCGGTTTCTACTTGCTGCTTAATATTCAAAGAACAGAGAAATGGAAAAAACTATCCCAAAAGTCTTTTATAAGTGACTGGCTACAGATGAATGCTTTCTAGATGAGAAAAGCAAGCTTTCTTGCTAGTTGCACCCAAGTAATTAAGAGCATGAAGAAACTTGGCCTCTGTTCTTTAAGCATGTAAACAAAAAAACTTTGAATTTTGTAATAGGAATCAAAAGAGTCCAAATTATAACCTCCTATCATGTGCCTTGCCATTCTCATTTGTCTGCAAAAACAAGATGAAGCCATGGCTGATGCATGGAATGGGCTGTTGGCTGCCTGCCTTGTTTGGCCAACGAAGGTATATGCAGTAAATCTGGTATGTGCCTTCCCTGCTCTTCTGGCTTCTGGTGAGCAGGAGAGTGCAGTATCTGGCTTGTCTCTCCCTACAGAGATCCAATAGCAGAAAATTTGCCAGAATATTTGCATGCACATAAATCATTAGGAGCAAATGTTGCTTTAGGTGGCACTTGAACAATAAGCAATGTCATCAGCTCTCATGACTTATCAGAAGATTCCCAATAACATTTTACTCCATATTCCTGCTTTGGGGGAAAAGCGAACTCCTATATTAAATCTGATCTCATGCTTGCAGGAGATTAGAAAGCTGGGCAAAGGCTTAATTAGTGATTTTTGAGGATGTAGACTGGGTTTTTCCCAACTGATTTTTTCAGGCACCTAACCGGCCAAATTGAATGCCTATTTCTGCTGGGCTTCTTCCGTGCTTAGCAGAGAGCAAGGCCTCACAGAAGGCATTGCTGCACAGTGTTGGCAGATTCATGTGAACCTGCTCCATCGTTCATGTCTGGACACGCAGAATCAAAAGTTTCCAAAAAAAGGGGCATGGTCGGGCTGGCTTTTCCTGTCATTGCATTGGGGTTGGCAGGGATGAAGAGAGACATCCCTTGATCCTTGAGGACCCGCATGGCTAGGAAGGGTGAGCTGAGGGGGGACAGGTACATGTATCTCCTTGGACTTTCCTGCATGCAGGCTCCTGAGACAGCATGTGGTTGTCCTCCTCCTCAAAACATTGTTCCTGGGAGAGCTGACCCTGGATGATGAAGCTGCACAATGTCCTTGCAACTTGCAGAGCTTGTTGTGAAGCTGGCTGTGTTTCCCATCCTGCCTTGGCTTATCCTGCTCCAGTAGGGCTATCAGGCTTCTGAGACACAAGCAGGAGCCCCATCAGAGAGGACTGGAAACTGCCCACCTCTGCTCACTGTCCCACCCGAGGAACAGGACCGCTCTGTGCTGCAGGCGGATGGGGGGCGGGGAATCCTTCACTCAGTAGGACCTACACCCCTGAGAGCAACACAAAGCCATTAATTACCTCGCAGTGCTAACAACAGGTGACAGAAAAAGCTTTATATCTTACACCTGCTCGCACGGAAAGTTTGTTCACTCTTCTGAGACCTTTCCAAGGGGCCACACAAGTGGCAAGCCAAAAAAAAAAAAAAAAAAAAAAAAAAAAAAAAAAAAAAAAAACCAACAGTTTCAGCCAGATCTGCCTCTTGCTTGTGCCTTTGGATAAAAAAATATGTGGTACATGAAAGAACCCTTTGAAGTGACTGATGTTGATGCTGCAGTGCATTTGGGAGAGCGCACAGAATACCGCTGCTGACGGTGTTAGGCAGCAAGGGGGGCTCTTCCTCCACCCGCGGGGAGAAGCTGAGGATATCTGAGAGCTCTTCCTGTATATCTATATTTAAGGGAGTGGGTAAATTTAGACTCTGCTGAAACAGGAGAACTGTTCATGACACCAGAGTGAGCAGAGAACAGCATCTGCCTCTCTGCAGCGGGGCTGCGTCCTGTCTCGCAGCGTGTCTACGACGTCGAGCCTACCTTTCCCTGGGTGGCTGCTACAAATTACTCTGACTGCAGGGCAGTTCT
Source organism: Nettapus auritus (assembly GCA_011076525.1). Classification (NCBI taxonomy): domain Eukaryota; kingdom Metazoa; phylum Chordata; class Aves; order Anseriformes; family Anatidae; genus Nettapus; species Nettapus auritus. The sequence goes on along the minus strand of CM021765.1, from coordinate 35,959,052 downwards.
CTGACATTGGAAAATGTTCTCTGCAGATGCCAGCGAGTGGATTTATTTTTAACCCAAAGAAAATTTGTGATCTGGGGTCTCCTGAATAAAACATGCAACCACCTACAGTAGGTGGTAATTTTAAAAGCAATTCGTAGAGCTGCCAGACGAACTTTCTTCTCTCGGTGGTGAAACAATTCAGTGTGCTAGAGACAGGGTCCTCCACACAGAGTTGTTATAAGGTAATTAGAAATAAAGGGAAAAAGAGCGTCATGAAAAGCCAATAAAGTGAGGGGGGAAAAAAATCAGCTTTGTGTCATGTCCAGAGCTGCTGGAAAATCCATGTCATAAAACAGACTGACAGTTGGTGGAAATTTCCTCACGTTAGGGTAAATTTTAAGCATTATTTAGAAAACAAATGCTTAGTCCACCTGGCCAAGGGTGTTACAAAGAACAAAATCCATCTACCTCCTCCCATCAGACCAAGAGGCGACCACACCACCACCCTGATGGTGGGCACACGCTGGGGCTGAACCCCTCCAGGATCATCTGTGCTACCTTTCAGTCAGGTGGTAGAGGACACCAGTGGCACTTTCTTATGGGACAGCAAATAGTGCAGAGGATGGGAGGTGGGGTCACCTGGCAAGGTGCTGGCAAGGGAGCAGGATGGTGCTTGTGTGTGAAGATGGAGCAGAAAAGCAGAAAGTGAAGGAGATGCAAGAGGTCACCTCTGAGCCTTGACCCCATCATCTTCCTGTTTTAAAAAGAGAAGACTGGGGCACAACTCAGCCCGAAGATGAATTCAGTCTGTTCAGCCAGAAGCATTTCCCCACTCAAAAGACTCATTCAAATGAGTCTTATGAGGTGCGGCTGAGGGAGCTGGGACTATTTAGCCTGGAGAAGAGGAGGCTCAGGGGCGACCTTATCACACTCTACAGGTACCTTAAAGGAGGCTATAGCAAGGTGGCGGTTGGTCTGTTCTCCCATGTGCCTGGTGACAGGACGAGGGGGAAGGGGCTAAAGTTGTGCCAGGGGAGGTTTAGGTTGGATATTAGGAAGAACTTCTTTACAGAAAGGGTTGTTAGGCACTGGAATAGGCTGCCCAGGGAAGTGGTTGAGTCACCATCCCTGGAGGTCTTTAAAAGACGTTTAGATGTAGAGCTTAGGGATACGGTTTAGTGGAAGACTTGTTAGCGTTAGGTCAGAGGTTGGACTCGGTGATCTTGTAGGTCTCTTCCAACCTAGACTATTCTGTGATTTTGTGAAAAAGTCACGAGTCCTTCTCAAATATTCCTGTGTGATTAAAAAAAGGAAATGCAACTACTTTATAAATTTGGGGTTATGGGATTAGGCCCGTAATAGCTTAGCTCAGATTTAGGGGCCTGATCCTGTCCCAGTGAACACGATGGGAGGTCAGTTATCAAGCCACAGGAGGTAAGATAAAGGTCTGTATGAGTTACTATCTTTAACTGTTAAAGCTAGTCTTATTGGGCCTAGCCCAACTTCAGCTGAAGTCAATGAAAGGACTCCTGCTGACTTTAATGAGAGTTGGATTGGCCCTATTGTCCTTTGCTGAGCAAAGTAATTTCAAAAGGTCAGGAGGTGAACTAAAGGAGAAAAGAAACAACTACATCGATAAGCTATATTCAGCGTGCTCACCTTATAAAGAAAAAGTATTTTCTTAGGTGGTGGGAGTAGTTCAAACTAGTCCTTGTCGACTATGAATGAAAAAAATATGGTTTTACTCAAAATTAAAAAATTAAAAGTGAAAATGAAAATTGCTGAGTTCTGACTTGATGATCTCCCCGTGACTTCCATCTGCTCAATTTGCAAAAACAACCAACACCAAAGTTAGAGCCCAATCTCAATGAAACCAACTTTGGGCTGGTATACTTCCAATGGTATTAATGGATTTCTTCTTGACTGACACTGCTGTGAGAGCTAAAATAAGGTGCTGTGTTTGCAATTGCTGTGGCTGCAGTTTATCTTGGGCTGTGGACATCTTGCTCCACTTTCAATATGGTTGCAGGTTTCATCTGCAGATGAAGCAAATCGATTGTCAAAGTGGCAGGGGAAAAATGAGGAAGAAGAGGAGTATTAGTCAGTGAACCTATTGATGGTGTAAAAATGAGAGCAGTCCACAGCTAATATTCCAAATGGTGCCTTGGCTTTGAAGGACTAAGAAGACACAAAGGAGAGAAAACCTCCAGTGTGTTTTCCAGTTGTGCCTTCCTGTGAACCTTCTGGGTTTTTACTTACTTTGGGGCCTCTCCAAGTCTAAAAACTCAGGTCACAGGTTTTATCACCTTATTCAGCAGATGAAATGATAAAACGAGAAGTTGCTATTTTTACACAATACCTTTTCAGAGCCCAGTAGCATCTTAAATTGCAGACGTCTCCGTCAGAACAGCTCTCATGCACTAGATGTTGGAAGATGCTGCCAACAATCATATTCACAAAAATTTTTCTTTTCCAGATTATCCCCCTTCCAGAATGATTTTTAGGATCCCAGCATTATAAAACCTGCTGCCTATCTTGGGAAATGGCTGGAGGAGTTTGGTTTTGATTTTTAGCATTGTCCTCACTAAATGTTTCATGCTGTGAAATTCAGATAGTCTGCTCTGATATAGGCAGTAGCAATAGGAAAATTAAAGTTTACCCTCCCCCCCCCCAATTTATTGCTATTTTCAATATTAAAAAAATTCTCTACCAAGCTGTGATGAATCAGACCCATCTTTCCAGCAGATGGTTAAAACTAAAGGGGGAGAAGGATGGCTTCATTGGGCTCATCCACGAAGCCCTCCAAGCGGTTCCTTTTGCAGGCAGGTTTGTGGCCCGGCGCTCAGCAGGTTCTGGCCATCAAGGAGCTCACCCTTCCCTTCAACCTCGCCTCCCACCAGGCAAGAATTCAGTGCATGAGCAGAGGTCAGTGTTACTGCCATCTTGCAAAAGTCATCCAGCTTTCATTCACAAAACAAACCACTTCACTGACTTCAGGACGAAAAGCAAGTAACCTGGCAGAAAAAAACGTGCAAAGATTGTCTATGAAGCGAGAACCAGTTTGTATAATACCAGTTGCAAAAGGGTTGAATCAGACATTTATATAATATTTTTTTAAAGCAGCTTCTTAAGTGAGAATCAAGGAAAGATTATTTTGCCTATGTCTAAGCTTAATGGCACACTTACACAAATAAGATGAGAAACTGCAGCTGCAGAAAACACTTGTGCTGCCTGTTGCAGTTTACAGAACAAACATTTGGGATCTATCTGGCTAATCATGATATATTTTTCATGTAATCATCTGTTTATGCTTCTTTGGTTTATATTTCGTGGGACTGGGCTATGTGCCAAGGGGCTGGGGGCTGAAGTAGGCAAACACCCCCCAGACCCATGGGACCCTTGGTGGGACCCACAGCCCCAGCTGCCCCAGATCCCAGTCCCACATGGGAACAGGACCCCCGTCCTCCTGCCCCCACACCCCTATCATCCCATCCTTTAGAATGCAGGGTGCTTGGGCCATGTGGCTTAAACCCTCCCTTTCTTCCCACAGCCCCTCCTGTGCTGGAGCCGTGGAGCAGGAACACGCATGCAAGGACATCCACGTCTGCCATTTAGGGTACATTTTAACCAAACAAAACCAAAAACAAACCAAACAAACAAACAAACAAAAAAAAACATAGGGACTGACCCCAGACCCAGTTCCAAAAACCATCTCTGAAAGCCCTGAAGTACACATGCAGCAGCAACCTGCTGCTATTTTTATAATCAGGAGAAACAAAACCAGGGTTGAATTTTGGCTGAGCAGCCTTTCAGGCACTGCGAAGGGCTTGCTGCAGACAATGTCTGCCGTCTTTCTCCCATAGAGGGAGCACAGCTTTTCCAGAAGACACCGAAGCAGATGGCACTTCTGTGGCCATTGCAAAGTCAGAGATGAAGAAAAGAGAAAATCCACAAAGATGGGAAAATAGGAAAAGGTGCCAAGGGAAAAGAAATGCAGAACGGACTTGGATGAGCCCACAAACACACAGCCCCATAGTGCTGAAATGCACTGTACCTCATTACGCTGGTGATGGTCACTGAATTTACCTATTTTTCTGAATAACAGACAAATAAATAGTATTGTGTCACTTCTTTCTTCTCCTCAAGTAGCTGTCACTCCCTGCAGCTCCCAGACTGCACGGTCCATATGGCAGGTCCGTGCCCAGGACCAGGTGGAGCAGTGCCAGCCCCATCCACCTCCAGCTCCTCACAGCTCCCTCATGTTCAGACAGCCATGGCCACACCTCACCCTGAAAGCAGTCGGGTTGGGTTTCTGGTTAGAAATGAGGAACCCTGTGGATTTATTTTTTTCACTGTTCAGCTCTATTTCCCAGCTACAGCAGTGTTTGTGCAATAGTCGTGAAAAACTCCTGTTACTCAGAGTGGGTGGGTGAGGTGAGAGGAAGCCATGAAGACCTCCAAGGCCTGCAGTGGGTATCCCTGCCCTCAACATTTCCAACCTGGAAGGCCAACGTGCAGGGTCTGCAGCTTATGCAGCTCCCAACAAACCCCAAAGGGCAGTGCTGCAAGCAGGGCTGCCATGTCAGGCAGAAGAGTGGTAAATGTGGTAGAAAAGGGCAAGTAAGCACTTCTCTGGGCAGTCTCTGTCCTCCTCAAGATGTTTGCTTCACTCACAGCCTCATGGGCTGTGACGTCCCAGCTCATGCACTTGTAGAGAGATTATTTTTCATCCTGTGTGGAGCTATTTACATGGTATGAACAGTTGGTTCGCTTACATCATGGACTCTTTCAGCCAGAGCCTGGAGGCCTTTTCCCCATTTTGGGCATGTTAAGTCCCATGAAGGTGGCAGGGATAGCTGAAGGAGATACAGCTGTATCCAAGAGAGGCAGGTGGTTGCTGCGTTGGCAATTTTTTCCTTTCCCCATTCATTTTTATGCAAGCCAGGATGTTCCCAACTCAAATCTCTGTCTAAAAGCAAAGGCCCAAGTTGCTTAATATTCTGGGTGTTGAGGGAAATTCAGATCCCTGCAGTGGGATATGTGCCTACAGAAACTCTTTGTACTATTTGAGACTCTCCATAACATTTGAGTGGATTCAAATTTTCTCTCTCTTTTTACAATAGCAACATGAGAAAGTGCAAAGCCTCACGTATCTGATGATTGCACAAGTGGGATTTGGGGTGTGGGGGGGATTATTTCAGTCTGATCTTTCTCCATTATTTTTTATTTAACTCTACATTCCTCTGTTCAGCTCTCTGTCAGCAAAAAGTGCAAACAAAAAGAAGTGTGTTGGGAACAGCACATGAAGGGGACAGTCCCCAGGATGCCATGGGTGCTGGTGGCACCCAGAGGAGCCAGCTTTGCTGATGGTTTGGGGGAGGAATGTCCTCGTGTTATGGGATGGTGATGGATAGCCACCCGCCTCTGGAAACACCAGGTCTGCGTGGACAAAAAATAAATCTCATACGAAATACGTGCTTTCATGGATCATCTAGCAAAGGTGAACTTTTTTTTTATATATATCATATTGCACACTAGGAAATAAAAAGCAAACTGCACTGACAGTGCCCTCTCAATGGCAGATCTTTATGTGTTTTCCAGAGTCTTTAATTCTCTTAGTTCAGAGCCCCTCTCGCTGTGGATTTATGATATGTTTCCTGCCTCTCTCCTCCTCATCTGTTTCCCCAGCTCTCTTACTTGAACTACTTTAAAGTGACATGCTGACACAAACCCGCACAATGAATGCTCTGGACTGCTTGCTCAGCCTTTGGAAGGGCCACCAGACACACAGAGAGGACAAGGGATGTGCAGGTGACATCCTGAAGGATGACTTGAGCAGCAGAGCTCACCCATCCTGCAGAAACAGCAGCGAGTTTCTCAGCAGCTGCCTGCCTCTGCTTTTCTGCCAGGCAGAGGCTTTTGGAGGAGTCACAGTTTTCAGGGCTGTGTCCGTTCACCTCTGAAATGATGGCACTGTTCCCTGTAGCCTTCAAAAGGATACAGGTAGCCCAGCTGCATCATTTTAGGTAAGTTTCTTGTTCCTCATCAGGGCAGCCATAAGCTAAATCTCAGGTGTTCCCTGTGTAAATGTCGAGCCACATCTGGAAAAGCTTCGTGGTGCCAGAGTCTGGACTTTCTCTGTCTCTTCATCCCCATATTCGGGATGCCACAGCTACGTGATGTTACAGTTATTAAAGCCCTTTCCCCTACCTACCGGTAAAGTTAAAATAAAATAAAATAAAATAAAATAAAATAAAATAAAATAAAATAAAATAAAATAAGAGTATTTTCAGCATAATACTTTTCAAATATTTATGTGAAAATATAGATCTGCTTTTTGATCTTCTTGCAAAAGCTCTTGCCAGAAGTTGTCTATAAGGAGATGAAGCATTTCCCAGTGTTAGCATGATTCTTAGAGCTCACTATCAACATTAGCAAGGGAACAGTTCTTAAAGAGGGCCCTGGAAAGTCATCACAAAACTTCAGTGCTGTGGGAGCACACCCTCACACACTTTTGCAAAGTATTGTGTATTTGGATTATTTCAAACATCTGCCACCTGCAGTAAAAATAGTCAATGATAAAACCAGTTCAAATGCAGTGCAATGTGTTTTGGTCCTTTTATTTTTGCAGCACAGACCAGCCATTATTTCAAGAGGATGAAGCACAACTTCCAGGGCTGCAAAATGAATACAGTGCTGCCTGATCAGGTACAGGGGTGGCATGTGGGCATTTATAAACTTGCTTGGGAAAAGAGGCTGTGAGTGTGGACTGGCAGCCTTTCAGCAAGGCTTGCAGAGAGCTCACCAGCACTTGCTCCAAGCTCACAGTGCTCAGCACCTTGCAATACCACCTTCTTCTCCTCAAGCCCTTAGCATCCCCTCTAAGCTCAAAGATCATCTGCCCCAGGGTTCAGGGGGTTCACACCCCTGTGAGTGCATGTGAGGGATTAGTATGGGCAAGTGAGGTGAGTTCAGAGCATGCCAGCTCCCAAGCTGCTTGGAGTCTATGTGTGCTTGTGCATCCTATAGCATCCTGCAGCAGTGAGTTCCACAGAGCAATTCTGTGCTATACAGAAAGGTCCTGCCTTTTGCTTCCACTAAACCTCCCGTCTGGAAATTTCACCTGGTCCCTTCAAGTTCTTGTGCCATAAGAATCAGCAAACCACTGTTCCCCATCCATCTTCTCAAAATCATCTTACAGCAACCTGGTGACCTGCCAGGGCTCTTTGAATGTACATGAAGAAGCAAAATCTGAGATGGAAACAGTTCAGAGATACAGACTTCCATACCATACTTAAGCTACTAAGGGAATAATGGTAAACCCAGTTTCAAAGGGACCATAAAATGGGAGAGATAGACAGTCTGCCTGAAATCTCTTTCAAGTGCATCAAGGTTGTAGGCATGTTTTCATGGGACAATGGCCTCTTCCATGCTTTCTGGTCAACTAAAGCTGATACACATCTATTAACTCAGAAGGACAATTTTCTGAAGAGTTTGCTCATTCACATAGCATACTTTGTCTTTCCTGTGAGCACAGGATGGAGGCAAATGCTCACGAAGTGAATGCTGACACCCACCCAGGTTCATTATTAACTGTGGGATAGGCAAAGGGTGAGTAGGACCACATGTAACACGTCTATAGTGCAAATCTTTGTCCATCTGTGGCTTG
>CM021765.1:35930770-35951304 GCA_011076525.1 Nettapus auritus | reverse complement strand
TTTTTTTTTTTTTTTTTTTTTTTTTTTTTTTTTTTTTTTTTTTGTGACATGGCCCTCTGTAGGTGGCACCGTCTGGGTATGAACATCTGAAACCAGAAGAATATTAAAGAGTTTTCACATCATGCTAACTTGGTACTGTACAGCTGGGATAAGTCTTGAGTGCATGTTTCTTTCTGCAGTTCATAGAAGGGACACTCAGCTTTGCAGTCAATATCAGCTTTACAGTCACTGGAGGCTTTCAAGATGTCTTTCAAGATATTTTGCAAGCATTAGATAGAAGGCTTTTGTACTCTATTTATGTGGATGGGAAAAGAGAAGCAGAGTGGTGAAGTTATGTGCTACAGCACAGCAACTTGTCACTCCCACCAGGGGTGACATGTTTGCTCCTCTCCTCTCCTCTCCTCTCCTCTCCTCTCCTCTCCTCTCCTCTCCTCCTACATGCAGCCTGCTGACACCCTATAATTGTCCACAAGTGGGGCAGTCTGAAAGGCACTCTTTGAATCACAGCCTTTCATGTCTCTGGCAAATGGAAAAGCAGACATCGATAAATGATGAATATAGTGAGAATTGTATTCTAATTGGAAATAAGACGTATATTACCTTGTACTGGATCAAATAACATGAAGGATTAAAATGGCTGTGCTGAATAATTGAGATCCCAGTTGTATAATTTTTCCTATTATTTTAAAGTCATGCCACGGAACCAGCAATATTCCACTAATAAAAAAAAAAAATTTTGCTCATAAAAAGGAGAAATATCAAAGACCCATAGGTGAATAGGAGCGCTAGAGAGAGACACAGAAGTTTTCCCACTCCTCACCTTTCTGCGTGTGCAAGTACCAGGCTATTAAGCTTTGATTCTTTCAGAAAATTTCAAACACAGAGAAATTTGTGTCAAGCAGCTGCTGTACTCATACAAGCACTTCAGGTGTTTGGTGGGGCTGGAGATTTTCTCTTTACCCTTCCACTCTGCAACGCCACATGCAGTTGTTGTGCTGTGCAGTGCAGAATTAGCAAGGACTGGCAAAATGCAGCTTGATAACCTGAGTAATGGCTGCACTCAGCTGCAAACTTGGGGGTTCAAAACAAGTATTTATGAGGGTTAGGCCAAAATCATCCAAAGAGATGGTTTTCTAAATCTAGGTGTTAGCAAACAGATTCCTGTTTGTCCTCGGTACTGCACAAAGCAAAGGTTTGTAACCATAGGCACGCCTGAAGCCTCTGTGTCATATTACCAGTAGCTTGAAATTCAGACTTCAGCCTCTTTTAAAAGATAGTGTTTTTCCAGAAGTGTTTATTTTAAATTTAGAGCTGTTATTGTTATTTCTGCTCAGTGGTGTAAAAGTCCAGTTGGAAGAGTTTTCTTTCCTCTGCATTGAGGTTGAAAATTCGTGGAAAGCCATGACAATAATCGGCATTCATGATTACACAGACAGACATATTTCATGAAATTGCATAGCCTTTTAATACAGGATTATGAATGAGCTCTAATGTTGAAATTATATTAGATTGAATTTCAGAACGTATTTAACATATTTCCATACAGCAACCTTGGGATGTCTTTTCAATAACAGTGATTATTACAGGCAGGCTGTTTTTTATGAAAACATTTGTTCAGGGTGGACAAGGCTTCCAGAAAAATGTTGTACATCTTTATGGCTGACATTTTAGTTGTTTTGAATTAACTTTTTTCACAGCCAGAATGAAACATTTCACCATATAATTCTTCATGCATGTCTTCAAACAAACCTGGAGACTTTGCTGTGAATTTTCTAAACTGTAACATAATCTTGGGTATGAAAACACGTTGTGAGCTGGAGGTGAGCATTTTGTCCCAAGTTATCCCGTTACTCTCAAAATATAAATATTCTTAGCTAACGTCTGGCTTTTAAAAGCAGCATTTCCCTCAGCTGATTTGAAAGCATCTCTAAATATCGTCATGTAAACAACCCCAGCCTTACTCTTCTGCAGCCCTTACACTGCTGTCTGCTTGGCCCCTGAATCATGGTGAGGACAAGCTCTTTGGTTCCTGAATCAAGTGGAACAGAGGCCAGATTTTTCTTTTTGTAATGGCAAACACATTGAGATTATGTATTGCCCAGGGTAGCACGTGCATTTGGAAAGCAAATGTCAATGGGACAACCTTTGGGACTCCCAACCTTTGGGATCTGCCTGTAGGCACCTCCCTGTCTGTCCTCATGGCTGCTGACCTGGCATGGCTCAAGGATGATCACACAGACCAGTGGCTTAGCTCTGCCATTTTGTCCTTTCTTCCTCCCTTACAGAAAGCGGCAGAGTTTGTATTCAACTTCCTCTAATATCGGTAGTTTAAAATGTAGTTAATTCGGGGGTGTATCCACTGGGTAAGGCTTGAGGTCGCCTGGGTTATCCGGCTGTGTTGGTGCTGTGCCTTCTTTGCCTCTTGTTCACACTGGTGGTGTCAGTTGGAAGTAACCCTACAGAAAACACACTGTGCCAGCACAAGGCACTGAAAGGCTTTCCCTCAACCATTAGCAAGTTTGATGGCTCTCATTAGTTCGGTCATTGGAGAAAAGAGATGCGTGTTTCCTTCACTGATGATATAAATGCTCCCCTCACTTTTATACTACTGGAAGAAATGTGCATTTTCAGGGGTAAAACAGTAATCCATTCACGGCATGCTTCTGAAACCAACCCTATTTTATTCACCTCCCTGAAATGGTCAGAGCTGTGTAACTGGATGCCACAGCCCCTATACTCCTAACACCTAATAGAGATTCTTTGAAGGGATGTTTTGAAGACATTTGAAATAGGAAGCTAAGTGCCCTATCCTCACTGCTGTTGTGAAACTCTAGGTGAGCCCACATAGATGTGGAATTTTATTACAGTTTAACATTGCTGAACACCAGCTTGCTGGTTAAAAATGGGCTGAATCATCTAAAACTTGCTTTTATTTTTGCCCTCTAACTTGACCCGCAGAATGCATCTACTAATTAAATATCAACAGGAAACAAATGTCTTCACCAAGTGAAAGCAGTTATCTATGGCAATTTTGGTTTGTGGTGAAAAAGCAAGGATAAAAACAGCCCACAGACAGAAAGTCGCGTACACTTATAACAAAATAATGTTATAAGCTTGTACATGGCCACCCAGATAGGTATGTAATGCCTGGAGACGCATGGTTTCTCCAGAGCAGATTCAATAACCTCTAGGAGACCACGCCATTTCTGTTGAGCTGTCCTCAGGTAGGACAATTCCCATCCCGTTAAAATGAGCAGGCTTGGCCCATCAGCAAGAAGAAGCAAAGCTGTGCATCCCCCTTAGTCAGTCTTGGCCCTGCAATGCAATTCAAAAGGAAAAAAAATCTACATAGTAAAGTGCCTCCATTTGTACTAATAGTAGGAACCTTTCACACTTTTTGTCTTGCTACTCTATATCAACTTCTCAAAGATCCATTTCTTCCATTTCTGTGGTTTTGTGGTTATTTGTTTGCTTGTTTGTTTGTTTGTTTTTCCCACTAATGACTTAGAAGGAGACTTGGCTTGGAGAAATCCCCACAGCCTGAACCGCTGACCCAAATGAAAGATAAAATACCTGAAGGGCAGAGGGAAACCTGCCATCCCACATGGCTCCTGGGCATAGGAAGAGTGCTGCTCCTCTATGGCCAACACTCTTTTAGATGTAACCCACTACTGGGCACCATCTCAACCTTTCAAGAAATCACTTTCCACTGTAAACATTGACTGCAGTTGATGCAAAATATTTATTCCTCTCATTTGAGGATCCCCCACATGCTTTGAGGTATTTGAGTTCGTAAGCGAGAATACCAAATATTATTCCTGCTGCATGTACGTCAGTCAGCTCTTGGATGCCCTCCCTCTATGTCATGGTGTCAGTAAGGATGGGTGAAGCTGCCCTTTGGCCAGGCTGCTGTTTGGTTTAAAACGTTAGATTTGGGTGTTGCTTAAAGCACCTCCCACCACTGCTGTCCTTGTTTTCCAAAATAAACAGCCTCTGGCGTCTTGTGACCTGAACAGCCCCAAGTGTCTGACGTTGGAAAACAAAAAATATTTGATGTGCAAAGAAAATCTGCAGCCTAAATGATTTGGACCACTGCTTTCCTTCCTCAGCAAGATGCTGGAATGTCCAGGCTTGGGTAGGATCTGCTTACATGCCACAGAAGTACACAGGAACATATTTGCCCTTTAATGATATATTAGGCAATGGTTTTGAGTTGGCAGGCTACTAAAAGCCCTAGCCAAACAAAGATAAAATTGCAATTTGTCAACAGAGAATACTGAATTCATGGTCACTTGTGACTGCTGGACTGGTGCTAGCCCACAAAGCTGGAGTTGGCAATATGAAGACAACAAATTTTGAGGTTGTTTGGATTGTTTTTCAGTTTAGGAAAAAGCTTTTCACATCTTTTTCCTAGAAACTGTTCAAATTAGGAGCTGGGTAAAGTGATCACCTTTCTCAAGCTCCTCATCCATTCCAGCACCACTGATGCTCTCAGGGATACTGCCACAGTGATCTCTGTGAAGTGGCACCAGCACCACCTAATTTCACAAAAACAAAAACCAAACAAAAAACCAAAAACAAACAAACAAACAAACAAAAAACAAAACCAAACCAAACCAAACAAAAAAACAGTGAGCAGCAAAGAAATGGGAAGGGATGCTGGCTGTTGCAGACCCAGCCAAATGTGAAGTGGTGCTCTGGAGGTGAAAGGATCTCGACGCCATTACAGACCTTCTAAGTTTCCCAGTCCTAGGAGTGTGCTTTCAAGGGAAGAAAAACCTGTTTCAGATCATGCCAGATATTTTCTGCACTGCCCAGCAGTTATACCTGAGGATGTTCTCCAGATGTTCGCATTTGTATGAAGCATACAATAATAAAGCTGTAAACTGGAGGAGACAATAGCCAGACTGCAAGAAGAAGGAACAGCCTGGAAAAACATGAAAACTAACTAGCCCACACACAAAATCAACTTGTTCACTTTAATGGGATGATAAAGACACATTTTATTTGCTTTTCTAAAGAACTACTTTTACTGCAAAGTGGGCAAACAAAAATTGCCAAGGTTCTTCTATTGCCTGTAAGGGACTGTTTGGTTTTGGAGAACAGCAAGTCCTTGCACCGGGGCAGACAAGAAGAAAGACATATAGAGTCTGAAACCATGTGAAATCCCAGTTCTGACAGTTTTTAGACTACAATGAGAAGACAGAAAAAGTACTATAACATTGTCTGTAGTGCCAGCTACTGAAAAATAAAAGAATAAAACCCCTGCAGCAAGCGAAAAGGAAGGTGATGGAAACAGACCTGCTGTATGAGGACAGTAAAATTTTCTGGCTAGAAGTTAAACCTCCGATATCAACTGTACTGAAGCTATAAAGAGCACCAAATGAGATTGCCCTGGCTAAGACATCTGCAGAGTGAAATGACTTCAGTGTTTGAAAGCTGTCTAACAAGAGGTGAATAAAACAGGAGTTTGAAACTGGAAGCTTTTTCTTTTTTATTTTCTGGAACTGGTTCTCCTTTTCTACTGGCCTACTTTGGCCAAGCGAAAGGTCTAAGGCTGGCTATAAGTCCTAGGGGGTCTCTGGGGAAGATCTCTGAGTGTACTATTTCTGCTTAATTTGGGCTGCTCAAGCATGTCCTGATCCCAAAAACATGTGGACATAACTGAGACCTTTTTGCTTAGTGCATTTAATATTACACTGGTGGCTTGTATAAGGTTTCAAGATGTCACATGCCTCTGCTGCATGGAGTTTGGCCATTCCAGTGATTTGGCTGATTGTAGTGCATTTAGAAGTAATATCTTGCCCTTTTTTAAATAAGTAAATAAATAAATAAAATAAATAATCATGGCTTTGATCTGAAGAGCATTCTCAGGCCCTGTAGTGTACGAGTTCTCTTTATAACAAGGAGGGAGCAAGCCAGGGTAGAATGCACCTATTCAAATATGCCAGTTTAAACATTTTTGCAGGTTTATTTTGGTACCTGTAGGTGGCCTCATTTTAATAGTCAATAAACCAAGAGCTATCAGTTCAATGAGCTAAGCAATGTTTTTTCTTGTTCTACCAAATTTGGAAGCTGATGAATTTGCTTCCAGTGCCACTTAATGCTCGCCCTTTCTTTCTGTATACAAGTGGGTACTGGATGCACTGATTTTAATGCCAGAAGTGTAGGCATCTCTTTTTTTTTTTTCCAACAGAAGTGTCGACTTGGCATATTATCTTATTTAACCGAGGGAAGAAGCCCTTCTTTGGGGTGAGGAAGATGTCCTTGCTGTATAAACCCAGATGGCAGTCTATCACTGCCCACATGGGGCATGCTTGATGTAGCCACTGTGGTGAGGCCCCAGTTTTAACCACATACACATAGAAAATATTTTTAGCATAGCAAAGCCACCCGGGCACCCAGATGTGTGTCCCATTTCAGCAGGTACCAGTTAGTCCATCAGTCCAGGAGCATCAAGCCATCACCAGTGTAAAAGGGAAATACAGGGGGGAGGCAGAGGCTAAAAGGGATTAATTTTTGGACTAATGAAGATTACACTAAACTGTCAAAATAAATCTGCAGTGTGTCCTAGGACACCCTGCTATGTTTAGGGCCAATTAGCATGTGAATCAATCTTGCATTAACTCTTAGTTCCCCACGAATATAACCATGAAGCATGTTTGAAAAGAGCCTGCAAGCTCTTCCTTCCCTTGCACCCATCTTTCAAAGCCTGCTGTTGAGTTTATCTACTGAGCGGCATTACCCTGCTGCCCACAGGGCATTCCCAACCTGCATCCTTAGAGATGGAGCCTTGTCAAAACTCAGCTTTCCAGCTAAATTTCTTGTTTGCAACCCAAGCCCAGGCACCACGGGGCTCCTACAGCTTGTCTGCCACTTGCCAGCCCCCACACAGAGTCATTCGGAAGCGGCCAAATCTTTTGCTGAGCCCTTCTCTAAACATTTCCTCCTCTCTGCTGGGCCTATGCTTGTGATGTTTTCTCAGAGGCTGGTAAGTGCGAGGCAACCTGGTACCCTGTGGTTCTGTGCCCCTACCAGAAAACTGCCTGAGATAAAGGGCTGCTATCCAATATTTGCAGTTAAGGGAAAGCAAGAAAAAGCAGCTCCCATGCTGCAGCTATGGGCACATAAACCTGCTGGGAAAAACAAACAAACAAACAAAAAAACACAAACAAACAAACAAAATAAATAAATAAATAAATGAGTAAGGGGAATGGAATTATTTATAAAGAAATTTATTTTCTATTTGTGTACAACAAATATATGAAACAAATTTAATTTGAAAAATGTATATTTGATTTCTTAAAAGTATTGAACTCTTTTAAGGAAAGGTTTCAGTTATTAAAAAGGTACTGAAAGCTAAAATTATGCTTGGATATATATGCGTGTACATATATATATATAAAACATGTGCAATTTTTTATATATATAGTATATATAAATAACATGTGACATGATGTTTTAAGGTATGCTTTTTAAACATCTGAGTAACAATAGAGATATTATAAAATATAGTTTCCTATTTCTACACAATTTGCATTCAGTTTTCATAAGCATCTAGACAGTGCAAAATGTAAAGGTACAGAAATATTCTCCTGCTATTCTATACATTGTGCTCAGCTCCCAAATTTCCTCTGTCATGATAGTAACCAGACCAAACAAAATTTGGAGGGTTCAATACCAGCCCTTACTAGCGTCTTCAAAAAGCAATAAAAGGAAATCTGTCTTACCTTGACCTGTGCTATGCTATAGTTTGCGCACAAGAGAGAACAATGCATTTCCTATGTTAAATGGTCTAACTCCCAGAGATCACATACACCTCACCATATTGACTCATTTCATTGCACTCCATATCCTGCAAAAATAAATCTCCTGTAGGACAGCATACATTACTGCATACTGAAATTTAAGTAATATATTTCTTTAACATAAGGCAGAAATATACTGAAA
This sequence comes from Nettapus auritus, assembly GCA_011076525.1. NCBI lineage: Eukaryota > Metazoa > Chordata > Aves > Anseriformes > Anatidae > Nettapus > Nettapus auritus. The sequence continues at coordinate 35,943,354 of CM021765.1, read as the reverse complement.
TTTGATAACACTTAAATCCAACAGCAATCTGGAATTAAACCACATTTATGTACCACATTTTTATTGATGCTGCCTTTTTTACGTTTATGTCAGAAAATGTGGTAGAGAAAATCTACTTTAGTTTAAATAAAAGCAAGGGATAAGAGCAGTCCCTCTACAAGAAATTGCTAAAAAGCAATGGGACCAGGAAAAACGCAACTGCCTTGAAACAGCCAAGGTCAGTCAGTGTCAGCCTCTCCTCCTGCTGATGAGCAATTCCTTGCCTGACACATGGGGGAATACTCATGCGAGTAGGTGCTCACCACCACAGAGCCCGAGTGCTTCTGTTCTGAATATTCATTATCTTTAATTATTTGCATATATTCTATGTTAAGGTACTGTATGCTTTTTTTCATGCAGTTCTTATGTCATCAAAAAAAGGCAATTCTGGCCATTCTGCATGCTTTTACAGTTGCTATATTTTAATTTAAGGATGTTTGTACTTTACGTAATGTGTTTATTATCACTGACATAAAAATCTCAGTTCTGCTTCCATAAAACTCTGTGGTTGTTTTGCACCTCCTGGAAATAAAATTAGATTCAAACATGTTAGTTATGCAGTTTGCTAATAAAAGTAAATACTATATTCATTAAGTCTCGCAATACTTAAAGTCAGCAAATGCTGTGCACTGCAGCTTAAAGAACATCATTATGTACAATTTGAGGCAAATTTATCCAACAAAATCTAAAAGCAGCTGTGAAAAGCATCTTATGGGACAGCAATTTCACAACATGATAATTGTTGTAGGCTTTTTTAATTTTTGTTTTCTTAAACAAACCCCCTCGTTCATGTCCTGCGTCGCAGTTGCCCAAAACAAAGGCTGTGGCCTTGCAGGCAGTACATATCCAGGCCAACTAAACCTTAAAACTCTGTGTTTCCAGAGGGTCTCCCTCTTCCTGCTGCATTCTTAAACTCCCTTGTAGCAGAAACTGTGCTGTTTCTGAAACCTTGACAAGATAAAGAGCCCAGTGTCATTCTGCATCTTCTTCAGTTCTCCAGTTTATCTCTGCACTTCCCCATATAATGGCCCCCTGCAGATTTCAGCTTTCATTCAGATTTCAGCCCTCAGAAAAAGAAAAAGTCTCATTAGTAGCCTGCATAAGTGAGCCTTACTAGTTAAAACCTTGATTTAAATACCAAAGGGGAAAAAATAGATGCTGAGACAATGTTTACACCCTTTCAACCACACCCTTGAAATGTTGGCAGGGAATTAGCCAAAGGATGGGCTTTACATCTCATCCATCTCTTCTAGTTGGGAAGGAACAGCCATAAATACAAGTTTTTGCAGGGTGCGGCTGATACTGGGAGATGGCTGAATACATATGACCAAAGGCTGCATGCCTCACAAGTCAGAACAAAGCATAGATGTGCTGGGAATTCAGGATTTCTTATGCCCAGAAGTTTCCTATGAGCTGGAGATAAACACAATTCCCATCTCCCACATGAAAACGATTACTGTTCAAACCGAGAGCAATGCAGCACTGAGGAGAAACTGGTAACTCATAGTGCCAAAGCCTCTTGAGTTAAGGGTTCCCTAAAGCAATCTATTAAAAAAAAAAAAAAAAAAAAAAAAAAAAAAAAAAGAGAGAGAGAGAAAGAAAAGCTGTAGAGTCAGTCAACATGTTTTTCAACCCAATTATATAGTAAAATGCACTGGCAAGCAAGGCCTCAGTTCCAGAAAGGAGAGGAAGAAAAAGGATGGTGCAAAATTCTTCCTTCATACATTTACACATTCTTAGGATATAAGGTAGCAGGCAACTTAGCAAACATTCCTTGTAAGTTATGTGGGATCAGAGCAGCTTTCTGCATGGCCTGTGCTGTCCTACAGCTCAGCTTTGCCTGTTGGGGCAGGACTGGTGCTACTGCTGCCTTCCCCGGCGTTGTTCTTCTCTGCTGGTTTGAAGGATAAGGAAGCGGAGTTTGTGCAGTACCGTTTGCCAGTTGGACGAGGTCCATCATCAAAAATGTGCCCCAGGTGAGCCCCGCACTGGAACAAAACACAATAGAGGATCACTGGTTTTCTGCACAGCTCAGTGTCGTCACAGCAGCATTAAGCAATGCCGAGCAGCTGCTTCCAGGAAAGCACATTTTGGTGCCTACATCGCCCTTACAAGTGGGATGCACAACCCACATTTAGTGACGAGTCCAATCTAGGAAGATGATCTTCTGAGATACCACCGGCACCTAAGATTTAAAGCCCAAATTTCCTGCGTGTTTCCCATTGTGTCAACGTACATGTTCAGCTGGGCCTCACCCACTGCTCATCCCATGCTGCTTTCTGCAATGTATAGGAGACACAGACACGTAGCTGAGCAAACACTGCTGCTCCTGCCTCTGCTTTACCAAAGAGTACAACACTTTGAAGAAGTGGATCCAGTTGGTCCTTATGCAGAAATGAGGATTACCATCACTGCACATTACATCTGACAACGTATCAGGATAATAAGAGCTTATAATTAGTCACTTGAATTCCACAAGTTCATTTTTACAGCCTGCCGTGAGAAATAAAAAAATAAAACCTTGCACTGGAGAAATATTTATCTTGAACAGGAAAGTCATGCTGCTTCCCTAAAGAGCCTCAGCCTTTCAAGTCAATAGCTGATCTCAGTGAGAGCTGGCATGATGTAACTGAGATCACAGTGCTGTTAGTGGGCTCGCAGTCAGACAGCAAAAATTAAGGATGGCAAATTATTCTTAATGTTTAATTAATTCATAGCATCCCAAATACATAGAGGCAATATGATTGCTCTGAATGGTGAATGGGTTAGTGAGGGCAACTCTACCCTGCAGTTAATGTGCAGCTAATGTTCTCCTGCTGTTACTGTGTTTAATTCATCAAGACAGCAAGAGGGATGTCTGCAGACGCAGGTAAGGTCTAGGCTTTGGACTATTGCTCTCTCAACAGATTTAAAGTCCGGGGGAGGCTCTCATGCCAGCTAGGAGGGACAGGAGATCTTTGGGCTTAATGGCAGCTAAAGCAGGCTCATTGCAACCTTCAGCCCAACCTGCATGGCCATGTCCCAGGGCAGGTTTCCAACTCCCGGAGACAAGCAGTTGGCATGGCATGGGCAGCCAGCCAGGACTCCAGAAACACACAGGGGAGCACTTCTAGACTGTGGCATCGGCAGGACGAGCTCCCCAGGGCGATGGGAAAGGGCATGAATGACTCTGGGTTAAGAAGCAGCTACTTGGCTTTGCAAGGAAGGAAGACAAAACAAGGCAAATGGGAAAAGGCAAAGGAAAGTTGCATGGGAAGTACAGAAGACAAAGCTTGTTGTTCTCGAAAAATCACTGTTTTACAATCCTTTCTTCCATACACCACCTCTTATTTCATTTTCCTTTATACTGTAGGCCCTTTTTTGGGCAGTTTTGGCAGAAAACCTGAGGCATTTCTAAGAGTGGAGTTTCTCACAATGGGGCACTTCACCTGATTAAAGCTTTTCCATACCTTGAAAAAAAAATCTGAAGAAACTTAGTGTCCCAGAGAGAACATTTTTCTAAATGCTCAGCATCCTAATTAAATCATCTCAGCTAAGCATGCTTCAAAACCTCTTGGCCAGAAGTGTTAACCAGATCTTTTCCAGATCTTTTCCAGATTAACATTTACCAAAGATAAATCATTCCCTCTCCATTGGACAGAAACCGAACAAGAGAAACCGTAGAGAGAAACAGTCTGCAGGAGTAATATGCTCACAAACATAGAGACTACGAAGACAATCTATCAAAAAGGCTTTCCTCACAAAACTTGAAAAGCTGTGCTAGAACTCAAGGTAGTCTCATTACACCTTCTTGTGATGGCAGGATCACACCAGGACTGGATTACTGCAAAATTTGTTACCTTTTGAAATTACCCCTCACCAAAAATTTATGTGGCAATTCTCCCTGTAGAGGACTCTATAACTCATCTGCCCTGAAAAGAAACGTAATTCAGCCCTCTGTATCACATCATAAGAACACTGGTTCTCAGCTGAGAGTACAAAGGATGAATTGATTTTACTGTCTTCCCCACACAGAGTAGGTGCTGACCATTTTTCTAGGATGTACATAAACATCTCTAAAGCCTCCCCAAAAGAAACAATCACGCATCACAGCCTTATATATAAATATCTTGGGTAGAATGCACTGGGACGGTTAAATGGTTAGAGTAAAGCATCTGAAATATGTGTTTAGGAGCAGGAAATGGGGGGTCACTGCTAACTGTCAGTATGCTTGGATCTCAAGCCTCCTGGTTCTAATATGCTGTAGGGAGGTGCAGAAATTAGTTTGCAGACAGCTGCTGCAACCTATTCAGAGCTATCAGTGTGCAAACAATACTTCTTCAACTACAGAATTTTATTGGCTTTTACAGGTATAAATAATAGTTAGGGAGACCTCAGGGGAAAGAATTCTTGAGCAGGAAAGAGAAAAAAGAGAGAGAGATGCAACCACTTTTACATTATTCCTCAAATGCATTAGCAATTAACTTCCACCTGCCACTAACCATTTTACCTTTTAAATACATCCTGGGTAATGTGTTTCCAAAAAGATGCAAAAGTAATTTCTAGGATAAGCCCATAGATGTATTTTCTTTATATTATGGCTGTTTTCCCCCATTGTTTGCTTCCTATAATGCAGAAGATTAAGAGTTTTTTACTCTTCCAGACAGGTGGAAGGACTTTTAAAGAAAAAGCAGCTACTTTTTCATCTGCAAAAGATTAATAAGGCTTTGGGTGTGGGAAAGGGTACTTCCATCCAGTTTTACTAAGGCCTGCCATATCAATCCCCATTCATTTACAAGCTGCAGTAAAATTGTGAGGGTTTTTTTTGCAGCTGCATGTGCAATTCACATTCCTAGGGCTCCGAGGAAGGGAGGAAATGGTTTTGTTATGGATACATAATGTGGTGGTATTAACCGTGCTGAGCAGTAGCTGCAAAGATGTTCACCACTCCTAGAGCTATTTTCCTGTGTGACTCGATCATCTGTGGTGTTATTGCACCAGGAAGCTGGCATAACTGCTCGGAAGTTGCCAATGGATTATATAGCAACTTTGGTTGTATTCTTTTCTTAATGCTGTAAATTCAGTTTTTGGTTTTGCTCCATTTTTATGGTGTCTGTATGTGCCTGCTGCTAATACTATGGGTCTCAGGTCTGCTAGTGCTATTTTGTTTGGCAACAGGTAAATGGCACTCCCAGATTCCTTGTCCTGACCACAGGCTGCCTTGGGTTCACTCTGGTGAACCAAGGAGCTGCAGCCATCTCTTGGAGGGCATCAGCAGATACAGGCTCAGCAGGTTTACCACTGTTCAGCCCTGCTAAGCAGAGGTGAAGGAAGTGGGTTACATTTTGTGTTATTCCAGTAATCACTGGTGAAGCGAGAGATTCTCAGCCTGTGAGAATTTAGGGAAATGGATGTTCCAAGAAAGTGTTAAATGGATCTTCATTCTCTTCAAGAATATCATAAATGTAAAAACTACAGAATTACGTAGTACATGAGATACTAGGAAACATTCTGTACTGGGCCAGACCCTCTGCCTAAAGTGAAGTTAGCGGACTCTCCATAAAGATGACGTTGCTTTGTTTCAGGAAGCTTCTTAACTCACTCTAAGCATTTATATACGAGGACCGATTGGCAAGTAAGGATGCGTATCACCAGTGCCAAAACCAGTTATCCCACCACCAGTGCTGTCTGGGAAGAGAACAGCAGATTCTCACGGCCCAGCTGAAGCTACTGTTTCTCTCAGAGGAATGTGAGCATGTGGAGATGGAGGGCTGCAAGCCGCTGGGTACATCTGCCAAATGCCAGAGCAGCAGCTTCTTCCTTTGCTAGGTAATGACCATGCCATACCCTTCATGGAGAGGAAGGCAGCACAAAGGGTGGGAGTAAGTAGAATGAGACAGATAACGGAAAATTTTGGCGTGATTTGAATGACTACTGACTTCATTATTACGGCAGACAGGATTGTTTGAGGCAGCTGTGAAGACTGAGCTGGGAATGAGCGCTGGGAATGAGTTAGCGCTGCTGCGTGGTAATGCACAGTGATGGAATCAGCACACAGGCAGGCGCTCTGCTGCTTCCAGCTCCCATCTCAGCTGCTCACATGTGCGCCGGTTGGCCAGGAGCAGGAGTTCCTTTGAAGGGACCCTCTTCAGGAAGACAATTTCTGTAGACTCAGCGCCGAGCCTGGTCATTTACATCTGCTCTGTTAAATCTCACCCGAGACAAGGACGCACATTCCAACGAGCCCTTTGTGCCTTTGGCTTGTTCCACCCAGCTGTTATACCTAGGACCCATTGTGCTCTCTTACAATGATTGCTATTTAATGGAACTGAAAGGTTTGCAAATCTGAGGGAAGTGCAGTGCTCTGTAATGATTTTTGCAGCCTTTGCCATCAGAACAGTCTTTGTGTGCTATAAACTAACCTGACTGCAGGATATTTCAATCCGATGCATCCCATAGGAGAAATCATCAGTGAGAGTAATTGCATCGGGGCTGATCACATCATAGAAGGAAGGCCAACCTGGAAAAGAGGAACAAGATAAGTAAGAAAAGAGGGTGTCTTTGTGGCAGATGGCACTGTAAAAAGCAGGGACAGAAACACACTCTGAAAACTGTTTATTTCACTCCAAAGCTCCAGACTTAGAAATAACTGAAATGGAGATTTGATCATAAATCACTTAGGTAGTTTGGAACATTTTCCCCCAAATACAAAGTCCTTTACTAAGCTGCCACTAGCTGCCCATCTTCCATCTCAACAGAGACTCCTGCACACCTCTGCCAGCTATCAGCCAGTAATGGCCACCTATCAGCTTCTACTCTTCAACGCTTCCTTGCCAGGTATCCCCCTCTCCACAACACCAGCACAAAGCAGCTACCCCAGTAGATACCCATTACACAGCTGGAACTTTTCAGCCACCCCTCAAAAAACTCTCACCATAGGCTCCATTTCCTGAAGCTGGGTTCCCACAGAAGAACCTGATAGGCCTTAAGGTCGTGTCAACATCTACCAGTGCCCATCTGAAATCCCACCAGATATCTGTCCCTCTCGGCCAGTCTCTTGCCAAATATTGCAACATGCACAGATAACTCTTGCTCTCTGTGTATTACATACATGCCCACGCAGAGAGAACTTCCTTGTTTGTTCTCCTAATATCTGCTAAGCATTTGCTACAGATGATTTCATAAAATGACTTGCAATAAGCTATAACAAACACAGCAGCAGCTGTGAATCACTGCATGCAGATGAGTAAAGGATGTACACAGCTTTCCCTAAGTAACAGGAGTAAAAGTTCCTATTCAGTAAAAGGAGGTGTGGAAGCCATCAAGTTTTCTGAATGCAGGTAAGGAAAGTGTGTAAACTGGAATAAAAACCAGTATATGCCTTCATTTGTATTGTAAGCCATTAAATGGAGAAGAACACTTATTAGGATGCAAGCATAGCAGGTATAAATATTTAAGAGATGCTCAGAAGTAATTTCTCTCCCTTCTGGGAACCTCTGTACACAAATAGTAGCATTCCTAAGCCTGTAACCTGAATGCACGGCAGGTCCCAAGTCCTACGCTCCCAAGGAACCTACTGGCATCACAAGGGTTTTCCCCTCCAAAACTCACTGCAGAAGCAGAGTCATTTCTTTCCCCAAAAATATTGCAAATGTAAGAGACAGCAGATGGACTGAAGTGCAAGGACTCTGAATGGGGAAAATATCCCACAAGACAGGAACTCAAAACAGTGCAGAAATGACAACCAAAAAAAAAAAATTATAAGTTCTTCCCCTCATGCAAAATATCCCTGCCAAACAAATACCTTCACAAACAGAAAAGGAATAAACATATGACAAGTTTTGCAGAAGAGGTTATCCCGTTGACAGGAAAATTGATGTCTCCTAATTGGTGGCACATCTCCAACATCATTCATCATCTCAGCTGGGCCTCTGTCTAATGATAATCGAGGCCTTACAGAGAGCTGGTCAGAATATTTTTGATGAAGCACTTTAGTTATTGCAATTTAAATATCTTGCAAACTGGGCATATCTACTTCTCAGTTTGTACGATGCCAGAGGATTTCCAAAGATGGACCTGTTTGGAGCAACCAGCCATCTCACCGTGTGAAAGCACTTGGAGGAGGAATACTGCAGTGTTGCAGAAATTCTCAGAGGCAACCCTTCCTCCTCCATAACAGCAATAAGGGGGAAGCTTCAAAGGCTGCTGCACAGAGATTGAAGCAATCTGTGTCTTGCTGAGAAAATTATCTTGTGAGAAGGGTTTGGAGGATATGTGTTTATGTCAGCTTTGACATTAAAGAAAGACCATCTATCCTCCTTTCTCCAGACTTTTCCTTTTGGTCTTCCCATTCAACACACAAAAAAATTATTTGCTTTGGATGCATTCCATGCGCTTTTAAAAAGTGAAGTCATCTGAAACCTATATAAACAGTCAAGCTCCTCCTAAAGTAGCTTTTGTACCCAACCAGAGTGACTTCAGCTTCCTTCTACACATGCACATGTTCCAGAGCCTCCGCAATTGCCACATGTTCCCCAAGACAAGGACTAGGAAACAGCCTGTGTCTCCACAGGGCAAACTTCCAGTTCTTAGCTATGCCATCTCTTCTGGAGTACCATCACAGACCAGGCACCAGCATTGCTGTGCCCAACCAATAACTCCATGACAGCTGACTGAAACCTGATCAAACCTGCAACAGAAGAGCTCCTGAAGCACACTGTGAAGGACACTGTCAGTCAGCCCTGAGGGGGTAACAAGTGAACTGTTCCTTGTGCTGATGAGCCAGAATCACCAGGAAATAAATCCCCCCCTGCTGTCTCATTTCCCCTCTCCAGAGCTAAAGTGGAAAACCCATTTGATAGTTTGCTAAGCCTTCTCTGGTCCTTTTCTCTGCTTTAAGAGCTGCCAGGAACAAGCTGTAGAAGCAGTCTGCTCGCCTGCACATAAGGCAACTCCCAGTGATGTTGGAAAACCAACTAGACCCCTGTGGGTTATTCATAAGATCCTTCTTTCTTGGTAAGTGGTGGATGACCCAGCAGTGTCCCCATTTTGCAAGCCCCTGGCTACTTTTCCTGCCTCTCACTGCTGCTGCTCAGCCACTCCTTTCCTTCCAAGCACCTGTTCCTTCTTGCCCTAGGGCTGCAAAATGGCTGATTCACCCTGTATTTGAGATTGCTGTTGGCTGTGCCCTAATGCTTTTGCCTGCCTTTGAAGCTATCTGGCAGGGCATGCTTCCACAGTGAACTAGGATTTGGGGGGAAAAGACCATTTAGGAGCTCTTCTGCTTCTACTGAAATAAAGAGTAATCCCTGGCGCTGTAGAAGGCCCTCTGGAGAAGGCCCTTAAAAATGGCAGTGCTTAGACCCAAACCCCCACAGGTTGTGGCAATACAAAATAAGAGCCTGTTGTGTTTGTGCTCACTCTACTGACCCTTTAAATGGGAATCGGACCACTATGACCTAAGCGCCAATTTCTGCTATGTTAGTAAGACAGGCATGCAGATGAATAGTTATCCAGATCAATAGGAGGTATTCTTTCTTAGACCTAAAATAATAATAAATAGAATTTTCTTCTATCAAGCACCAAAATGAAAGCCATGGTGGAAACTGAATATCACTGACAGATCTTTTCCACTCCATCCTGCAGAGTAACAGAAGGGACCTCGTGCTGTGTGGCATCACACATACCACATGCATCTCCTTTGCAACTAAGATGCTGAAGCTGGGGCAATGCCCAAGTAAGAAGGCTACAGCAAACGGTGTGCCTACCGTCCGGCCTCTTTTGTCTACTCCTGGTAGAGAAATGAAGCCCCAGCGGGAGTAGGTCATCTCATCCATGTTAACACAGGAAATTCTAAAGCACCTTTATCCTATGGGCTACTCCAGGACTGTTTCTTGAAACAATGCTGACCTCATGAAAAAAAAAAAAAAAAAAAAAAAAAAAAAGTTTTATTCCTGTAAACATTTGGAACAGTCTAGCTGTTGATTGATTGATCAATTTTAGAAGCATCTCAATCATCCTTCCAATTTTGCACACATTTTGTTGTACTTAGACCTCCAACTTCCTAATAAATGGATGCAAGCAGTTAGACATCTAACTGTTAAAATATGAGCCCATAATTATTTGCAGAAGCAAAACTGCTTTTGAAAATCAGCCCTCCTAGGCCATTTTTCCCCCTCTCATGAACTACTATTCCTTTTGACATTTTTTTTTTTGAACAGCACAATTGCAATCTCAAAGCATCTAGTGCTCTGACATTATTCCCATTTCATACACCTGCCGACTGGAGACCTCCAGAGTCTTTTTATAACTGTGATGTCTGTAGTTATGTTTTTCATTTTGGAACCCAAAGAGACTAAGTTCAACCTGCATTTTATCATTCTTTGCCGTAATTATTCCAAGCATTTACTTCAGTGAGTTATTTACAGATGGAGAAGTAGGGGGAGATGGAAGATGTTAGAACTACCAAATGACACCAGATGGAAAAGAGGACCTTGACCTGAAAAATACCTTGTTTCTCTGATGTGATGTATTTTTAGAATTCTGATTCCCTTTTAACCTAATGCGGATTAATGAAAACCCAAAGGCTTTTTAAGGTAGAGGTTCATCATTTATCTTCACTGAGAAAGCTATGTCTGTGTAAAAACATGAAGCATATAGGATTAAAAAAGGTAATAAAGCTTCTGCTTTGAAACTGCTGTAAAGCTGAAGGGCCTTCACTTTCTTCTTTCTCACAGGTTTATTGAAACCGAATCTGAAAGACACAGGCATCCACAGCTGTAACTTCTCACATACAAGTTTAATGTGGAACTACAAAGTGACATATTCCTGTTATGTACGATGCCTGTGCGAATGCAGGACATTTTTTTGCCTAACCTGCTGGGTTATTTTTCATAATATCTCCACGATGATGAATGCATAATAAATATTCTTAGTTACAAATATTTTTTATTTTTCTAGCTGCAGTTACAACTGCAGCTAGAAACAGATTCAGGCACAGAAACATTTGTGTTCACCAGCAAATGGCTGGATATGAGATATGTAATTCACTGGAAAGAGAACAACTGGTCCTTTCCAGCACCATCCAGACTTCAGACAGATGACATGGTACTGGTTTTCGGCAGAACATGCAGAGCACTGCAGTGATAGCTAGGTAAGGAAGCATCCAAAGACAAAAAGCAGCTTAATTTTGGAAACAAAAATAAGGCTAAGGCGCCTCTCTAACACACTGTCTCTAATAGAATAGTTGGGCTACCACAACAGGTAAACAGAACGCTGTGCAAAGGGAATTTTGCACATAAAACAGTTGAATTCCTAGCAACAGCTTTTATCAGATAATCATAATGTGTTTGTTTTGTGTGTCTGTGTTTCTTTATGTTTCTCACTTGGGAAAGAAAAAAATGGGAACCATAAATAAAGGTGGTGTTTGTTTTCATCCATGACGGCACTCCAAGCATCAAAACAACTTTCTGTGAAACAGCATATGCAATCCAGATTTATTCCTTTGTTAGTGGGAGAAGGTTATATTTGTTTAAAGTGATTGTTAAGAGAGATCTGACACTTAACATCTAGAATTTCATTTGACATCTGAATTTTTCAGAACGAGAGTGACCCTGAAGTCTCTTGAGCAATGAAAGCATGGGGCCTGTTCACTTCAGCAATTAATAACTGTATCTCGATACGGCTATTGCCATAACTGCTTCCCTAGTCCTTTCACCGTGCTCTAAAATACTGCTAAATACAAACTGGCTGTTTTAGAGACTTCCTCTAAAACACTTTTGACATCTCCAGCATCTGGGCTGCTGTTAAAATCAACAGGTAGGTAGGAGCTGGGATCTTCCTCAAGTCTTCTTACAAAGATTGAGTTACTAATGGTTTCTTTCTTGGTTCAGGTTCAACAAAACTACTGAACCTAACTCACTTCCTCCCAAAGGATGGTTTTCTCCCCTCATCTGAACAGTGTCTCTTGTTACTTTAAATCACGGCTAATGTTTTTAAAAATATATCTTACACATAAGTCAGTTGTAGATCTTCAGCATCAAAGGAACCAAACAGAATCATGTGAAGCGGTGTAACCTTAAGCTATAATTTTAAAATGCCAGTAAGAAATGTCTCAAATACTTTTCAAAATTTACTGTTGACCTAGTAACCTCAGTCCAAAACATTCAACTTCCAATAAATGTTTTTATTTTCCTTCCAAAAGAGGTATTGGTAAAACAAATGTACATATCAAGAAGTATCTTGCAATCTGTATACTTATAAGTTATCTGCACAGTTCACTAAAATAACAGAAGCATTCATGCAGTATGAATAAATTAGAGTAATAGTGGAGATGGCAAAACTTCCAGTGGAAGTGATTTGACAAAAATCTGAATGCTAATGCAGTATATTTACAAAGAAAGGGGGAAAAGCCCCAGTAAATGCAGCTTTGTAACAACCAGCATCCGGCACTGAAACAAGCAGCAGTTGCAGATGAAGTACATATTTGAAAAATTTGTCATGGGGTGTTTCAAGTGATGAACATTCACAATTTGTTTTAGACCTGTCGAAATATTTTCCTATCACAT
>CM021765.1:35903641-35930670 GCA_011076525.1 Nettapus auritus | reverse complement strand
AAAAAAAAAAAAAAAAAAAAAAAAAAAAAAAAAAAAAAAAAAAAAAGCAGCTTGTATTTTCTTCCTTTTGGAGTTCTGTTCCTTCTGCTGAAAAATATGCCCACATCAGCGAGTGCTACAGCAGACAAACACCCTCCTGGACAAACAGCTGGACAAACAGCTGGACAAAGAGGCTCTCACTGCAGTTGTGAAGTTCTGAAACAAGCGGAAGAGTTACTGCACTGATTAAAAACAAACAAACAAACAAAAAAGACAAAGGCCCTCTTTCTTCTGTTTACTTTAGATATTGAATGATACGTCTTGGTAAGTAAACTTGGTCACAAATAACTAAGGAAGGACAGAATATTCTTGGCCATCAAGGAAACGTTTTGTCAGGATTTGGGCCAAGCTGGGGGCAGCTAGTAGATAGCAAGGTCTGCACAAGACACACAAAGCAGAGTAACAACCAGAGGGTGGAAGTGCAGCCACAAACCGCCACATCTCCTACAAGGGAATTTGGTCACAGGACAAAAAAAAAGTTGGGTAGGGCTCCTTCTGATGCCACCATGATGCAGTGGAGAACAAAACCCTCCTCTTTGCTCTATATTACAGCTTATCAACATAGTCACATCTTAAAATAGATGTACTTCTAGAACGTTTCTTTTTCCCAGTGCAGGAACATCTCATGAGCCGCAGGCACACCAAACGCCACAAGGAACCTGGCCACAAAGCCTTCCCTTCAGGGGAGGAGTGCAGGAGCTGCTCCCTGCAGAGACTCCTCAGCTACAAGTGCCACCTTGCACCCAGTCCCCGGGGTACTTCTACCATGCCCTCTGCCTAGGGCTCGGTCTGTTCAACACATGCCTGAATGCTGCACGGTCTTGTGCGAAAGGATGCAACAGCAACAAGCAGCAGAGAAAATCCCAAAAGAAGAAAAAAGGAATGATTTGTGGGGTTAGATTGTTCAGAGCTAGTGTTGGTTTGGAGGGAGGTTTAAATCTTTTTAACAACCTCTTATGCAAACAAAAGGAGGTAGGCAATAATGTTGACTAGAAAATAAAGACCTTTCTTCACAGAAAAGCCTGACAAAAACAATATACATGTGCATGCACACCCCCACACACCCTTTTTCTTTTAAGTTTTTTTACTTCAGCTGTACTTTGAAAACTTCTGAAAACTGAAACTATTGAAATGGAAAAGTTCATATTTCAGATTATAATGTTCACCTTCTGTTTTGCTTTCTGTTATGGTTTCTAAAGCAAAGCATGCCCTTTCTGCTAAACCCCATATTTTCTTTCAGGAAAGATTTCAAAGGAAAACTTTTCACAGCCATTCTATGTGGCCGGTGACACAGTCCAAGGAAAGAAACAGCCTGGCAAACTGCTTTAAAAGAGATGTCATAAGGAGCTGCTCTCCAACACTCTGCTGTGGGAAACCCAGCATGCCTGTGGAAACACCTGAGGACTGACCAGCACTCGCACACTGCTCCAGCTCTGCACTGGTCTCTCCATGCTACTCCTTACATGACTACATCCTTGATCTTTTTTCTTCTGGATTAACCTTCTATGATGTTTTTGGCTCAAATAAAGAAATGAAATAAAACAAATGCACTGTACACAAACTGCTCAAGATATGGAAGTCATTTCCAACCTAAGCTAAGAGCACTTGTAATTAGGTACAGCACAAACCGTCACAGTGGAAGTCAATTATACTCATACTCAGTACATGTTTTTACAAACAAATAATATCGGTTTATAAACATCCAGCTCACTTCATGGTCTTGTTTTCTCTTACGCTATTCTAAATAAAGATATACCTAAAAAGGAATAATTGGCTTGGAAAATAAATCTGGTGCAACAAGCAAGAGAAGAAACAAGAGAAGATTTAGAGAGAATCAGCAAAAAGGAAATGGGCCAGTGTGCAGGAGGAGACTGGGGAGAGGCAAGAAGCTAGGAGTGGGAAGGCAGTCTTTGAGAAGACACATTCAAACATCTCAAGGAAAACACTATACTCAGGATAATTTCTCCCAGGCATCACCATTTTGTAGTGCCTCCTACAGCAGTAGGCTAGCTGTCCCGTAATATACATTGTCAGCCATTGGACACTTTTGGCATGCTCTCTTCTGTAATACTGAGGGGCACTCCGAATTTCTGCTTCCTTGGGCTCATCTTTCTCTCTCCCACAACTCAGGTGGAGCAGAAGCCCTAGCTCAGACCCACCCATGGCTCATACACAGACTAGCACGGGGTGCCCATGCTCAGGATGCCCAGTACAGCCCCAGATTATCAGGGCCAGATTGTATGGCACGCTATAGGACCACTGGCCTCACACAGCATATTTGATAACACAGGTCAGCTGTCAGGCATATCTGATGATGCTTCGACCCTTCCAACAGCGTAAGTGGCCACCTCCCAAGTGAAAACACTGGAGCTAGGAGTTACCATCTATAGGCTATTGAGACTGCTGATCCAAATTTGTTCCACAGTCTCCCTGTTACCATTCGTTAAGCTTAAAAATGACACAGGCTTGCCCATAAGCATTTGTTCCTTTCAGGTAAAACTGTATGCTTGCAATGAAGTTTTGCCCAGAAAAACCTTGCACAAGAGAAATCTGGACGTATCCGTGTAAAATTAGCATCAGCTGATTTGTGGTGCCAGTGGCTGCCTTATTTCACTACACGCATTTGTGCCCTGTGTGCCTACTCAACAAGCTCTTGATACGAGGGAAATAAGGCGCTCCTGTTCCGGGAGGGCTCACAAAAAAAAAAAAAAAAAAAAAAAAAAAAAAAAAACCTCAGCCACACCTGGATTAGCTCTAAGGAAGACCGGCCTCATGTGTCCAAAGTAAAAAGGACAAGAGCTTTGTTTCAGCTGCAATGAGATATACGCTGTTATCCCGGAAAGGGAGAGAGGAAGGAGCGGAAAGGAAACGCGCACAGCCCATCATTTTTTTGAGGAAAAAGATGATGTGTAACAGCCGGCGAAGACGGCCCTGCCGCTCCCCCATTTCCATCTGTCTCAGAAAGGCTTGTGCCAAAGGTCATACAGGACCACGCAAAAATATCCCACCAACTCCGGACCCCGGGCGCGGAGCAGAGGAACTGCAGCAAGCCGCAGTTTCCGACCTGCCCGGCTCCGCTCTCGGCCTCTCCTACACCGAGGGCCCCGGGCCGGGAGAAGGCCGTGGCCCGCCGGGGAGGCTCCGGGGGAGCTGCCGGGGAGGCTGCACGGAGCCCGGCGGGGTCCGCCTGGCGGTGACACGGGGCCCGCGGCGGCCGGGGACAGCTCATTGCCGTGTTCGTGTCTCCACCTGCTGATGCTCCCTGGACACAGACCGCCGAAACTCGGCCCGCAGGCACAGGAGGTTGGTTGGAAACCTGCCCGTCAGCTCAGTTTACAGGCAAACGCCGCAGCTTGGGAGAGTGCGGATGAAAAGGCTGCAAAAATAGAACAATAGAACTTGACTTTTTTTTTTTTTTTTTTTTTTTTTTTTTTTTTTTTCCCTGCTTTTCAAATTGAACTCTCAAAAACAGTGCCATTTTGCCATCCGGCTCCCCTCCTTGTTACTCATATTTGGGTATGCTCCTATACAGCATATAGCTGATGATTGCACGACACTGGGTTTGTCCCTTTCCCACTGTTTCTTTTGCCCACTTTCCCACTGTTAAAACCTCTTTATAATCTTACATAGAGTAAGAAATACATACAATACAATAACCTGTTAGCAATAACAGATTTTTCCCTCTGAAGCACAGCCCCTGCGTTTACTAAGAAATGCCAGAATAATTATTTTGAGGTACAGACTATTCAAAATTTGAGGCCATGCCCCTCACTGCCTTGTTGCAAAACGACTGCTCAGTTACAAGCTTCTGCCAACCAGCAGACGAACGACGGGTCTGAACTGCTTGCCAGGCACCTGGACCTCTGCGGTCTTCATTATACCAAGAATTACCATAGCAGGAGAGGCTCCAACAGGAGCAAGAGCTCTTTCTTTCCCCTCTCCAGTCCTGTGCTGCTATACCCGTATCCCACAGCCCAAAGTGGCAGGGATTCCTTTCATCTTTCACCTTGCCAAATAAATCTGAACTCACAGTCAATCCTCATTTGGGTTCCCACCTCAGCCCCTCTTCTTCAAAGTGCCACCAAGCTCTAATAACAAAAGGCAGCTAAACACCGTCATTTTACTCACAGGAAAACTTACTAGGGAAACAAACATGGACGAAGCTCTTGTGTAAGCAGGCTAGTGTGCACTCCAATCACTCTATAAATTTCTGGAACTCACTTGTCAAAAAGCATCATCTTCAACTCACTGAACCTTTCAAAAAAAAAAAAGAACACACCAGGGCTCTGGAATTCCAGCCTAACCTGGCTTTCACCCTCTTTAGAAAGGACTAAAAAAAGACAGGGAAGGGATATACAAAGGCATTTCTCATCAACTGCTAAATGGTCCAATATACTCGTAACCTTAGCTCTCTGCTTTATAGCAAGTGAGTGATGAAAACCTGATGGGACAGGCTTGCAAGCTACACTCTAGCACTGAGCCACTGGGGTGCATTTTCAGAATTGGACAAAAATATCCTTAAGTGGACACCTGGAAAGGGCATGGGCAGCCAGGGGAAATGCTGTCAGGAGAGGAAGAGTTTAAAAAGGCTAAGAAAATCTCTGATTAAAATGTTATGAGGTAAAGTGCTGGCATGGATCAGTTTTCTTGAAAAGCAGAAATCAGTCTCTGAGCTGGCTCCTCAGACACTATTTGGAGACCTCAAAAGCAGAGTCGTTTAAAAAGCAACTTCTTCAAGGAGTCCAACTAAAACTACAAAGACATAAAATTCCAGTCAGACACAGGAAATTCTTAGGGGAATACAAGAATTTTATGAGTCAGAAGATAAAAATCCCTCTGAATACCTAACAAAACTAATCTAATGAAGTAGTCACCGGGAAGGCAGTTTGATGAATCTGCATGTCATGACGGACAAATTTAAACAAACAGGAAATTGAACAACCTGAATCTGTTTTCGTTTTCACTCCCTGTGCCCTGCTCCTTTCTTTCTTTAAAGGTGCAAACCAAGCTGACAGCTGCAGAAGCTGCCAAGTGGGTCTGAGGGGACTATTTCATTTTAGATGAAGTCTCTATTTAAAATAAACAAATTGCCTGTCTTCCTTTCGCAAAGCTGAGAAGTCATTTATTTCTGATTCATTATTTGCACTATTGTAGACCCTACCGGCCCCAGTGCAATCAAGCCCACTAATCATTGCAAAGGAATACAGGGAAAAAAAGAAACCCTTGATGTTCAGGTTATAACCTAAAATGAAGCTTCTTCCTTGACAAGCAGAAATGAGTCTAAATGCTTCCAAGCAGATATTTCACCTATGCTGGTAGCTAGAGGGTTCAGTCCTAAATGACACTGCTAGATCAGGTCCAGCTCGACATCAGGACACATACTTAGCTGTGTAAAGTAACATTAAACTGAATGCTACCTCCTCTCCATCAGGGAACCAGGCAGTCTAGACTCAAAACTGAAGTTTTACCTATGCATATTGTGGCACCCTGGAAGCTCTTTTTAAGGAGAGAAGAGAGAAGAGCTTTTTCAGTTTATAACCTTTCTGTTACAAATACACACATTTAGGAAATGGACACTGCTTAGTTTCCTATCTGAACTGCCTGTCTAGATCCTCCTATTTGGGGTTGATTCTGGACTCCACTTAAAATACTAATTGTTTATATTAAACAGACAAGAGAATGTGTGATGTATTTTAACTGTCAAAAGTGTTGTGAACAGCAGCAGCTGGAAGAAGAATGTTTAATTCCCTCTGCTACCCTCAAGCCTTTTACAAGCCTGTATCAGCAGCTACATCTTCCTCTTGCAGGCAAGAAAAACCGGGTATAAAGGGGTAGCGAAGGGGTAGCGCAGCAAATCTGCCTCTACAGAAAAAAAAAAAAAAAAAAAGAGGGGTATACAAAAGCACTGTCATTATAAGGTCAAAATAGAGCATCACTAAAACTCCACCAGCACCGATGCCAATGTGAAAGCGGTGCACATTTGTGCAGAGCACAGCTCACACTTGATGGCTCCTCTCTTGTGCTGGTTTGCTCACACTTGGCTTATGCCAGAGACGTAATACAGGCAGTGATTGGAGATATCACTTGAACCACTCGCTGTATGGTACCCCTAAAAAAAGATTCTTGATACTATCGGTTATGGCAATACTCTTAAATCTTCTGGACACGGGGTCAGCAGCATGTGTGGGGCCATCAGTAAGGAGAGGTTTCCTCCCCTTGACACTTCATTCCCCCAGGGCATGCTCAGGATGCTTTCCCCAGGATTATGATTGTTGCATAAGCTTGTGCTAGGGCCAGTGGGGCCCAAAACAAAGCAGAAGTGTTCTTACTAACAAGATATTAATAAAAGCTTTGCTAAGTAACAGGATCAAGTTATCTGCCATCTTTATAAAAACTTCACATTTCAAAAGCAGGAAAAAATCCAAATACAGTGATGCTATTTTGCATATTTCCTTGAGGAAATCTGAGTATAGCAGCACAGACACATGACAATATCAAGGGGCAGGAGGGCCTGACTCATAAAATAAAGAGATGCACAGGCTTGTGCAAACTGCTACAATGCAGGTTTTCCTGCCATGTGGTCTGGTGTCTTCTTTTTTTAATGCTACATTTACAGAACGGATTTGGCACATTCAGGGAAGGAACACTTTTTTTGTTCATCCCATCAATCTTCTATTTTTCCAGTTGCCACTGGTGTATTAGTAGAAAAAAAGAGCCTAGTGAGGTGTAAAATAACACTCTGCATTCAGAGACAACGCGGTACTTCGTTTCGCTTTAATATTTACTTCAAAAGTAAACTCAGATGAAATCTTGCATAAATAGCGCCAAATGAGTTTGCAGGTTATTCTGAGCTTACTGAAGCAAAGCTGATTCACATCTCGTACATGCGATTGGTTGCTTACCACCAAGACTTCTGCCGAGAAAGCCCTCGGATGGAGCAAGCGGGGAAGCAGAAGCATGGCTGGAAGAGGGATCGGTAACACACAGAGCTTAGCCAGCAGAAACACAGTACATGCCAGCTGACAGTGAGTAAGACTAGCTAAGTTGAAAAGTAGCAGCAGGTCAGGATTTTGATTTGATTTTAATTTGATTTAATGTTTTTTACACCCTATGTGTCCAACTTTTCATTTTCCGCCTGTCCACTTTCTCCTTTTCGTTAGTTTTTCCTTACACTACAAGCAATATTTCTTTTCATTTTCACTCCAAAAGGTAGCAAAGTGGGTTTCTGGGATTCCTCTTGGAGCTGTCTTTGCTTGGGAGTGTGAAGTCATGGGACCATAGCACTGATTAGATTAGATTTTGGGTGGAGCTGTTCAGAGATTTAGTTCAGGTTTGAAAGGCAAGTTTGTGATTCATTCTAAAAGCAAAGTCTTTCAGAAACTTCTGCCACAGAAGGCAAAATAGAAAATCTTGAGGAAGGGCTCAGTAGGAAATTTTCCATAAAAAGCTTTTTAGACAAAAGAAATGTAAAATTCTGACTCTGAAAGCAAACGTTTTCATGGGGATGTCTCCATTTGACCAAGGGCACTCTCAGCCCACAGCAGCCAATGACCTGCTGGCTGGAAGTCCCAGGAGATACAGCTCAAGGATATGCTGAATTCTGCTCTGATCAACTTCTGGTATTTTGTATGCAAAGTGGAGAAGCTTTAGCAAGAAAGACTCAGAGAAACGTTTAAGACAGCCAAAACAATCCAGTGGCTTCCTGCCCTTCTCTTGCTGCCACCTGTGCTACCTCGGTCCCACTGCTGCCTGACCACTCACTGGCTCTGTGCTTAAATATATATACACATATATGTATTTTTTTTTTCTGGGCTAGCAGGCTGAATCAGTTAACTAAGAGACCAAACAACCACTGGAGGTAATGCAAGGTAAAAGAATACAGGGCAAGGAGAGGAAAGGAAACACAAATTCAGTGCCTGTGTCAGCAAGGTGTTGGATAGACTCTGCCACTTCATTAAACCTTGCCTTAGGGGTGATGCTAAAGCACTACGGTGCCGAGCTCAGTGCTGTGTTCTACCCAAGTTTCAGAGCTCGCACATGAACCGAGATGTCTCTCCTCCCAGTGAGAGCTCTAGCTAAAACATTTCCTTGCTCCCTTTTGAAAGCTTTCTCTTCACCTGAGAAGCAAATTCCCAGAGATGGTGAGAGGGGAATGGTCTAGAAATGACACCATTGTAGCTATAAAATCACTTGGTGCCGTTTTCAGCCCCTCAGGTCACTTTTTGATGACCCTGACTATGAGGCAGGGACTTGGCCATGTGCCCTGTGAATGATGTGACCCCCAGGCTGGTTTGCTTATCAACCTGTGGCATAAGACAAGGCACGCTCCCACTTTCTAGCCTTTTCCTGCCTTTCAGGTCTACGTGCAGGAAGGAGAACAGTCACAGGTCTGCATGCTGACTTCCTGTGACGTCCCTGCCCAACAGAAACACTGCAATCTGAATAAGGTAAACCTTCATGTTCAGCACCAAAGATCTCCTCTATTGCAGCATTACAAAAGGCAAAGTATGTGAATTCAGAATGTATTTATTTATTATCTGGGATAATTATTTCTTCAGAGAGCTGGGACAGAGGAAGCACTTTCCACAAAAGGGACTCAAGTGCTTAAAAAAAAAAAAAAAAAAAAAGTATTGCTCCAGAAAAGCTACAGTATTCCCAGTATTCCTGTTCCCAATATTGTCTTGATACAACAAAATCTGACCTGTTGACACCAAGCTACGCCAACACTGATCCCACTCTATTCAACCAAGGTGGACCTTATTCAAATGCTACGTAACCCCACACAAGCACAATATCTGTTTGCTTAAGTTCTGAGCGGGCATTGCAGCAATGGAGGTTGCAGGGATGAGGAAGGAATGGAAAGCATAAATTGCTGCGCCTTCCCTCCTCTACCCTTCACATGTTCATCTGTTTTCAACCCAAACAGCACAAATTCTCAGTGTGGAGCACTCTTAGGCTCAACAGAAAAGGTCTGCCTTCAGCTGGCTAAAAGGGACTGTTCTAGGCTCAAACTTCCACTGGAATTTAAGCAGCATCTAGTACCCCAGAAGGGTTTGCCACCACACAAAAAAACTTGGTGCCCTCACCCCCTTCTCTGCTCCCCAGAAAGCTGAGGCATACCAAAGGTTTTAAATGCTCGTGCTGTAATTGTATCACTCCAGGTGTTCTCAATAGGATTCCTCCCTATAAAACAACTGAGGAGGTGAAATACAGTCCAAGTCTCTGCAGGAAAAGAATGGAGCCAAGAGCACAATCAGTTTCTGAAAAATGACTTGGTTCCCATGCCACAAGCAACAGTCCATAAAGCATCTCACGGAAAGCCCAAACACGCCCTGCAGCTTCTGGCTTTGGAGCAAGAACTGGAGGTCCTGGGGACCTCAGACCCGCATTCCAAAATGGACCTTACAATGTACTTCCCTCCCTTGCAACAGCTTAATGACCTGCAAATTTTCAGCCTTGGCCATATCTGACATCAGTTTCAGAGCCCCACCTTCAACCAGATTAAAACATATGTATGTTTTGACATGAACCATGAGGGTGTTTCATTCGCACAGAACCCACCCTATTGATTTGGTGTAGTTTTGGTGGGGGGAGAATGGGATGGGGGAGGAAGGATTCCTACTCTGTTGTATTCAAAGCAGCTTCAGTAGCAAAATTTTCAATGTTCAACCTCTGTACTTGTGTCCAGTACTGCCATCATGAGCTGTAATATTTCATGGTGTTACTCTTAAGTAAAATATTTTTGAGTCTGTACTCTAAGAAATGTTGTCTAAAATCTTTGCAAAATTAGGAATCATTTTCTAGGAAGATCTGAACCAAGTGGATCAGCTTGTAGCGAGCTCTGTGTGCAGTGACTGATTGTCCCTGTTGTTGGCATTCCTAAGGGTCACAAATGAGTTCAGCCACATTGTGCCAGGGCATCCCAAAAAAGAAAGGCCATCACAGCCAGCTGATAGCATGATCTAGGAAACCAACCTGTGTATCACAGTAATTAAGTATCCAATTAAATTGGCCTGATTTTTGAGTGGATGGCAGATTTGGGAATTTGGTTTTAGTTTCTTTCTAAATCATAAAATTTCCTTGAACCATACTCTCTAGTGTTCTAGAAAACTTTCTATAAATTTCTCAAATTTTGTAAAAAAAAAAAAAAAAAAAGGAAAAGAAAAAGAAAAAGAAAAAAAAGTTGGCTGGAAAAACTGGAGTGTTTGGAAAAAAATCAAATAGCTCAACTGTTTTCCACTTTTCATTTTTCAAGCATAGAATTCAAGCCCTTGTCTGAAACATTCCCTTTCCAATATCAATTTATGTTTAAAAAAAATCTGAGGGATATACTACCTGTCCCAGTTCAATACACTGAAAAAAAAAAAAAAAAAAAAGAAAAGAAAAAAAAAAGAAAAAAAAAGGCAAACTTTTATTCCTCCTTGCCAACTTAAAGCAAACTATCCTGCACACACAAGTTCCTCACCTTGTTTCCAAGTACAGGTTTGATCCTCAAATAAAAAATCCAACTATACAGCCTCTAACAGTGGCTGCCACAGCCTCTTGAGACTAACTTTAGCCACCTATATTTGAACATTTTACCTCTCAATACAGTAAAAATATAGAGCAAAAGCTATACATACATTCAAATATGTATCTTGGGTGAGCAGGGCAAAAAAATATTTTATTTGCAGCTTTATACTAGCATATCCTTCTGCTATCCCTGTGCTTAACAATCTACTTTCCTATGCCCATCACACAACATTAATTTTCTTTTCTTTTTTTTTTTTTTTCTTTATTGATCTTTATTAGGTCATTTAAATATTTGTATGGGCTTCAGTAAGTATCAGTTGACTTCCTGAGAGTGTAGCGTTTTACTGTCTTCACTCTTGCTTTGAATGTTTTTAAGATACCTGCTATCATTGCTGTTAACTCTAATTCCCCATCATTCATTAGTTTTAAAACAGACTTGCACAAATAAACCATAATGTTGAATTAATGAGATATGGATAGGAAGTTTCTGTAAATATAGTCAGAATTAAAGATAGAATGTCTGCATAACTTAGATAATTTTTTCTTTACATTGCACTGAAGATGACTCCGAATGCCCTTAGTTTATTAACCTTTATGCATTTGGAGAACGCTCTACCTCATTCCTTCAGGTTCTTTAACAGACCACCTTTTTTTTTTAAGTATGAAGTAACAGACTCCTATCCAAAAGGTAAAGTAGAACTGCAGGCTGTAATATGTTTGATTACTTAGGTATTTAATGTTATTGACTACATCCATATGTGCAAGGTTTAAGCCTGGCACTGGCCAATACGGTTTATGAAAATTTCAAAAAAGTATGCAAGAACCACTGGCAAAGGAAGGAAAGAAATATACTGTTACTGCTTGTACAAATTATGAGAAACTCATTAAAGCTCAATCACTTGCGGATGAGTAAAAACATTCTCAGAGGCAAAGTGCCAGTGGAAATCTCATGAGTTTCAGCTTCTGAAGTTTCCCAATAACCCTCTTCACTGTGGGAAGGAGGACGAGGGGAGGGATGGACAAAGGCTCTGAAAGGTTCACCCCTTTGGTGCTCTGATGAAGGAAGAGCAGATCAACTTGGGGCCAAGGGCATTTAGATGAAGGTCCATGTCCTTGCTCCCACCCAGACACAGGCAAGCTGCCCTGCCATTGCAGCTGCCATGCTAGCAGGCACCCTAAACACATGGAGACATGGCTCTCAGACACGGGTTGTGCATCATCTTCACAGGAGGTGGGGTGGTGGTCACATACCCTCTCTGTCCTCCCCAGAAAGAGGAGCACAGGAGGGACACATCCCACAGGGAGCCTCCCCAGTGCATCCCACTTCCCGGCCAGGAGTAGCTCCTTTGGGCACTGACCTTCCTTGTGTGAGAAAGCAAAGGGGAATATAAAAATTTATGTTAATGTATCATTAAAGAAATTACTTTTACAGAGACTAGAACAAGGGAGTTAAGATTACACTTCTGCTATGTCCATTTCTCTGGGTTTTTAGGAGTAGAACTTAATTTTTATACTGTCTATGCTGTGATGTCTGGAACCAAGGGAGTAAAAGTAGCTGTTGGCATAAGTTTCAACAGCGTGCCGCTCCTCTACAGTAAAATGCAGCCCTGCTTAGCCAAAACACTACAACAACACGGGTCCAGGTATACCTGACATACACCATTGTGAGGGAAGAGCCTCAGATGTGCAGAAAGTAAAGAAACCAGAATGAATTACCAAGAGAGCTCCTGTGATTCTCATCTCCAGCTATGAGAGTTCACTAGAGGAGCGATGGCCAACATGACTTCAGTTTGTCTCAGCCTGACACTGACAGTAATGCATGACCTGCTCTGTCAGTACTCCTTCAGTCAGGGATTTCCTCCTATCCTTCAATGCAAGAAGGAGTGAGATTTCAGAGAAAACCTATTATCTTCCACTCTTGGCTTTTAAACTTGTTTCCAGAGCCCTCGACATAGTATTTTGTGCAGTATTTTGTTTTATGTACTAGCACATTTTTTCCACCACTCTTCAGCTTATATGTGTCTTTATGTTTCCAGATAGTCTATCAATGCTGACAGTTGATATTCCAAATCCCACCCTACTGCAAATCCATATTCCTGGGACTCCATTTAAATCCCTTAAATATGGAGTGTATGGCACTCCATAGGGGGGAAGAAAAAAATCACTGAGTCAAGGTGAGATAATATTATGGAAGTGAGTATATGGGTACTTTCAAAAACCACAAATCTTATGGATAAACATTTCTTCAAGGACAGTGTAAACAGGGGAATTCTGTTCTCTTGACCACTGCTTTGAAATGCAACAGGCAGAAACAGAATACTTCTGTTTCTAAATTTTAATGTTTCAAAAAGACACTTTTCAGTTTTCACATCTGCATTTATTGTGTCATGTGTCCTCAGCTTGGTTAAAATGTTTAGCACAGACTACAAGACTTTGACTTACTAAATGTTCATGAGTAGCAGCATAAAATCAGCAAAATCTCTGCCAAGTAAGCTTTTAGAAAATTTTACCTACTTTCTACAGCATGCCAAAGACCAGCTTAATATTTGGATCCTGACTGAAACTAAACATAATGTATTTACAAATTTTTGATTCATTCTCATTACCCTTAGGCAGTCTCTCTTTCAATTACATATTTCTCTTCCTGCCCAAGAATGCATGAACAGTGGTGAATAATGTATTTACAAAACACATTTTGTCAGCTTTTACACATCTGACCATTCTTACTCCTAGTTCAAGAGAAGCAGAAGAAACACCGTAGTTCTCTGGGGTAACAAAACTGGAGACACATAAACAGATTTTTTTTGAAGAATAAAAGTAAAGGGAAATGAAAAGGAACACAAAGAGAAAGAGAACTAAAATAATCACAAGTAAACTCATTATGCCTATAAACACACTGTTCCCAAGCTGTGTGTACAGGTAGGACACACAGAAGAAGAACTTAAAACTAATTGGATCATTCTCCTCTTAAGCTTATGATTTTTTTCTGCTACTCCTCCACAGCAGCAGCTGTGTGAAGTGACTTGGGGATCTCACTGACTCAGCTCCAGCTCTCTGCACATCCCTTGGCGATAATCTTTCCTAACCTTAACCATCAAAGCTAATGCGCAAGGATAGGCACTCACTCGGTGATTCAGTGCACCGCCAGCCAGACTTCTCCAGTAGAAAGGATGAACCCCTCTGAGGTTCCTTATCTCTTCCTGCTAACTTTGGAGGAAGCTCAGATGTCTATGTGAAGTTAGATGGCTACAGTTAGATAAGATGATCCTACCCTCCTTGAGCTGATAATAGCCTGTATAAAATATGCTTCCACATGAAATGCTGCTGTTTCTGCACAGACACACAAAGATTGTGTGAAAGCTAGACAGAAAGATACACTGAAAATGATATTGTGTAAATAATCTAAGCACTTCAGCTGCTACAGCTAGTAAAGAAGATCAGATACCGGTGTTCAGTCAGATGCCCAGTGGTTTATGCAGAACAACCAAACACCGAGAATATGTATTTTATGACACTGATAGGCATGGTGTTTGGAGAAGGGCATATGGTACTAGGATCATTCAGACACCTAGACAATGGCTGATGAAAAGTCTGGGACCCCTTGCTCTGTAAAGAGCAGTAGGGGGGAACGACATTGGTATATCAGAGAATGGCAACTCAGACTCCCTCCCACGATGGAAAACAAGGTTGCCAATACCTCTGATCAGATCATGCAATGCAATGCTTTCCTTGCAGAAATGCTTTTGGTCCTTGTAACTTAATTCACTGTCATCTGGCTTAAGACCTGATGGTGCTGTCCTTACTCGCGTAAAACTCAGTGCAAACTGTGGCTGACTTAAACTGGCAGCTTTAGGCTCCATTGGTGTTTTGACTTAGCACTTAATCCTAAGCAGATGGGTGTTCACATGTACAGTGGCAGTTGCAGTGGTATGACACAAACTTGTCTACCATTACATCTTAAATGCTGTGGTTGCCATTAAATTAAGTCAACAAAAGACAAATTAATGTTCTTTGCTTCATACTCAGATCAACACTGTAAAGATTTTAATGGTGATCGCTGAACATTCCAGTTTGATTAAAAGCAGCTTGCATTTCTCCTCTTACTTTTAGTACTATAAAACTTGAAATCAGTTTTGATAAGAGACCAAAAAGTGAAATAGTAAAAGCTGACAGATCTTTTGTATGGTTTCTTAGTGGTCATAAATTTACGACACTCTATCAGTGAAAGAAAAACAAAGCATTTTGATGCTCATTGAATCTTTTGCCATTAATCATTATTATTTGGCTAGTCTGTACAATATAATGACATGAAACTTTTTTTTTTTTTTCAAATAACAGTTTTTTTCCTCTTTCAACTAATACTGTGTGATATCATTCTCATCACCTTGCATAGGAAAAATGTTAAACTTTTTTTCCTCTCTGACAAAACCCAGGGAGAAGAAACAAAACCAACTTTTGCCTCTTATTCAAATTCACAACCCCATAAACCATGCTAATCAAAACAGAAGATGTGCAATTTTGTGCTCAGGCACAAAAGGTATGTTGCTTAACGTGACATTGCCTAAAACCCAGAAAGGAAAATGCACTTTATGGTAGTGAGAAAAAAAAAAAAAAGAGAAAAATAGTGCATACGTTGACTATAGCCATCCTGTCCTGTAAAATTCATCAAAAGCACCCAGTGGTCCTCTCTGCCTGGTGTTTGGCTACAGGCTGGCCCATCCCCTAAGGTAAGCTAGTGAAATCAAAGGAGCTATCCAACATGCAGCGTATGGGGCTTGAGGAGGGGCACACGCTGCATACCATGGTCTTGCCCTCTCCTCTACCGCCAAGGCTGATGAGGCTGGCAGTGTGGTGCTCGTCCCAGTGGTTTTACACAGCCTCAGCTTTCCTCTGGGCTGAACGTAGGCCAAGCACCTCCAGATGAGTACAGCTCGAATGACTCCATTGCTTTCTGACGTTGCTGCTCTCCTTACTGAAGCTGTGGGTTCCTCCCAAAGCAGGAAGGCAGCTGAGGGAGCTGGGCTAGGTTTGGTTTGGTTTTACTTGGAACTGGAAACCCAACAAGGAACAGCTGCTAGGCTCTGTAGATGAAAAAGTAGGAACACTCCTCGCTGAAGAGCCATGTTTTTCAATTTTTTCCTCTGATTTCAGTAAGGCATCAGATGAGCAGAACTTTCTCCAACAGAAACCAAGCAGGGTGGAATTTAGTATCTCACAGAGGCCATCTTCCCACTTTGCACTCTGCTCTTTCCTCCTTTAGCCTTGTACATTTTCAAAGAGACATGACAGGAAGCACTATGAGGAACAAGGGATGCCTTTTCACAGGATGACGGATGCAGCGGTCCACCCAAAGAAGGGACGAGGAACTACTGAGTCAGCATTCGATTCCCAGCTCAACCTCAGTCACTCCTTAAATCAAGGAAGGGCCCCAACCCAACCTTCTCAGCTGCTTGGCCTCTGCCCAAACAAGAGATGAAATTTTCTGTTAGTCACCAGGAAAGAGAGCAGGAGGAATTCTCAGGTGAGCGGGAATAAATGAAACGGGAATGGAAGTACTTAAGATTTTTTTTTTTTTTTTTTTCTGCCTTTCCTGAAGGGTGGAGTGGAGACTGATGAATTTACTGATTCAGTGTAAATTCAAACATACTGGGAGGGCGATACAGCTTAAAAAGTCGCTCCTTCTTAAGGAGGAAAAACCAATATGTCTTGAGAATGCATCAGATTGTACCAAATACAGTATATATTAACAAACATGTTATTAGGATCTCTTCGATATTCATGAGGCACCATCTCTATGATTTCCCCTCCTTTTCCCTTCAAAATTTGTATTATTTCCACAGTAATAGAAAACACAGGCAAACTGATCCATGAGCAGTGTGGAGCATCTTCAACTCTTGTGGCCTGTGGGAGAGCTGCTCAGCATCTTGCAAGATTCAAGCTGATTTCATGAACTGGCATTGACAAAGACATTTAACTCCTCCAGGCCCCATTGTGTTAAGTATCATTCATGTTCACAAATGCAGAATTTGTTTGGTTATCAGTTTGTTGTTTTTCTTTTTTCAGAAATGAATGCATGTGTGAATGATCCTAAGATAATCATGTAAAAACTTGCTTTCATAGATCCATACCAATGACAGAAATATTTGTCTTCAAGAACTTTTGGAAGTTTTGTATTCTGTCTGCATTGTCTCTTCTACATGCCTTAGCCCTCACCATATTTATTGTCATTCCACTATTATTACATATTGGCAAATTCAGGCCTTTATCTAAATCAATAGTCGTGCATTCTGCTGCAGAACATATGCAGTTCAATAAGGTGGAAGATTCTGGGTCTGGGAAGACCATTTGTACAAATTGTATTTCTTCTGCACATAACAGATCCCCTGGACACAAATTTTGTGGTACTGGTGACTGTGTAGGCAGAGTGAAAAACTGTAATGCAGTCGAATACATTTGCCATGCTGCTTTTTATATTATCTTCCAAAGACTCTTTCTAACACAACTTCATTTGCTCAGACTAAGAGGAGATACCTCATAAAGGCCACCCATTATTTGATTTATGGTGGATCTAGGAGGTTGATCTCAATGGAGAAAGTGTTTCCACTGCACTAGGTCTTGGATGTGCTTGATAGCAATAGACATCTCCCTCACTTGAAAGCCTTGTAATGTAAACAAACTATTTTTTTTGTTTGTTTGTTTTGATAGACAACAGGCTGGAGGAAGAAGTCATAGGGAAAAGGGATTTTGTCCAAGGTCACAGAGCTGTTGGGCTTGCTAGAACAGGGTACAGAATCAGTGGATGCCCATACAACATTAAAAATAGGGAGAAGCCCTCCAAATTACATTCAAACCTGCACATCCCAGCCACCTATATATACCGAGATAATGGTAGCTTCTGCATCAGAAGATATTGGAGACATGAAGAAATCTTGTATCCTACAGAATTCTCGTTTCCTGAGACCATGCAGTGAGCTAAATAGTATCCCACATTGCCATTTTTCAAAATCTCTGCAGAAGTATATGTATATGATGCACGGTGCCGCAATACTCCACTTACAAATGAATTATAGTTCATCTTCCAAATTACAAAGCAGACAAGCAATTTCCTTCCGCACTTCATGGTTAAATTAATAGAGTACTAATAATGCAATGAAACAATACAACTGACTTGAACTGTATATGGTGTGGGTAAATTGCATTTGAGCTATATAATGATCTCAATGAGCCACAGCTGTGACCAGAAACCACCCTGCTTGTCCATTCTTGTGGCTTCTTTTGCACATATTCCATTTTTGGATAATTAAATGGGACTATGGCAAAGTTAATTACCACAGTTAGTCTGTAACAGGGTTAATTTGACTGAATGAATTTTCTTTTAAAGAGAACAGAAAAAGTCTTTATACTCTTTATGAAGTTTGCAAGTATAGGATAAATCAAGAGTATCTCCAGAAATCTTCTGCTTTGCCCACTGATCAAGACTGTGATGAGAGTAGCTCTTGAAAAGTCATTAGGTAGCTTGCTTAGTAAGAAACTGCACAATGATTAACAGGTCTAAGCAAATATTACAACATTTCTCTGTTTAAGAAATCCAGCTCTGCAGGACAGTAAAGATGTTATATTGCTGAATGTTGCTAACTTGAAAGACAAATTTTTCTGACTACCAAAATTAACTCCCTTATAGACCAAACCTATGTGAAGCGACTACATTTATGACAAATAAAAAATCCTCATCCAATCTACTTTATAGCTTATATTATAATTTAACAGAGCACTGCAGTTTCCAATTCCATGTAATAAAACCATGATTTATACGTCACTCATGTCTTCTAAGACTACTTTTTCCAAATTGTTTCTTAAGGACAGGCTTTTTTTATATATATTTGCAATGAAATAAAAAGTAGAAAAGATGATCTTTAGTACTTAGAAAAAAGTATTAAAAAATCCTCCTAAATAGATCTGATGCTTACATGAACGATATTAAATAAATTTGCTTACATGAATGATATTAAAATGGAAAACCTAAATGTAAATATTTTCATTACAGAACCACTTTAAACACACTGCAACCTTCTCAGAAAGATCCCTAAAGCAAGGCAAGAAAGAAGCAGCATCAATTATTAAAGTATATGTAAGACACAAATATAAAATTGTATTTGTGTGTGTTGATATTATATTCTCAGCCCCTCCCACCTTTTAATGCACTGTTCTTACTACATGCCAAAAAGTGCTTTGTGCAGGAGTGGCACAGTGAGTGAGGCTCACAAGGGCAGAGCATTCGTAAGTTGCTTCCCTATCAATGAGAACACAAACAGGATTTATCGGAGGGAGGAACATCATTCAGGAAAATGCAAAATAGAAATCACACAGGAAGATTGAAGTCTGTTGTGAGACTGATCGAGCCTGTTGGCCTTCAGTTACTAGATTCACAGATGTAGCTTATGGAAATGAACAGGCTTTCTATTAAAAATAATTTGACAGTTGAGAAGAATCATGCTTGTCATAGCAAGGAATAGTCAAGCTCAGATACAAAAAAGATGAACAGAAAATGGGAGAAAAAATATCTGCAACTGGAAAACCACGAATAGAATTTGAAATGTCCCCTTTTGGAGTCCTCTGTCAACAGGCTCCCTTCTTCAAAAATAATAGATATGTAAATTTGTCTGCATGCTTACAACATTTTTCATCAGCCCTTCATGAATTAAAACATTGTTCTATATGTCGAAATAATTTGCCCACCTTTTGCCATTCTTCAGAAGAGAAATATGAGGGTGGTGATCAGTTACCACAGGTCAGAGCTGTTACTAGCACATAACTCACTGGGATGTATCAGTTACATGTCCCAGCCATGTATATTCCAGATCACGTTGTAGCGTGGCCCTGAAAACATTCAACAGATGGTTCAGCTTGCATCTGGATCTAAGGACGTGTCCCAGTGCTGAACAAATATAACAGACCGTGCTCTCCAGCCATTGCATCCCTAACGATCTGCTTGTAGAGTTGTTAATGCCAAGAGCAAAATAGCACTAACAAGTAATGACAAGTAAGATAATCTGAGCTGCTATTCTCTTTATGTAGTTGCTCTCTCCCACTGTCTCACTGTGCCAGCTCATGCACCCTTTCAGGAACCCATACAGTCGTGTTGGCCAGAGAGAAGGAAATAATTCATTGAGAAAGAGACTCTAGAGAGGTCATTTGCCTCAATCAGAAAGCTGTGGAGCACCCTTCAGAGATACTCTACAGTATCTCTGCTGATTTTGCCACTTGCCCTGTTACAGACTCTGAAATTAATCCTTTTAAACCTAATTCCCTGGTTGTAAGGTGACCAATGAGATTGTTGATATGATTTTGTTACAAACACCAAGTGTTTCTTCTGCCTCAGTTCCTGGAAGTACTCAGCCTTGCTAAGAAATTAAGAACAGCTCTGTCACAACTTGGATGCAGTTTCTGCATGAAGAAGGTGACATTGATAAACTTTAGGAATTGATTTGGTAACCTGTACTTAGTTCTACCAATCAGTTGATAGACAGATTATATTACTAAGTTTCCTGCTGCTACAGAGACTTAAGGTTTCAGGCCAGTTGACTGTCTTTTAGGCTTCCCTGGTAGCAAGGCTCAATAAGAGATGCTCCCTTTCAAGCTATCTTTTGTTTTTCATTTCTTTCTTACTCAGTAGGAATGCTCCTTGTGCTCTTGATAGTTGTACCGACGGCTTTCATACAAGGGGACTGATGACAGGCTAGGGGAAATCAGGGCTGATAGTGAGAGTTTGGAAAGTCTACTGCTGAACATCTGGAAGTGTAGCTGAGAGGAATTTATGAGAGGAAAACATCTGACCACCCCAACCTAATAATTTTCTTCAACTGTTCTCTAACACCTGTGCTGAATCATGTAGCCCGGTGAG
This sequence comes from Nettapus auritus, assembly GCA_011076525.1. Lineage (NCBI taxonomy): Eukaryota > Metazoa > Chordata > Aves > Anseriformes > Anatidae > Nettapus > Nettapus auritus. The sequence goes on along the minus strand of CM021765.1, from coordinate 35,910,218 downwards.
TTAGTACATCACAGGGGCCTTATTAAGGGAAATAAAGCAGTAAATACAAGAGGTGAGAGAGGCAAGGATGGCAACTTTTACAGGGACACAGGGGTGGCAGCGCTATGCAGTGCTGAAGACACGAGGATATAGTCATTCTGGTTGAAAAAGCAATGTGCAAAGAGGAGAGCAAACTGCAGAGTCACCAGTAGACACTGTGATTCCAGACACGGCAGGCAAAGGAAATTCCAGAAACTGTCGGGGTCTCATTGACCTGCTTTGTGCCTGACTGCTGGGGTGGCAGGGATCCAACAAAAGCTGGTGTGGAGCTGTCCCTCCGGACAGCCTCTAGCTGCACAGGCAGCTATTATACCTTAATTCCTGATGCTAATTGGAAAGTTTTCCGAAGTATTTACACCAACGGTAGTACAAAATCACACAGATGATCTGTGCATTTTGCTGAATTTTATAGATGTGTGTGGTTCAATCAAGCAGAGAAAGGGAAAAGCTGGCTTTGGAGATGCATCTCGTTTTTGGGAGGGGCGGAAGGCTGGCACAGGAGATGATGCAGAATAGAGCTGAAGGCAGCGTGCACCCTTGGACGTGCCTCTCTCTTCTGCCACTGCGCCCTTTGACTTCCTCCACTCAACCCTCTGAGTGACATGTACATAAAAGAGACTCCACTGGAGACCGAGTGTATTGTCCGGGGATTTGTGGCTCCTCTTTAACACAAAACAAACCTCAGATTTCTTCCTGTTCACAATTTCACTGCCAAAACTATCACTTGACTATCACATGGCTCACCTCCGCAGCAACAGACAGGATACACCAAATACCACAGGAGACTTCCCAAGAAAGCTCCAGCCCTCCCTGCAGGCAATAGGAAACTCACCACTACCATTCACTGGTGAGCAGAGGACGTGCTGAGATGGTTGTTTGAATTTTCCATGCTTATTTTTCTAAAGTGGGATTACACAGTTCAGTAGCAACTTCTGAGATATACAAGTTCTGCCTGCTATTGAACAGCATTAAAAAGTATAATTTTTTCTCTAAGGAAAAAAAATAAAATCTTTCCTTAACTTACCATTCCAATATAATTCTTACATTCTTAAATCCACTCTTACATTCTTATACGCCTGGTATTGCTCTGCACCAAAAGCAAATACAAGCCTTTAAAATTTGCTAACCAAGCACATAGCACACCAAGCATTTTAGACACTCCCAAAATTCTAATAATTAGAACAAATTTGATTCAGCTGCATTTTTTTGTGGTTTACTTTGTTCTTTAACAAATTTTGAGAAAAAATATTTTTTTTCCATCTTTTTTGCTTTCAAGTTTTTTTAGAAAAATCTATTTCTAGTTCCAGCAAAATTCATCATATTGTGACAGGAAAGCAAAATTGTTTCATTTCATGGGATCGTCTAACAGCGTGAAGCTAACCCCCTGGTCTCTGAGACAGAAATTCTGCCAGCTAGACTTATAAAGAGTCAGCAGAGTAAAAAACATTCCTCAGATGGAACTGTTAGTCATGAGATGAGGAATGTGCGTCCCCTACAGATGTTATAGCTATTTATATGATAAATCCCGATCATCACTATAGGAATTTTACAGCCTTCTTTTAAGTTAATTCTCAAGTTCAAATTAATCTTCTTTTGACAATGTTTGCCTAATATTTCAGTGTTGAACACTATTTCCAGGGTTTCACTTATGGTGAGCCTACTGGGCACTTTTAAAGCTGTATTCCAGACTTTGTACTTGCTTCAGAAAGACTTCTTTTAATTCCTCAGTACTTCACACATATTTCTGGGGAAAATAACTACAATAAGCATTGATAAATGCTTAACAAGGGCACATCACATTTTACGAGTTAACTGGAATTAACATTAGGGTTAATTTAGGGCACGCGGCAGGTTGTAGAACAGCTCCCTGTAGGAAAATATTCATTCTAGAATAAAATTATCTCATTCTCAGGTTCAACACTTGAGCTGTCTTGAGTAACATGAGATAAACTCAAACAAAGCATGTTTGTTCCAGTTTTCAGGATCATTGGTTTACTCAGGAATCACAGTGTGGGGAATTCAAAACGAAACGAGGGACATGAAAGTACCTTAAGGTGTCTCCAAGGAACTCAAGGTCACATAAATACAGTCATTGATTTCAAATGGCAGCAGCCCTTTTAAAATCAGTGCCACATTTATACATTTCAAAGGCGTGTGGTATGCAGAATATGGTGCTACACAGAGCATCTTATTCCCTCGTATAAGAAAAATATTTTTTTTTACCAAGATGTCTCTCTGCCATCACCAGTGCCATCACTGGTCCCTCCTGGCTGCTCAGAGCCACCAGGAGGTTTGGGTGTATTGCTTGCTTTGGGGAGTGGGACAGAAAGTTGTTTGGTGGAGAAATAAAAACAGTGATGTTTTATTTGGGTGATACATGCTGACTTGATCTCATTTTCTCTATTTCTCCACTGCTATCACATACTGGGAACAGAAGATGAACTCTAAGTGCTTACACTATCTGACCACTGAGAAGAGCTTCCAGGTGGAAGAACTGAGCACCATCCTTGTAAAGGGAAGACTGCTCTACTTTTCACAAAGATAAAGGTTTTTTCAGTCTTGGTGTTTCTGGACATGAAATGCACTTTAAGGTTATGAACTTCCTGAAATTTCTTTTTTCTTAAAATTCCATCGTAATTGTGTGATTAATCTTATTTTTCTGTCATCATTTAACAACTGTCCTGGGTTGTGACACTGAAAGAGGCAGCGCTGATAAGACCAAGCCATTAAATGTCTGTAATTCTCTGTTCCAAAGACAACATTTGGGGTAAAGAATAAACTGAGCCAGAGCCCAGCCCAGGCTGAGCAGCCATCCACACTGGGGATTCACCTTGGATCACCAGGTGAGGAGCCCTCAAACCTTGGGCAGATGCCCAGGGTCCCCTGACAGGAAAGCCTGAAACTTTTCAAACAAAAGATTTGCTCAGGGATTTTGGAGAATAGGATCACAAGCAGAAGATGAAAGTGAGGCTCTGCAGAAAAGGGGGGAATAAATCTAAAAGGTTGCTCAGCCCTGGACATTCCCATATGGTATCCCCGATGGCATACAAAGCACTTTGAAGTGGAAAGCAGCACAGCACAAGGCTTAAAATTCCCTATGACATCCACAGTACCTGTTGATGTTGACACAGCAAACAAAGCTGGCTGACCACCTGCTGAGGAGAATTCTGGTGCAAGTCCAGAGAACATTTAGGAGCAGCAAAAAACATGGAGACAGAGAAGATTTGGGGGCTTTTACTGCTCATTTATATTTATATATTTTTTGTGTGGTCTATGATGAAAGGTCTTTATATACAAATCCTTTCCTAACATCTGGTCCTATTCTGTAGGAGTAATGCCTAAGGAGCGCCTGCAGAAGACCAGGGGGGCAGGCAGAGCAAAGCCATCGCCCCTGTCTTCGGACAACCAGGCTTTCCAACATCCCTGTGTGAGATATGGCAGAAGTCTGCACCCCACATATGGGCACACACTCAAGGAAAGGAAGCCTGTGGAGCCCACGCAGATGAAGAAGAGACATTTAAGAGCTCACGTTCAACCTACAGAACCAATCACGAAGGCCTGGTGGCATCCACTGAGCAGGTGTTTGCCATAGCTGTGATGGTGCCAAAGTTGTACTCTGCTGCCAGGGAGATCCCACACCCTGCCTCCATGGCCAAGGAGCAGAGCACAGAACAGGAATGCTGCTTCAAAATAAAAAGTCAGAAAAGTGTTTGTAGCTTAATCTGAAGTCCTGCAGACAGCATTTCCCCCTCCACAGAAAAGTGAGACATTTAACACCATACTCCACAGAATTATTTTTTGGAGGGGTGGCACAAAATGTGTGAAGCCATCCCCCCATGTGAACCTGTTTGGTCAGGATATAAGAAACAATCTTAGCATATAGTACATTCAAGCAACATTTAAAACGAGTAACCTCAAACTCACAGACTAAAATCATAATAGAAGCAAGATGACTCAAGTACACAAGATGCTGGAATTAGCTATATAAATGCTTCCTGCTGTATATTTCACTCCCATACAGATCCAAAGATAAAATCTAGTGTGGAAAGAAAAAGCAAAGTAATACCTCACATTTCAAATCCAAATCATGCTGTAGCTGGGATAAAAGGAATCAAGCTATTTCATAAATAATCTGATTAATGTGTATTGTAAAATGCATATCATTATAAGCAATTACAATCACTGCATTAAGCAAATTGATTAGAAGATAACATAGGCCTAAGCACAAGATTGCCATGATAATATCAGGCTTTCTGTTTAAAAAAGTCTTTTCCACCTTAACAAAAAAATTATTTTGAGTGACCTTGCCAGGCAATGGACATTTCAGCTAGTTTCAGGACAACAGCCTATTCTTAATCTACTATTGTTTAACGTTTAGGAACAGCCAAGAATAGTTAACTGCATAAATAACAGTCTAGTATTAGGAGCTCTGCCTTTTTCCCAACTGTGTCCTGTTTGCTGTCCTGTGTTTTTTGTCTTGTTAGATACACATTAACCTGTTAGAATGACCTTCACTCCCCTCCCTATCCCTACAACACATTAAAATTCTTTTAAAAGCCAACTGGAGAGAGACTGCCTTTTGGTAAACCTCCTAGAGAGAGCTCTACAGACTGGTCTGGCATGCATTGTGTACATGCATCTGTCATGAAAATTTGGTGACAAATCATCTGTTTCCTGACAGATAGGCTGCACTGACTTCAAATTCCCATGAAATGTCTTTGTCCACCAGGAAGAAAAACATTCTCCTTTAAAGCCACGATCGTTTTCAAACTTCACTTCAACCCTCCATTTGCTTTAGCCTGTATTATCATTTATTTGCACTATAATTTCTCTGGATCAATTAAAGCCTGTCACAAGATACATCTTTCTGATCATCTTCTGGGAAAAAGTAAAAAGACAGGAACTAATGAAAGGAATGAAAGCAAATGTTTCACTGTAATTATGCTGTTTTTAGAGGGTGAGAAATGAAGATCCTTTTTAAGGCTGACCTACCCCAGTTTGTTTAAAACTAAACTGAACTTGAACTGATAAACTACTCTTTTGAGATTAACCTGAGTAGTGTACATTCAGCAAAACACCGTAAATCTAAACATACCTGAATTGGAGTCAAACTTCGTCTCTGACCTGCAAAAGAAAATAAAAAGATCATAAGTTACAAGATCCGTTTCATGCCATAAAAGCCATTTGACAGACTGATGCCTCCCCCCCAGCAAATATTGTATTTAGCAAGACTGCCCATCTGCGTGTGTTAATATTTAAGGCATTTGATGGCATCTGAACACAAATAATAGCTGTGATTTTTAATATTTTGGGTTTTTATAATGAACAGTTACAAAGAAGATATTTTAAAAGACAAATCACAAAATGAACACAGAAAATAGAATATAAATTTAAAACAGGATTAAATTATATTCTGTGAATCATGACACACAGTTGTTCCTATGAAATAAATATTGTTTTAATTCATTTTCATTTTTAAAAAGTCATTAACAGGATTTAATTTATTCACGAATGTTTCCAATCTATTTTTGAAGCAGATACCATTTCATTAATGTCATATGTATTGTATCCAATGATCTGCACTTAATTGAAGAACATCCTAGGAGGGTTTTGTTTGTGTGTGTCTTCAATTTACTCACTCTGCACATAGGAATAAGTGGTTTGATTTTCTTAAAAGTGGAAAGCGGGGGGTGGAAGAGAGGGAGAGAGGAAGGGAGCCAGACCTAAATTTTAACTTGTTTTAAAGTCTTTGCAAAAAGACAATGATGTGTGCATTATGCACCATTAGCTTTGGTCGTGCACTACAGATTTTTCTCTCTCTAACAAGTAGTGTTTTCTTCTAAGGGCTTAGCACTTAGCAAATGAACCCTATAACCTGTATATTTAATAAAAGAAAGAAAAAATTGGCCCTTGTGGGAACATCATGTTTCAGATATAGGTTAATAATACTTGTAAATGTAGAAGCCTTTGAAGATCTCAATTCAACTGTGGGAAAACTTAAGTTGGGTAATTACTCTCAAGATGCTGCTGATGTGCTGTCAAGCAGAATTAACCCTATGACTAGGCCTATCTACACAATCTGCTATAAAACAGCATTGTCTATATCTAGCTCTCAAACCAATTAGCGGGCATGTTCCAATCAGGTTTATATTGCCCACTAACAATCAGTGGCACACATGGTCATGGCTGTCACAGCAGGACACAAGGTCCTACCAGCAGGAGTCCTGTTAAAGGACGATATGTCAGCAGGAAAGTGCATTTCCCCAGACGTTCTAGGGGGGAAGTACAATGTTGGATCTTTGTATGTTACATTAGGGAGAGGATGTATTTTCAGAAGTTACAGTGCTCCTTTTTTTTTTTTTTTAAAAAAAAAAAAAGTTGATAAGCTTGCACACGCAGGTACTCGTAGATGTATTTTACACATATACTACATATGTTGCATAATTGGCATCATGTACTAAGGATAGGGACTACAGAAAATAATAATAATAATAATAATAATAATAATAATAATAATAATAATAATAATAATAATAAT
>CM021765.1:35884027-35903631 GCA_011076525.1 Nettapus auritus | reverse complement strand
ATAATAATAATAATAATAATAATAATAATAATAATAATAATAATAATTCAATCCTGGTCAAAAAATGAACAAGTTTGCACTACTAGTGTAAACAGCTAAAGCCATCAGAAAGGAAACAATTCCCTTCTCCCTCTCCCTTCTTCCTCATTCTTCACCTTCCCCCAGTGCTCAAGTCTTTCATATTTTAAATTTGTTCGGGTGGTGAAAAGATGGAAGGGAAAAATCATAGCCTATCTTTCTAATTGATAGTGTACCACCAAAACACAGTGAAGAAAGCAAACATGTTGCTGACATGCCTTCGAAAATCCCACCACCAATAATGGCCCAGGCCACCAGTCCATGCTCTCATTCGGCAGTGCTTTTCAGCTTGTATTTATACACAGGATAAAGTCTGACCCTGCAAAAGGTGCAGGTCCGTAACTGGGGGAATTCCACCAAGTTGAAGTCAAAGATGCTGTTCCACATAAAGCCACTTACTCAGTATTTTCTTTACAATATTCCACCCAAGCTGCAGTATATCTGTCTAGACCATATATTCTGGCTCCTCACCACATGAGCAACATCTCAGCTACCTACATGTCTTTCAGTACAGTTGGCCTAATGATGAAAACAACAAATAAAGGTGGGGGCAGTTGGCTGGGACAGGTATCTGCTTTGTCTATACTAGTAAATTAAATGGGTCTAGGACATGGGCAGCTACAAGCAATTGATGGACAGCAAGAAGTCAGCTCTGAACCAGGTAAGTCAGACACAACATATGGGTTTTACCCTCAAATCTGTTTATCTGCACAATCAACTTCTTGCTGTCTAAATGCCAGGTATTTGTTACAAGGACCCCAGTTCTCAACCTGCAAGGGTGAAAAACTAGACAAGTGGTACCTTGTACCTGAATACCTTTTTCATTGAGTTGTTAGAAACACTTCATACCTCCAGCTCACCCCTCTGACAGGCCTCTGGCCTTGCACAAAAACCTTCAAAAGATGTTGATGCAGAATAAAAGAAGTACTGACGTTTCAATCTTCTTCAGGCAGGGAGTTTCCATCCCAGCTCTGTTTCAATGTCAACCACCACATTGTCAAACCATCTCTCAATTTTTTTTAAAGTGAGCTCTCAAACAGGCCCTTACAGCTATCCCTCTTTGTTTTTTAACTGACCTGTAATTTACTCCCATGGTAAAACAATTCAAGGTGAATTATTTATTTATTTCTGTTTATTCATCTGTGTTTTTTTTTTTTTCTTTTTAATTTGGCAACAGACATGATATCAAAAGGTTGATTAGCCTCTACTAGCACATGACTTTTGCTGCAGACTTCTGCTGAAGTATCTCTCATGATATGGTACTGCATAGCCATCACATCGATCCATGATCTATGAACTAAAAGCTGTGCAAAATGGGGCAGGTGACCTTTTATCCACCTTGGCATGGACGTACCAGGCCCTCCATCTTGCAGCATTAACAACTGGCCCAGGGGCCAACAACTGGCCCATGGGCCCACAAGGCTGAGAATAGGTGGGGAGAAGGGGCCACAAGGGTCACTGGGCAGTATAATGAGCACCAAAGCTCCACACAGTAATAAATCACTGGACAGCAAATCAGGAAACCAATATGGGGAGATAAATGAATCAAACTTCATCTGGCAACAGCCAAATCACCATGAAAGAAAACGCCATGTGGGAGGTAGCACTAGGAGCCACTGACAGTCATAACCTATGTCATGGTCATCATGTCACCTTGGGAAAACAGGGCAAAATTCAGGGCACAGAATTACAGAAATTGTTAGAGATCTTAGAGAGGCACAGATAAAGGGGAGGAAGATACTGCAAATAAACAGCAACTAACAAATGAGAGAGAAGCACTCTGAAAGAACACAAGGTGATCTTCACATATGTGAAGGAATGGGAAAGCTTCCAGCAGCCTCACTGCAAATAGCACTTTTCCCCGAGATCTTCCAGCACTTACAACTTTATAGCACACTAGACAAAGGTATTAGAAGCTAGTTGCACATAGGTCCTAAAAACATGCAACTAAAAAAAGCCAATAAATAGAATGAAATTCAATGCTGAAAGTAAGCTCCAAAGGCATGTTCTACTGCAAACAAAAATAGTCATTCTGACTCCTTTGTACTTTCAAAATCACATTAGCTAGATGAAAAAACTTCCCTGTACTTTGCTTGTTATCACTGTACACATTCTGATAACCGACATCCCACCAGACAAGATGCACCCTACAGAGCCAGGCACTGACTTTGAAAACTGTCTTTTACCATTTATTACACTGAGAGGAGAAGAAAACAAACAAAAAAAACAGCTTTATGCATCTCTTCTCTGATTGTGCCCCATAGGAGTACTCTGAAAGTCAGGGAATCATTCAGAAATATCTTTGGGAAGGAGTCTATATGAATAAAGAGAGCAAGGGGACATTTATAAAGTGTTTTCCATTCCCAACTGTGATATGACTCAAATGCACACATCATATGGAAATACAAATGCTAAGTAGCTCAAGTACCAAAACACAATCTGCAAGGAAATCATGAGCTGCTGGAAAGGTTTAGCTAAGGACAAGGTGCCACAATATTTTTAAAGTTCCCAGATATAATTAAATCAAACAGAAATAATAAAGTATATGATGGTCACTTTGCCTGTACTGTAAAGAGGTAGAGGATTTGGACCTGCATTTTTTTAAAACCATAAACCAGATGTCTGGAACGACAAGTAGTGAGAAAGAGAGAGAAAGAGAGTGAAGTGGGCTTTTGGCAAAGAGAGTGGGAAGAGGACTTACTGTTGCACCAAAACTGACAATATCTTTCACCCTTCCCGATGAAGTTTTTATCAGGTTTATTTAGGTTTGGTTGAAGACCAATGAACATTGAGAACAGCCTTTGGAAGCATCACAGCTCTCTCAGAAAGCACCTGATTAAACCTCTCTGATCTTGTAACAATTCATTTCTTTGTAATAGCCAGTGTTGTCACCTGCCTGTAGGACCAGGAAAGAGGCTTTTGTCCCTTTTGTTCACAGGTATGGACATAGCCCTTCTCCCTGAAAGCACAGACCATTTATTGGGAATGCTCACTGACCTTATTTATGATCCCAAGCTCCAAACAGTGAGGCAAGCTTCCAGAAAGAAAAAGGCAGAAGTATTCCAATATAAAAATGAATGCCTGATGTAACTATCCAGGAATTTACATGACCCCCACCATCAGGGAATCTGAGAAGCCTCCAAGCATTAAGAACCAAGGCACTCCTTGGGCAGCAGCAGGAGCTGCGTGGTGGCCAGGGGACAGATCCTGGCAGTGTGGAACTCCTCATCGGCATTTCCCAGAGCTGGACGATCACAACGCCTCCCTCTCTTCCCCCCTCATGTGGATTCTCTGGTATAATACAATAATATATATATTATTTATAATAATATTATCTGGTATAATCTAATAAAATAGTTGAACTCTTGCTCAGGTCTCCCCTCAGAGAGGGCATGAATGCGATCTCTCTCCTCATTTCACGAATGTTTTAAGAACTTAATATCTTTGAGGTTTAATATCTACTCCCTTGTCAAATTTGGCTGAAATTGGCAAGTGGATTAAATAATAAGTTTTTATTATTATTATTATTATTATTATTATTATTATTATTATTATTAGGAAAGGATTGACACACAGACAGCATGATCCTGTGAGCCTTACTTCCTTAGGAAACCTGGCTAATGATCTACTTTTAATCTTGCTTTCCTAGACTACAGAAAAAAAAAAGTTTGATTCATGGCTGATGGAAACTGTGAGGATTTCTGTTCTGTGTATTGATTAAAAGCCAGATTCAAAAAGAACATTTTAACATCATGTTAGTCACTGCTTAGCCAGCGTGAGTTCTGTCGAGGGTTTGTTTTAACACAAGGATTAAAAATAGGTAAATATAGAAAAAGGCAAGATTAATTTTTCTGTTTGCTTTTTCAGACTTGCTTTCCTTCTCCTAATCCCAACCTAAAAAACTTTCCAGAGCTCATTGCTTATATGAGAGTAGTTAAATAAATGCTCAGCATCAGCCAAAACGCTGTGAGTTAGAGGATGCGAAAAGCTACCTGTGAGCTGATTCGGAGTGTATTTGTTACAATGATGTCTATAGGACATCTATTTATTATGATGCCTGCATCTCCTCTATGCCCCGCTCACCAGAGGAGTGCCCAGGGAGCACTGCCTTTTCCTGCTGCAGCCCCAAGGGGCAGCCTGAAAATAACGCCAAAATGAGATATGGTCAGAGCTCTCAGAGAGGGGAAGCAGTTTTCAGTAGGGACTCACTGCAGGATTTCTTGGTTGTCATGACCTCAGGACTGTCTACACTAATCCAGTTTACATCACTGATCATGGCAGAAGCAGCACTCAGGTATGTTTAGCTGTGCAAGATGCCACGGGCTGTGTTCAACAACAACCGCACTGCAGGAACAAAATACATGCATATTGATAGTCCAACCTCGAAGGTGGATTGAGCCTTCATATTCCAGCTGGCTCCAAGGAAGACAAGCAATGTGCTATCTTAATTTCTGCCTAGAGGATTAGGAGGACTTTGGACAATTTTTCATCCAGCAGTCTCAAAACAAAGGCCAGTTTCAAGGCTAATCTGGTGAAGCAAAAGGAAACCAATGCTCGATGATAACAACTCTACAGTTTTTAACTCCATCAGTCTTTCTAGGGGAGTCACAAAAAGCTGCAGAAGCTTTTTCAAGTTTTAAGATTCTGAAGCTTCTCTGAGCTACACAAGACCCAAGATTTGGATTTGGGGTGAGAGATGTTTGATAACACTGCCTGCTGGCTGATTTCTACACCAACAAGAGTTTACTTACCCCAAATTAATTTTATTAAACAGAAAGCTCCTGGTTTTGACACACAAAACTGCAAGATTTGTAAGAAAACCAAGAACCATTCAGGGTGGATGAAGTTGCTCCAGTAGTTTTATTAGATCTATTAGACCTTGTTAGAGATGCTATAGCAGTTATTTCATGTGGGCTTTCTTAGGTAGATGGCCAATACTGATTTGTCATTGGCCTGCTCAAAGGGTATAAAGACTTTTAAGAAAACTATAGATCTAGCCTGATGACTGAAATCCTCCCTTATGCGATGGGGAAAAGAGTGGCACCATTGTAATGGCATTGTGGTATCACCTAACCATGCTTTGATTTTGGATGGCCGAGAGATGTTGAGAAGACCAGATACAGGTCACTGAGAACTGAACGAAAACACGACATGAATACGGGTGTTGCTGTTTCTCCCAGTGCATGTACGGAATAGCCAACACCATTACCGAGAATTCCTTCCAGGAAGCAATAAAGGCAGCAGTGGGTGATTTATTGAGACTTGGCAATTCTTCCCTTGGCCCTAAAAACTGGAAACTAACACAACAATAATATTTCTTTTTTAAAGGGAAGTCATTCTTCTTGGCTTCCCAGTTCAACCCATCTATACCACACTTTTCTCACACAGCCTTGGATATGGCAGAGAACATGACTGTCATTTATTAAATAAGGAATAGTGCTCTCTTACGGCAATAGCACAAGCTGCAGGTTTTACTCAGGCCCTTTCTAACCTCTGCTGGTGGACAGAATGCCATTTCTGCAGAGAATACAAGATAAGTCCTTGAAACAACAAAGTAGATGCAAACCTTCAAATATTCTTGGCCCTTCGAAAACGCTGAGGATAATGGTGCCATCAGTGGCTCTCTGCGAACTGATGTGGAAGCACACAACACTGCTGCAGAGGCTGCCCAGCCACCATAAACCTGGCACCCAGAGAGTGAGCACCAGAAGGTATAGTTCACAGGCACCGAGGTTCTTCCTTTGGTAGATGGGCTTTCTGTCAGATCCATGTGCTGCATTGTGACATACTCCAACCACACCAGGAGAGGTTCAGTGGAAGGGAAGCCATGAAAAAACCATGAGAGGCAGGAGGGGAAGCAGGGCTGCTCCTTTTAGCATAAGCCTGAAGCTAGAGTGGAGTGTAACGTGAAGTGCAGCACAAGGGCTAGCTTGCAGAAAGGGAGATACTTGAGATTAGTTTATTGTCTCTCTCATTTATTGCTTTCTTTAGGCAGCTGTATGGGGATGTAAGAGACTGTCTGGCGTGAAAGTTCAGAGATAGAGTAATTAGATTCAATGGCAAGATTATGGATTTTAGGCATGAGCCACCTTTGATTGTGGAAAAAGTTAAAGCATGTTCTCCATAAAGCTTGGGAGGTTTCTCATAACACTAGTACAAGTAGGTAGATGAAGAGATGTTAAATTCCTAATTGTTTCTTTTATCTTTCCTGTGATAGAGACAGAGTTCTGTTTTAAAGACGTACCAAAAACCAGGTCTTTCATCTGGAGTGTAAAATTCATGTGTTCCCTGACCTCATGTGTCACATGGTAATGAAACAACGTAAATCAGAAATGTTAAAAGTTGAAGTTTGTTAATATTACTGCTGAAGCTCCAGTCTCTTTCCTGGTTAAGCTGACAGGTCCATAGTCCAAATATATATATTTACAGATTACAACGACATGAAGAAAAAAATTAATGGACACCCAATGAGAACCAAATGGAAATGCAAGTTTCATATGACTATCTGGAAATTAAAAAAGAAAAAAAAAGAAAGGAAAAAAAAAAAAAAAAAGCTCAAAAAACACATACATGTATTTTAACTGGGGTGATGGACTTTCTTTGTATTGTACTACCACCTTACTCCTAAGGAAATACTCTGGTGATTTATACTCTGTGGGGAAAGTTTAGCAAACAACATACATTCTGCATTCTCTTATCTATATTTCCTTCTCAGTTCTTTAGCTGTCTGCACTGAAGCAGTCACCAAGGTACAAGAATGTATCTTCCCTAGTTGAAGAAGTTATTACATACTGTTATTTTTGGGTGGGTGAACCAAAGGTTCTGGCCTGCCTCTTCCTGAGACTGTTGCAAAACATTTCTATTCTTCTGCATGATTACGCTGAGATCTGTGCTTTTGCATGTCGTTAATTGCTATTAATTCCTGTGTTGGAGTATTTTTGAAGTGTGCAATTATTGCATTGTGTATCTTACATTCAGACCTCTGCACCACAGATCATTGAGGGCAATGACCAACACCACTCAAAATTTGGATGCAGAAGACAGAATTGATATCACAGACCCAGAGCTAAAGCCAGTTTTGCTGGGGCTGATCCAGTTATGCCTTCCATGGATCTTGCAGGTGGAAGGGCAGACCTATCAGCGTTCCTGCTTACTCTGGAGTGACTGCATATATACTGAAAGAGCCCCACCAGCCCTCAACCCCGAGGCTGTACCTGGCCCCACAGAATAGACGGGCCCCTACAGCCCTCTCCGTTTGTTCCCACCCCTTGACAGCTGCTTCAGCAGAATTGGCTGAACTTGTGGATCTGAGGTGGCAAGAGCTCAAGGTCATAAAGCAACACAAAGATTGGGCTAGGACCAGCCTTGGGACACAACGAGGAAGGATTTTTTTCCGTGCCCACTGGCCTGGGAGTTATTAAAAATAAAAAGCAGCTTCCATCTTTCCTCCTCTCCCCTCCAATAAAATCCATGGGGAGTCTCAAAGAGAATCTGAAAACAGGGACATTTCCATAAAGCTCATTTCACGCAGGGAAATCCAACTCATTACTTTTAACTCAAAAAAGTCAAGACTATGCCAAAGCATACTGTGCATTTGAGATAATCACAGGTAAGTCTCCTATTGCAGTTTTTTTTCCCATATTAAATGGATTGTGAAAGCAACTGGAAAGTAGTTCACATTCAGTTATGTGAACTACTGCTGTCCAAGTCTCACCTTACAAAAAAAAATTACTCCTTCTGCAGCAGACGATAGACAAGAAGCCAGTCTTCAAGGTACAAGGTGAAATCCTGGCTCCATTGTATTCATTTGCCAAATTTGACTTGACTTCAACAGAGCCAGGATTTCCCCCCTAAAGATTTAGCTATAGTAAGCTGGGGAACATCTAAATGGCAGAGTAGAAAAACAGGTTATGGAGCCTTAGATCTCCATTTGTCCACACAAGCCAAGCACCAGAGTAACACATGACGTGAGAATATTGCCTTGGCTGAGTTCGTAACGATCAGTTTTCCAACTCAAAAGATTCACATTATTACTGAAGTTTCTGCAGGTAATCCTAGCAGAGAAATCAAATGTAACAGAGATGAAGTGCTTCTTTCATCTTTACAGACAGTCTTTGGAGAACAACTATCGCTGCCACATCTGGTGATTCCGAAGCTACATCAATTTTATTTTCCTTTGTAAACTACTACTGACCCAATTTAAACTACTACTGACCCAATTTTCTCTACTGTTAGTGTTATCCTGACCATCCTGCTTCATGCTGCTGCCAAGGTGTCTCTTCAAGTAGGAGGGACTGAGACAATGTGAACTGAGGGAAAAACGAGGAAGAAATGAAATTCTTCATCACAATGAAGACAAGTGACCACAAGTATGAAAAAAATGCGTAACAATTGAAATAGTGCAGAACACTGTGAATGAGAAAATTCAATCAGCACTGCTTCTAGCACCAAATTTAGGGCAGTAATTCCCACAGTCCTTCTAAAGATTATTTTTCATGCAAGACACAAATTTTATTGTGTCTTTCTTAATCCTTGCCTCAGTTTCCAACTCAGCTCTTCATGTGCAGTAATTGGGATGGGTGAAAATCTGTTAAGTAAAGTAATTTACCTGAGTCTTCTTTTCTTAACTTCTTGAATTCTAAAAAATCAGCTATTTATTTCTCCATTATTGGATCCAATGCTGTAGCACGGATGCAGCATTGCCACCCAGGATCCAAATCTTAAAGCTGCTTGCTAGTAATGCTAACTGCCAGGACTCCGTATCTATCAGTGCAGCGAAAGACTGTGCAATAACTTGGCATGGCTCCATATGAAAAAAAAATATATCATTTTTTTCTCAGTCATACTAATGCTAATAGTGTTATCTCACTATGAAATTTCCTTATTTATTTACTATTTTTTATTTATTTAACTATAAGAATAATTTTACTATAGCATTATTGATTATATTGCTTCTTTTGTATTCCTTATCAGTTTGAATGACTTAAATTATCTTATATAACTACATCAATTCTGGAATATATGCAAGATTATACTGGAACACAGCATATAAACTAGGAGACAGTAATCTCAAAACTACAATTAGTATACTCACTTGAATAAAGGAGTTCCACAAACAACACATTTGTATATTCCTTGAGCTTTGTGATGTGTGTACTCCCCCTCAAAGGCACTGGGAAAACAATAACACTACATTTTAAAAATAAATAAAGGATTTATTTTTTTTTAATTATTAAATTAGCTAGGACTTTATAAAAAATATTAAAGAAAAAAAAAAAAAAAAACAATTAATAGTTTGCAGTTGTTTTTTATTCAATGAAGCAAATAAAGCAGGCATGGGAAAAGGGGAATGTCTTCATTAGCTTGCCTCAGGTGTTAGGCATCATGCAAGAGGAAACAAATTGTCACACAGTTTAAAGGACAGAACAACAACAACAACAAACGAAAAAAGAAAAAAAAAAAAGAGAAAAAAAAAAAAGAGGAGAAAAACTGGAATCTTCCTCTATTTGGTAAATGAAACATAAGTTTTCATAAACATGGATTGCTTGAAATTTAGCTTCCTCCTATGCACTTCTCTGGGTTTGCCTTTAGAAAATGTTTTAGCGATGCATTCAGATGCTGAGCTGGAGGTGTAAAGCTCTTGGGTATCTGCCATTCAGCAGATAATGAAGACTTAGTGTTTGGTGAGTCCAGGATGGGCTGGCAGGGTGACAGAAGTATTGTAGCTGAAAATGAAATAATTGGTCCATGATTTCAAGCTGTGTGTGCCTTATATTTTTAGTTGAAAAGCAATATTACAGCTTTAAGGGAATATTTTTCTAAGTTAACAATCTAAGAGGCTAGGAGGTCATTCATCTAATACGAATCAGCTGTGCTAGTCCAACAAAAAGCCTATGTGCTCGGCAGCTTGTTTTTATTATCCTTTCACCCTTTTTATGAGGTCCAATTTTTTTTTATAAACAGGATTTTTAAGAATGACCTAATCTCCGATTGTTTGTGCGCATTAAATCATGTCGCTGGTCCCGTACACAAGCAGGAGGGACGCGGAGCAGAAAAGCCTCGCGGCAGAGGCTGCCGTCCGTCCCCATGCCCAGCCAGGATGGTGGGGGGACGGAGGAATGGGGAGGAGAGGGGATTATCCCACTCCTTCCCGTCCAGCACATCCCATAAACATGCTCTGTCAGGAGGAGCGCTGCCTGTTAAACAGGACCCCATGTGTGGTAAAGAGCTCTTTCAGGTCATGAATGAAAACAAGCAGTTACATCATTAGGGCGTTTGGATCAGAGGTAAAGCCGGGGCCTTATGCCAAGCTCAGTGGTATAAATTAGACAACAAAAATGGTTAGGCCTTGGCAAGTTACCTTCGTGTTGGAATCAGCTGAGAGAGACTTTATTCACTAAAACAGTCCTGGAAGCAAGTCCCTTTTTTCCTCCAGGATTCAGGGCTGGCTTCCAACGACTAAAGCCATGTGAGGGCAGTTATTGAAAATTTTTGACATTCCAACCACAAATGAGCCAATAAATACCTTCTCCACATGTGCTTCAAAAAGAAATTGGAGTGGGGTGGAAAAGAACTAAATTATGCTACCTTCTTTCTGCAGCCAAAATGTCTATACTTACAATGACCACCTTCAAAACTTCAGCGTCCTGGCACGGGGCCATTTCCCTCGTGGTTCTGCTTACTGTGATGTCTTCCAAAAAGTGTACCTAAACCGCTATTACTTCCACACATTTTGTAGTAAACTAAAAACAGACTCTAAACATAAGCCCTGAGACTTTATAAGACATACAGTGTTCATTAAAAGTCACACAAGACCCCTGGCCGTGGCCTCCACACTGCAGATGCTTGTCTTTTCGGTGGTGTTAATTTGTAGGGGTTAGTAAACAAGTGCAGAATTCCCGGCAGAAAAAAAAAAAAAAAAAAAAGTTGCTGGGGAGGATGAGGAAGCACCAGCGAGAGGAAAGGGAGAGAAGGATGCCTGTGTTTCAAGGACCTTGCTCCCTTCACCCTGCCTTACCTTTCGGTCCCCTTCTCCTGAGTGACATGGTACTGCAAGGGTGTCAGCCGCTTCCTCAGCTCCTCCTGGGAAAAGACCACCTTACAGTCTTTTTTATCCCTACATGACCCTGCAAAGGGAGAGGATATGGGAGAAGGAGCCTTTTTAGCTTAAATCCTGAATAATTGCTTTGGCAGACGGCCACAGCATAGCTTCTGCATTCACTTGTCAATGACCAGACCAGTCCCTAATGCACGAAGAATGGCTCAGCTGAACTGCAGCTGATTATTTCTTCAAATACAAGTTTAAAAAGAATTTTGCTTGAGAGCCAGGTGATTCCACTGGAGCAGTGACAATGTGCTACAGCCAAAGCCCTTCCGTGTGTTGCACACACAATCATTCACAAGAAAGTTACATTTCCCAACCATTAAACAAAATAAAAATAAAAATAAAAAAGCTGCAAAAAATAACTACAACCAAAATGTTCTTTACAAGACATCTATATTGGAGACTTATGGTAATGGGCATATGATGTTCAGCCACAACATCCAACGATTTTGCTACCCTTTAAAGTAGCTCAAAATAAATCTTTAGAATTCAAATATGGTTGACTTAACTTTTAGTAGCATCCTAGTCCTTTTACTTTATATCAGTAAAGTTGGATCTTTTCCCTGTAGAAGCACTGGAATAGGAGCCCTGAGGAGCAGGTCATTTCTTTGCAATACGATGCACCAGGTTCAACAATAAAGTTGCCTTAACATTTAGAGTTGCTATTGAAATTACCGTCTTTGAAAATCTCATCTTATATTTTGCTTAATTTGCACACCAAAAAAAATGTATATATATCCAAGGAGCACATTGGGATTACTGGAAAAAGCTTGTATAGTGCAAAAAATCACATTATGAAAGAAAAAATAATATTTAGGCTGCTTTTGAGAATGAAAACTCCCTAAGTAATAACAGAAATTAACAAATATTAAAATAACTTTGATATTCTCTTGCAAAAAATGAGCTGACACAGTACGGCAGGTAAAAAGCGCTCTAATTATGACAGTAATTAAAATACGTTACAATTAGAAATAAACAGTCCCGACAAAAATATTTTTTGCTAGTAATGTATATACACTCATAAAAAGACCAATTGTGTTCCCAAAGTAGAGGGAACAGAGCTACCCATCTGTATGTCATTTAGTACAGGAGAGGCAATGGCAGGTTTAAATTACATGGTATTGGATTGCAATTTCCTAACATTGGATGCTTTTCTGCTTTTTTACCTTGAGTCATTACTAAGGAGTGTTCATAAAAAGTAGCTTAAAGCACAGATGCTTGCAAATCATTTAAGAAAAGATGTTTCTTTCTTCCTCCCCCTCTTCTTTTCCTCATTTTTTTTAATGTGTGGGGGTGGGTGAATAGGGGAGAGAGAAAAAGAATAATGCTGTTGGTCACTACTGACTAACCCTAGGAAGTATTTTCAGGAAGAAAAAAAAAGTAAAATTGAAAACATCTGATTGAAGTAAATAGTGCAAACATAAAAAGCTTTACTAGTGAAAGAAAGGTATTGAAAAGCGACTTTATTTCATAGATTAGAAATTACTTTTGATCTAAACATTCTTAAAAACAGATTGTTTTCCACTCCGAGCCATCTCATTAGCTGTGCTGCAGAGCCTGCGTTTTAATGGCAAGCTTTGAAAGAGCGCTGCTGTATGCCTTTGTTAGCTTCAATCTTATTTGGGAGAGGGATAAAGATTTCATTCCAGTTCTCTTTGTTTGTCTTTCAAGAACCACTAAGGCAGTATTCACACAAATTTTGCAGGAATGTGCCCTGTGCCATAGCTTACAAATTATTTGGTTTTGGTGCACTTAAAGGTCACCTTCCAAATTAGCAAAATTTTCCTACATCCTGGCTTTTCAACCTTAAATGTAAATATTGTTTCCTAACTGTAAGTGAGGTTTGTTCTTTATAACATTTGGTTGCTTATTTAAAGATGTCAAACTTTGGAGGTTTTTATTCTCACAACGTGCTGGGCTCTAGGACTAATAAGTCTTTCAAAGGCTAGCTAGCAGGGAAAGGAAGCATATGCATTATATAAATAACTATTGTTATGTTGCATTATGCAGTTCAGAAGGAAACTGTTTGAGAGCTGTCTTCCATCTAATATTTCAGTATCAAAAAATTAGACAGGAGAGCAGCAATGAATCCTAGAAAGCAACACCTCTTCACTTTTAAAAATACCATTTTTTTCCCCCAGAAGTTAATTTGCTCTTCATCTATTCCAAAAAAGCAAACTAAGCATAACCCCACATTGAAAAAAAGTCATGCAAAACATTGAATGTCTTACAGAACAGCCAGCATTCCCTCTTTGCTCTCCTTGAATAATTTCTCATCTCTTTCAGAAATGTTCTTCAACCAGCGGGCTCCCTACTACGCACAAGAAAATTTCTCTGTCACTTGATCTGTGACATAGATCAGATGTAAGGGAGCATGTTATAAAAGATTTTTGTCCATCGTTTTTAATAATTAACTGCATGTTTTACAATACAGATATGTATTTATGTCTGCAGGGGAATCTTGCTAATCTGCATGGGGGTAAACTGCAACCTGCCCCAGCAAAGGTCTCTCCAGGTTTCTGATTTAATGGGGTATACAGCAGCAAAAAGCTATGGCTGCACTACAAATCAGAAAGGAAATCTGTTGGTCCAGCCCTCGGCATTAAGGAACAGCCCTCTTCAGTCAGTTGAACTTACTCTTTAACTGCTAGCAACAAAAAAGAAAGGCTCAGTAAACTGAGTGTGTTATTTCCATGCTGCCAAAGAGACAGGGAGGTAATGCAAGACTGAGCCTCGACTGGAGGGTGGAAGGATCCATCATCTGAATCAAGGGCAGCCTTGAGAAAATGCAATAAATCTTAAAAACAGCAGGATGGGATTCTGGAAATGGAGTTGCGAAGAAACCACCATGCAAGGGGGACAAAAATGCTCAACCTGAGTAGGAGAACAGCCACCTCTGTCTGGGAACCGCTCCTTTATGGGGCATACGGGAGGTCTGCTCCAGTCAGGTCTGCATCTACCTGGTGCAGGGACAACATAAAGTTACCCACATCTGTCTGTGGTTATGAGGGAAGCTGCGACAGGTAAAGCCGCTAGCAAACCCATTGGGTTGTTAAAGAAGGGAATAAAGGGTGGCCCTGAGTGCCTTCCCCAAAGGAGGGACCCAATGTGGCCCTGTGGGAAGGGGTCCCATGGGCAACAAAACCCTCCTGGGTGACTCTGGCCTGAAGCAAGGCTCTCCACACACTTGTAAATGGTACTGCTCGAGGCTGGAGCCATCAGTTTTGCATCTGTGTGATGACATTACAAAGGTAAGGGTAAATTAAATAACCCTAATTAATTAAGTGAAGATAAGCGAGTTTGGATTCATTTGGTCTATGTCTGGACTCCGAATGGGACCTAACTTGTTTTCCAGTGGTGATACACTCCTAGCAGTTCCTTCCGAAGAGCTGGGGACAGCTCTGCCCCTGACCCAGAGGCTCCAGCCAGATCCCACAGATAGGAGTGGTGAAGGCAGACTTCCTCGGAGACACATATTTTCCTACAATGCACACACAGATTCTGCTGCAAGATCCAAGTCCAGATGAAATCTTTCCCATCAGCGCATCACAGTGCACCCGTTCTCCTTGGTGTTCCTTGGGAAAGCAGCAACATACAACCCTTCCAAAGCAGGCACTGATGTTTCCATTTCAGGCCACCTGCCTTCAGCCTTTTTCCAGCAGTTCCAGCAGTACTAAAAGCTTCTGGGATCTTGGAGCAGGATGGAAAGCCTCTCAAAGATAAGGCCAGGCTCACAGATCTTAATGCATAAACATAAAAACCAAAAAGTTCAGGAGGGTGAGACAAACAAAACCAGAAACACTTCTGGAGCCTTTGTGGCATTCCTGTACTTAGGAATGGCTTTTCTGAAAAGAAATGCGATGTGTGCTGCAATTTACTATTCACCCACAGGCCACGGGCATTTTAGAGTTCAGCTCTGGAGTCTGGAGGCCTTCCCTATAAAAATGAAGTTAACAGAAGGTGTTTGCTGGGTGTTGATCTGATAATGAAGACATTAAGCATCTCATCTGACATATAAATTCCAATTTCCATCACCCTTTTCAGGCCCGTGGTTCGTAACGCCAGCAAACAAGTGCCATTTCCTTCAATACAACCGAACGCAGGGAAACGAGCAACAAGATACGTCCAGGCAGACTGACACAAGTTAGCAGACCATTACTCCTCACCACTCAGCTCTTCACCTGCTCCGGTGTGCCGCAGGGTGTCGAGAAGTGTCTGACGTGCCCTGAAATACCTTGGCGCTTTGCCTGATGGCTTTCCTTCCTTACACCGTCTTTTGAACCCTCCTAAGGATTTTCTCTTCTGTCTTGTTGCTTCCCATCACCACAAAATGAACATAGCTTTTCAGCTTCGTGGAGGACCTGGCATACATTTTCCTCTTCCTACATATACTTATGTTCCACCAGCATTGATGGACATTACAGTCATGCACTGAGCGCATGCCATTAAGACTTCCTGAATTAAATACAGCAAGATCAAATGTTCCAGCAGAGCACAGCCATATAATAAATTGGGCTTCCAGTTTTCAGTACTACTCCTTTCAATATACCTGAGCATTTTTTTAGGGGCCTTGCAGCATGTTTTATTATTCATACACCACCACAGCCCCAGTCCTGCAATGAGACCTGTGTGGGCAGACCTCTGAGAACATGCATAGCTCCAGCAACTACAGATGGGTCTGTGAATGCAAGTAAACCTGGCTCCAAGCATACATCTCCCTGCTTCCCAAAGCCCACCCCTCTGCAAATGGGTTGGACCTTACTCATCCATGGTAAATTATTTATCCCACGCTGATGCTAAGAGGAATCCTGCAAGGTTAAAAAATATGTGGATACATTACTTACATATGATATCACTAACACTCAGGTTTATTAAAATTGAAATCTCTAATTTTTATTCTTTTAAATTTTGTTTACATAGTTTATGCTGCTTGTTTAGAGTTTTGTCTCTCTCTCCCCGCTTAGGAAAAGGAGGATGGACGACTGTTTCACTTCTGTTTAGTCTGTCCTCTGCAGCCTTTAGTCTGTAGCCTACTGCAAACAAACCGGGAACTGCTGGTGTAGTTAGCAAAAATTAAAAAAGGAAAACAACTCTTGAAAATGCAAATCAGTGCAAACAGTTTGGTCAGCCTGTAAATTTGAAAACTATGTTTTATAAAGCCCCATATTTGATGTCTTAGATCTTTATGTAGTCCCATCACAAGCCATTTTAAATCACCTAAGCACGCTGCTGCCTAGGAGAGATCCTACAAAAGAACTCAAAAAAAAATGGGAGGTCAAGTTTAAGTAAAATCCAGACTTGGTAATTAAAGAAACCCTGTAAATGTTTTACACATTGAAAGACAGATCTTTGGTTCTTCTCTGAAGGATGGCTCCTTTGCTTTCTTGCTGTAGGTAGCTAACTCCCACCTGCTGCTGAAATACCATTTGCAGTTTCATGCAAGCATTAGGAGTAATGGGGCGAAGACCATTTCCACTATATTGTGCGTTGAAAATCCAAAAGCTGGGTACCAGGACAACAGCTAAAATTTTGGGTCAAATGCCAGGTTCTTGTCTTGTCTTACAAGAACAACACCAAAAAATTATCCATCTTTAAAAAAAATGGTTTGCTTAACACCCAGGAGGGTCACAGGGCCATGAGGGAAGGGCAAGCCAGCTTTGTGCGAATTCGCAACCTTCCCATGCAATCAAGCAGCAGAGCCAACATATATATATATATATTTTTCACCTGGTCATCAGCATGGCTGCTGTTTTGTACAGATGTAAGTATTCTGAGTCACCATTGGAGATCTACCATGTTAGACAACAACTTTCCTGAGCGCTTAAGGAACAAGCCCCACACTGCCAACTAAGGTGCCTCCACCACCGTGCACTCATTTCCCCATGGGCACAGTGGCTGCCTTGCTGCTCCCCCAGAGCTGTGAGGGCCTGTGCCCCAGGCTATATGGCCACAGCAGCTGGTGGTCTGCCAGCCAAGGAAACATTCCCTGAAAAAGGAATCCGAAGCTGCCTGCTCTCCCTGCGAATGTGAAAAACATTCAACGGAGGATGGAAGTGTTTTGCACAGTGGGAATGGGGGAAAGAAAAGCAGCTCCATTTGTCCTCTCCAGGGACAACCTAGACTCTACCTCCTTATCTTGCATTAATACAATACACAGCATTGCCAGCCCTAGCCCCACAACCTCTCAAGCTGCAGGCACTGAGCACTCCAGCTCGTGCTGGTGCAGGGGGGCAGAGCTGCCCCTGGGGCTTTCTGAGCTCCCAGCTAGCCTAGGACAGCAGCAATGGCAGTGATGGCAGCATGCAGTGATGGCAGCATGCAGCAGCTGCTCAGCAGTGGCTAGGGAATAGAAGCACCTTCAGCACCGTGGAGAAAATGCTCATGGCATTAGAATCTGCCTGTCTGCTGTGATGGCCGAAGACAGGGCACAGGGCAGCTGAGCTCTTTGCCTTGGTCTCGGATGCAAACCAGGTGAGACAAGATCAAGATCTACGGGTACAGCAGTGGGGGCGGGAACTTTTATAATGATGGATTTCTCTTCCTCTCTTCCCTATAGATAAAGAGACTTTTGTTTTGCTGATACGATCCTAGCACCTTTCACAGGCACTACATTTGTTTAAATTAAAAACAAGAAAGGCAGAGACACTGAGCACTCTCTATCTGATCAGTAGATTTCTGTCAGAATCAATAAAAGGGGGCACAACATATGGAAAGGCATTTTATTAATGGCAGAATTAAGCTGAATTTAATAAGAGTGCTCTATGCTACCTTTTGCATTAAAAATATTTCAGTGAGCCATCAAAATAAGTTTATTCACACGGCTTTAATAAAGGTTTAACCCTGCAGCGGAAACAATTAAAAAGTCAGCATTTGCCAGCGGTTACCGCAGTGGTGTGTAGCTTATTGTAGCATTCAGGCTGTTGCTAAATCCTCCTGCTGCTTCCTCTACAATAGTGATGTGTGGCCTGTGAAATGAGCACTGCGTTTCAAGACCCAAGGTGCCGCTGCCTATGCTTGGGCTGGGGGTGGAGGAAAGGAGCGGGGTGGGGGAGGTCCCTGCTCTCCTCCAATTCCAAACAGCAGCCCCGACCTCACCCTGTGAAGTCGGCCGTGCTTCTAGGAGGGCCCTGTTAGCAAAGAGACAGCCAAGAGGCAGCAAAGGGCACAGAGACCAGCGGGCACTGCCGTGCCCTGGCCTCTGGTCCCACAGCGCCAAGCACTGCAGGCCGGACTGGTTGCAATGTGCCATGCTATGGCTACGATATCTTTTCTGTGGCCACCACAGCAAAAATATTGTAGCCCCCTTCCCTCTCAGTGGACCACGGGTGAAGGAGCAGCCAAAAGTGTTGGCAGTTGCCAGCTTCTCTCCCTGGTGGGCCTCCTGGGCCTCCTTATGGCTCTGTACGATGTAGGCCGGAGCAGGGCACCTCTGTATCCGTATCCCGGCCCCTACCCTACCTTCTCACCCACCACTGGGACACAGTTTCTCCCTACTCCTCGTCCCCCCCGTTCTCCCCCTGTGCTGTAGCAACCCATGTGCACCTAACAGCTGACTTCTGGCAGCTTCTGTGCCTCCGTGCCTGACTCCTGCTCCGTACCCTCGAGGCCCTCTCCATGTGCCATCCAGTTCCCTGCAGGCACATCCCCTGGGTGACCCACTGGATCACCTCCTCCATCACTTCTAAGCACACTCTGGCCAACTTGAGGGTTAACATCGTAAGCATCCCCCAAAATTGCACCTTTTCTTGCTTGCCCTCCTCCAGCTTTTCACCAGATAAGATCTCCTTCCTCTTTGTGTGCTGTCATCTCTCCTTTACATCACATTCTTCTGTTCAGTATGCACTTCTCGGAGGAAGGACAAAGTTGGGAGTTGCTTCTAATCCAAGGAAAAAGAGTAAAGGCAGCCCTAAAAGGGCGTCTCAGACCTCCTGTTAGACACTCATAACTATAAGAGCAGCTTTTCATTGGAGCCTTTAAAACACAGAAACGCAGTTAGTGCTGGAACGTCACCTTTCACATCCATCTTTTACATTACATTTCAGCAGAAAAAGCAGAGAGCCGGAGTTGCACAGGGCACAGCAATGGAACAGAGGAAATTTATGAGCTCCCAGAATTAAAACATTCTTGCAAGAAAGGCAAAAATGGCTTGTGGTGGGTCCTTTATGGGAGCGGGGAGGCAAAGCACATGACCTTCAGAGATCCTTCAGGGAATACGTCAAGGAACTGGCTCTGTGCACAGGGCTGGGAGCACACGAAACTTCTCCTCATCCTGTGGTCCTCAGCACCACAGACCCCCTGAGAAGCCCCTGCCCAGATGAGGCACAGGCAGATCCTCTAGGTAAGGGAGAGAAGGAGGAGGAGAGTAAAACAAAACTCAGCATGAATGAGGAGTTAAAAAGGGGCAAAAAGGGTACACACCCTG
>CM021765.1:35794146-35883927 GCA_011076525.1 Nettapus auritus | reverse complement strand
TAAGGTTGTGGAGAGTAAAACAAAAAAGAGAATTTAAGAGGGTGGAAAAAAAAGGATACACACCCTGGAGAAAAAAAAAAAAAAAAAAAAAAAAAAAAAAAGGTACATTAACAACGGATTTCTGGTCTTCTGTATCATCCCAATTTTTGCAAGCATCAGGCATCATAAGATTATCACTCCCATTGAGATATCTACAAATAAATTTTGTTTTAAACTATATTAAATAAAATATTGTAGACTGAATATTATTTTACAAAATAAACATTTGTAAATACAATATAGTTTTTTAAGCAATACCAACATTGAATATAGTTCCATTCAAACAGTACGTAAAGGTAATTTTTTAAACCATTCTCAAGCCATTCAAAAACTATAACTTTATGCTCTATTACGATAAAGCAGCGTTCTATGGTCATCATTACCACTAAGAAGCAAAGAGGCATACAAACACGTTTATGTATTAATGGCACATGAACAGCTTTGCATGCTATTTGCTATTGTGCTCACATAGTGCATGCTCAAGCATTTATCAAACTGGTAATTCTCATAATCCCCAGGAGGGAGTGAACCAGGTAATTTGTAAGACTGTATTTTAAGTTTAAAAGAAATTCCAAATTGATACTTGCTATTCTTAAAATGATTATTATTTAATTAACTTCATTGAAATTAGTTTTGATTTTTGCCCCCCAACCAGTTCTGAGGAACAAGAACATCTGAGACCTTGTATGACACATGTAAGCCCAGAGCAAATTTTTACATTCAAGTTATAAACCCCAGAAAATAGGGATTTATAACAAAAACATTGACAGGCATTTAACCATAGCCATACTAGAGGGTATTGTTATACAACATATCAGTCTCACTTTTATTTTCTTTCAGATCATGTGAAGAGCCATCTGTAATAGTACGTCTCTGGTGATACAAATTACGGAAAGCTATGGGAAAGTTAAAACATTCATTATGGAAATTACATCTCTGAACATACAAACATACAATATGAAACGTTTTCAGATATAACTTAAAACACACAAAGTTTAAAAGCAACTTTGAACACACTAGACTAAGGTCTTTTCTAGACTTTTCATTGTTGGGGCCAGGTCTGGCAAACACTATATGTACAGATAATTTCACTGACATGAGCAGTTTGAGAGTTCAGAGGGACAAACGCATAGGAATAAGTCATGTACGTAGCTGTTTGCAAGATCTGCTCCTAAAAGTAATCCTTTATGTTAACAAGATTACTATTAAAATCCAGTTCTGAGAGTCAGTAATTTTCTGTTCACAAGCTATTCATTTCAATTTAATGGAAAGACATTATACTGAAACTTGGAATTAACAACATTTTAATAAAACAAATTACGAGAAACTATACCATAGATATTTATTTAATAAAGACCTACACCATATGCCCAGCACCATCTTCATACAGATGTGTTGTATCTTAATCTAATCCTAGAAAAGCATGGTTTTCTACTAGCAATTAAACACTTCACAACAATTTAATATTATCTAGGACTTTATTATTTCATACAGGTCCTGGAAAAAAATAGCAAGTCTACTCATGTAATGTTTTCATCATTTCTTTTGCTTAATTTTACAAATACCATAAATTGATTTGATCTACAGGAGAAGCAAAGCCAGATTATCTCATGCAAAAATGTGACGTAAGCAGCACAACATTCAAAGTGTTAAAGAAATAAAGGAGATTTTTTAAGAAATGAGAACCCATAATAATTAAAAGACACAGCAAAGCAAAACAAGGTATCTCTTTACTTTATAACTTGGTGGTCTGCTACAGAAAACATATGTACGTGGAATCTGCATAATCATTATTTGTATCAGTTACTTGCTGGTATGCACTGAAGCAGCTGAAGTAGTTTTTACATTTAAAAATTTATATTTGTTGTGTTTTTTGTTTGGTTGTTTTTTGTTTGTTTGTTTGTTTGTTTGTTTTGTTTTTTGTTTTTAAAAAAAGATTTAATTTCTGTGAACTAAATCCTGGCAGGTGCTGAATGCATCCTACATTTCCAAAGAAATGTAAAGCATTTAGCTCTTATACAGCACGCTCAAGAACTGACACTTTTATATCAAAGAATAACAGAGCTGCAGTCATTGCTGGAAATGAGAAAAAAGCAACGTGAACAGAGTTTGTGTACGAGCACAGCTTTACATGTTTTTCCCCAATGCTCATTCTTTTCCTAAAATACTCCTAAATGTTCACGAGGTCTCAGGGCGTACTTTAGGTATGAATGACTCCTAAATGGGAAGCTTTTCATATCGTTCAGGGTGTGCAAAACCACATATGCTTGGTGCCATCTGCTGGGCCTGCAGGGCTATGGCCAGGCTTTGCAATGCCTGCTTAGGGCAAAGCATGCGCTGGCTGTGCACATATTGAAACGTTTAGTCCTAACTTCAGAAAAGAAATATTTTTAAAATACAATTTGGAAGAATGCATCCACACCGCAGGTGCTAATATACAAATGGAGAAAGAGCAAGTATAAACACTTCTCTGTCCCAGCTATTAATCCGGTTTACGAGTAATCCAGCATAACTCACACATGCTCGCAAAAGTGTCTCAAGGAAGAGAAAGGTCACCCCTATTCTAAGATACTTCTTAACATCATTTCATAAATTTAACTTGCTTCTGATCTACCAATATGACTGTTTGTTAAATATAAAGTAAACATTACATGGCACCATTTTGCTCCCTGGAGGTTGGTCAGAGGTACCATTACAAGCACAGAAACGGAAAGGAGGCTTTCTCATTGAAGTCCTTGTCCTGCAAATATTTAATTGCATGGAATTTGAAAGTGTGCTAGGAAGCCCAATTCATAGCTAGGCAGTGTTTGTCTCAGCCAGAGCCTTTGGCTTGATATCTAAGCTTGAGGATGAAACCCCTGCCAGCACCTTGCTCCCTTATGCTAAAGGGACAGCGGTTCCAGAGGATGAGCAAATCTCCTTTCGTATGAAATTTTCCATACAGGCAGAAGCAGACAAATCTGCACCATTTCAGACTCGGAGGATATGTGGCCTGAAACGATATGGTTGCAGAGCTGCAATTCACACAGAAAGGGATGGTGGGAAAAGCATTAATCCAGTGTAATGGTAGAAAAAAAGTCATGAGAACTTGGGGCGTTTTCTGTATATTCAAAAGTTGAAGTCACAGTGGATTGTGGCCTATAAACAGATGTTGTCTCTCGATCTCATTCCCATGTTTAATCTGATACATGCTATACCATTTACTTGTAACCCCCTCAGTACACCACACACAAAAAACAAACCAAAGGCAAAGCAAGCCTACATTAATTTATAAGCAGCTGGGGAATTTAGATTACTCTTAAAATATGTGAGATATGTGATTGTATATTATTCCACTGTTAGCAGATGAATTTTGGTTTAGAAAATACATATATACATATAAATATATGTGTATATATAAGTAGTTAGCCAGTGGAACTCAGTCTATTAATATTTGCACAGTTATGGATCAAATGGATAGGAATAAGCAGCAGCACTACTAGCTTTTTATTCCAAAATATGACCACTGGATTATGCCAGAAAAAATGATTTGACAAAATAAAACAGGTACACAATAGAAAAACCTCCTAAAGGCTACGTTCCTAGCTGACCGACTTTGAGATCCCCTTTTCAGAGCAGGGACAAAATGGCCAGCAGACCAGCTGCCCCTTTTTAAGGTAGACACCGGCGATGTGAGCACACATCAAAAGGTGCATAACAAGGGCTAAGGAAATTTGCTTATCCTATATTTTTAGGATTTTAAATCTGGCTCAGCAGCAAATAGAACAGGAAACAAAGGTCAGGCTGACACAATGTGGGCTATTCTCTCTCTTCCTCAATATGTGTTTGCAGCTCCTATCTACGTTAACGGGAGTTTTGTGCACATGTGGGGGAAAACAGAACACAAATGCTGCAAAAATTGGACTCAGATTTAGTTCAAATAAAGTGTAATCAGCTTTAGAAAATCCATCAGCTTGAAAACTGATGTCTTATCACTGAAAAAATCTTTAGAACATCACCTCCATATGCTTGTTAAGTACAGCTCTGGAAAAAAGTGCTTAGAACATTTTGCACCCTTATGAAACAGTTGTGAGTGCAGTACACACACCCAAGCTGGTTCTTATTTGATGTTTCAAATACTGATCAGCCAGAATTGTATCTTTTTTTATTCAGGTGTCAAGAAAATTACTAGTAACATTCAAAATTCACTCACCGTTGCGTTTAATTTTATCTCACTTACCCACGTACACTGACATTACTAGACAGACATTACAGATACAGCTGTTATCTAAGTGAAATACAAAATACTTAGGTTTAAGGTATTAATCGTATAACCAATTCACAAAATGGGGTCTTATGGCAGCCTTCACAGACCTAATAGCAGACCTTGGACATTACAGAAGTGCAGCTGCATCTGGGCATTAGGTTGCGTGTTTCCATTTAGTTATTTATTTATTTGGAGAAGTGTCATGTAACTAAAGAATATGCTGTCAGAGGAAAGAAAGAATTACATTTTAAATTCTGTGCACTTGTATGTAATTTTCAGTGCACACATTTAATTCATAATAATAATTTTAAAAGGGACATGTTGAGTGCAACTATAGCAAACTTCTAAAGATTTTGCAAAAATTCTTAAGTCATCTGATTTAACAGTAATCCATATGCTAAATTCTGTTAAGTATCTTTTTTAAAATAAAATATAAATGGTATTGAAGAGAATTGATCTTCAGTTAATTTCACTGCTTTTGCCAAGAGTGAGGAAAACAGTAATAATTTTTTTAAAAAGAGATAATTCATTGGACAAGGAAGACAGACAGCATTGCTAAGCATTCTAATATCTAGGATATGGAAACCCTCATGCAAGCCAATGACTTTTACCAAAAACGAAACAAAACAAACAAACAAGTAAACAAAATTCTGATTCCAAGGCAAATTTAAAGAAAGCAGAGCAACCCATAGCACACTGTTTCCTGCAGCAGAGACACCGGTTCCTAAAGGGCCTTCATTATGCATGACACAACAAGCAGCACCCATTCAACCTGAGGGAAGCCCACAGGCTCGCAGGGCCACTGGCTGGCTCTTTGTCACCAAATGCAGCAGGTTGAATGCAGACATCACTGTGATATCCTCACCAACAAAACCAGAGGCAAAGAACAGGGGCAAGAGCTGAGTAGGGAAGAAAAAAAAAAAAAAAAAAAAAAAAAAAAAAAAAAAAAAAAAAAGGATGAGAACAAATTAAAACATCAAAAATGTTAAGATACATCCACAAAAAAAAAAAATAAAACAGACAATGCTTACAGTTTTATCCAAGAGCATCACATAGGAGTACCATTCTAAATGCACCCTTCTTAGTGGGTTTCTTCTGATCCCCCCTTTAAGGTTTGGATACGCATTACATGGTGTTCTGTGGAGCAGATTTCTGGGCCACCAAATGAGGGAGAGGACATTTTTGTGGGGGGCATTCACAACAGATGCCTAGGATACCTACCACAGTGCAACTCAGGGCAGCAACCTACATGGCCAGAAGTGAGGAGGCACTGAGGGATATCGCTCAGGGCCCAAGCTAGGTGGCAAGAGTCTTGCTTTCACCATCCAGTAATGCGGGACAGAGCAAAGGGGCCGGCTTTTCTATTTATTTTTGAAAATAAACTCAAACTCCACATTTGTGAATGGTGAGTGCTAGGAACCGCTCTTTCTAAAAATTGTTCTTTTGATGCCTTGTCTGAGGAACGTGACATCGCACTGTAATAAACTTCCCAGATATCTTAAACCCCCGACTTCTTGTTTTAAAGGCAGGAAATAATTCGCATTGTAAACTGTCCATGAGATATATTTAAACAATCTTCCGGCCAGTTTAAATATAGAAAATGGAGAGATGGCAGTCGCAAGATTTTATATGAGAAGGACTTAATGCACGAATACTAATTGTTTCATTTACCCCACAATAGGAAAGAGGAAACGCAGCTGCCTCACAGTGCTCGCTTCAGAAGGTTACGGGACATCGGGGACGCAAGCCAGCCCCCACCGAAGGCGATCCCGAGGCTCTCAGTGACACGGCTGGAAGCAGGATTAGGCCCCGGGGGGGCTAATGAGCAATGTGGCACCGCCACCAGCCTCAGAGCTGCCTCCCCTCTGTTTTTGAATATCATAGCAAAGGAGCCGCGGGACGCGAGTGCCCAGAAATGAACTGAGGAATGGTTTTGTCTTGGGCATTTCCTGGATAAGATTAAGAAGCTGATCGCAGCCTCTTCCGACCCCCTAACGAACAAACGCGTAATACACGGTCTTATATATTACCACATCACTCTGGAGTATATCTGATGGAAAACTGCTTGTATTAACATGCCTGAACTCTGACTTCTCCAAACTAAATTCGCTGCAAAACCAAAACATTTTTGTGTTACTAAATGGAGACAAAAAGGAGGGGGAAGGTAGGTACTGCACAATGAACAGCCTGAGAGGGCCATTAAACATAAATAAACATGTCATTTTCACGAGTGACTGCAGGACCGGTTTAAAAAAAAAAAAAAAAGAAAAAAAAAAGAAAGAAAAAAAAGAGGGGGGGAGGAAAAAAATTCCTCCAGAGCAGACTACCGACTAATAAAAGATCAAAGGTCTGTCCGTAACGAACACTACAAATAAAAACGTGATTTTTTTTTTTTATTATTATGTTTTGTTTTTTTTTCCTCCCAGCGACCTTCACCGCCAGGAATAAAGCGCGCAGTGAAGGCGTAATTACCGGGCCAGGCTGCAGCCTCGCCGCGCTCCCGCAGCTGATCATAAAACCCCTTCTTCCCACCCTGCCCCGGCGAGCGCGGGGCTGGCCGGCCGCGGCCATCTGGCTTGTGTCAGCGCCGGCGAGGCCGGCGGGAAGCACGGCACTGATGTCACCGCGCGGGTCAGCCGGGGAACAAAGGCGTATTTTTGCCCTTAAAAAGCTGGGGTGCCCCAGCAGCGGGGGCCTCCGGCCCGCCGGCGGGGGTGATTTATGGCTCGTGCCGTTCCCGCTCCTACTGAGACAGGCCGGCCCCATCTAGCGGTCCGCGCTGCGAGAAGGCCTCGTGAAGGACGGGGCCGGCATGGCGGCAGTGAGGCCGGCCATGGCGGTGCTGAGGCCAGCTGCGTCATCCCAGAGGGCCGCCACCATCCATGTCCCTCAGCCAGGCTTTGGGCGCTAACAGGGCCTTGCAGGGCTCGTCGTCCCCATGTGGCTACGCCAAAGCACAAGCCATTGGCCTGCAGACTTGGTGACACTTCGGCCACCAGGTCTCATCTCGAAACCACCCGTGTTCTGGAAGGCAAGATGGGCAGCAGGGGACGGCCCCAAGGTTTAGCAAACCCTGCTCAGCCTCTGCATGGGGACTGAAGGCAGCACACTACAGGCACGAGCAGAGTCTTGGTCTGGTCTGCAATGCCGCCGTTTGCCTCATGTCATGGCCCTGCACTCGTGCCCAGCTTGCAGGCTGCCAGCCGCTTCAGCAGGAGCTTTGTTTCCTGCAGAGCTCACCAGACAGCTTTGTGACAGCTTGGCTTCGCCGCAGCTGGCAGCGCAGTAACTTTTTGTGGGTGTTGTTTTCAGTCAGGAGTTTTCTCTGCTATTTTGAAGGCCAGAATACCGAAGGGCAGCCAGACCTTCCCCCAGATGGCTGGGTTCTTACAGAGCTGCCTATAGGAAGCCCTACACGTGCCTATGAAGCATCTCCTCGTGCAGCTGGGCACGTGCGTCTGATGAAGCACGGGGCAGACACGAAGGCATCATCCCCACTCTGTGCCTCATCTCTCCCACTGCGTGCTCCATCAGGCCTGCCAAACCTGCTGCTTCGTGCTGCTGGATCTACCTCTCCAGACCAAAACCACTCCTCCCCTCCCTATTTGTGAGAAGTAAACAGGATCATAACTCCCTCAAGTGTAAACAGTTTAAAGGAAATGATTTGAATTTGCCAAGGGTTATAAAATAGATCTTGACCTCTTGAAAATGTCAAATATTTCAGTGTTCACCAAAATGTTGTTATTTAGTCTCAAGTATTCGTAAAGACTTGGAGGATATATAAGTCCTGAAAGCCCAATAAAATATAACTAAGCATTCATGAAAGCATTTTATTGCAGTTAACATATTTTATTCTTTTATTGCTGACGTTTTGATCGCTATTTTTATTTACTCTGTACATTACAGCAGTGCCCAGTAGTTTCAAGTAGGACTGGGACCTCCCGGCGTTAGGTACTGCATATACACAAACAAAATCCCTGCTGCAGGGTGCTTACAGGCCAAGATTAAAAACTGCTTGTAAAGAATCAGCAAAGAGAAGAACAAAGTCAAAATCATTACGATTGATGCATTTGGTTTGAGGGTTGGGTACAGAGATGGCTTTGATGGAGAACAACAGTGACGTAGCTGTTGTAGGTAAGACCTTTGCTCTGCTCTTCCTGTGGTAAATGCAAGGTTGGCCGTATACTTCAACAGCTTTAGGAACTGGGTTTGCACCACAGATCTCTTAGACAAGAACAGGACAGCATGACACGTATGGGAAGGAAACACCATCCTGGAAGTATCTTTGCTGGTGGCTTAAACTTATGTCCTGTGCCCGCCTGGTCCTTGGCAGGGCCAAGCAAAGGCCTCACACCACAGCTCAAAGCACTTGCCACAGCCCTGTATGATGGCGCTGCAACGTGAGGCTTTCCCAGTGAGACAAATGCTCCAAGAAGAGCCCAGGGCCAAACTGACAAGCCTGGATGTTGAAGCCTGCCAGGTCTGTCCCAGCCCTAAATACAAGCCGCCAGCAGCCAGGACACCA
The DNA here is from genome assembly GCA_011076525.1 of Nettapus auritus. Lineage (NCBI taxonomy): Eukaryota > Metazoa > Chordata > Aves > Anseriformes > Anatidae > Nettapus > Nettapus auritus. The sequence continues at coordinate 35,875,117 of CM021765.1, read as the reverse complement.
CTGGCTCTTCCACCTACGTCAGTAGGTGGGATCTGGGAGCCTTCTGCGAGAATTATAAACATCATAACTGCAAGAAAGCCTTCCTTGTAGGACGCTGACATCCCACTGTCGACAGATGGTGAAGTACTGCCCGCTTTTAAGACCTAGATCGCCAACCGCAAATGTTGGGAAATCACACCTTGAGGCCCCAAAATAAACAAGATTTGTTACAAAATAATGTGTGTGGGGGGGGTGTCTTTCAAATTTGTCCTTCGGAAATGAAGCATTTTGTATGTACTCAGGTTTTGTTTTCTCAACCTCTGTCTGCAGCTAGAGAAATTTCTCTGGGGGAAGGACAACTTGAGAGATAAAATTCTGATATTATCACATGTTGCTTTTAAGAGCTGTAAGAGAAACATCAAGGGTTCTCAGGAGCTGATAACACTATTGTTTTAAGGTTTTCTGCATTTAGTTTAATGTTTCTCCTGAAAACCCCAGTCCAGATTCCTAAAATTACATGAGAATCCCAGCTCTCACAAGAAAAACGTGAAGTTTCAGCCCTTTAGCGGTAAATTAAAAAATAACAGTAAAGCAACTGGACACCAATTCTTGAGGGAACAATCTTTTTTTCTTGCACCAATAATGAGACCTCAATAGTGTGAGACTTCTACTTTTTTTCCCCATTTCCCTCCCCCCCACCCCCCAGTCTCTGGCCCCATTTTGAGGACAGGAAACAATTACAGATCCCTACATGCTCGCCAGAGAGCCAGGCTCCTATGTCAGGAATTTGTGTCACTGGACAAAGCAAAGGAGCAAAAATACTGCCATACTGGAGAAATCCTAACAACTACAAGGCAGAAGACAGTAAAGGCCTGGGAAGTTTCTATGGTCATGTGTTACAGTAACAAGTTAATTTTAATTAGTATTTGTTTTGTTAAGTTTCTCCAGTCAAGCAGTAAGTTCAAACAGTTGCTTTGCAAAAGTTTTGGTTTGTTTTATTGTTGATTTAAGTCAAAACCAAACAAACTATAACCAAATGTTTCACTGATAAAACTTAGTGAAATATTTAATACATGCGTTTATTCCAGTCTTAGTATTTGGATTTATTTTTTATTTTCAAATTTGGCTTTTGCTTACTTAAAGCCAGGCAGACTCAGCAGACAGAACAGCACAACCACTGGGCACTGCAGGAACAAGAAATGCAGCTGAGAAAGCACCATATGAGCAAAATTTTTGGTGTTTCATGGATTTCTGAGTCTAAACAACTGTTTAGTCCCTAGCCCCTTTCCCTCAACACAGTCACTGCAGATGCCAAAACAAGAGGCCCTTGGTCTCTTCTGCTCCCTCCATTGCATCAAAGAGTTTTTAGGGTCTTTACCATTTGGGCTAGATGTCTCAGGTTGTCATGGTATGTGCCAAGGGCAAAGGCAATGTTAGGAGCTTACAGAGAGATATTTAATGGAGTCTCATCCAACATGCCATCCAGAACTGCCAGCCACGCAGGAGAATGGTACACAGGAAAGCTTCTGAGGAGAGCGATGAGGACAGCTTGTCACTTACTGGAGAAAGAAGGGATGAGCTCCCGTTCCCCCTGCTAATCCCAGAAGGTCTTTCACCAGCCATGCAGTGCCAAATCCTGCAACTTTGGAGGGATTATGCTAGCCTTTCTCCATGCCAAAGGTACTCTCCTTACATACATGTGCCTTCCTGCCTGGACAAAGATCCCTTATTGTCCTGTCCAAAATTGTCAAGTCAGATGACAAAACCTTTGGAAAATCACCTATAAAGAGAGTTCTTGGGCTCTGCATTTTCATATGCTTTTATATCAACTGATAATGCAAACTGAGGGCATCTCCATAAGTTCCTGATTTGCCACTAACACATGTTGCAAAAGCTCTCTGAATAAAGCAATAGACTTCAGAAATTAGCAGAAATTAACAACATAAAGAGAATTATAAATATAACCTTCTCCAATGCTTACTAAAGAGGCATAAAATATTTTTAGAAGAAACTGTGTTAGCCTTACAAGTATGTGAAGGAACTGTGGCATTTAACTTGCACACTTGTCTGTATATGGCTTTATTTCCACCTCCCCTCATAAAATACCAGCTTTTCAATTAAAGCCACAGCAGTCAGAAGTGCTCAGCCTGAATTCCCACGCCACTTTTAACACTCGCAATTGAAGCACGTTCTCCGTAGCTGTTCGTTCTGGAATGTGCAAACTGAACGTCAATCCAGTCTACTTTTAGGAAGTTTACGTTGTGCCCTGATAACAGAGGTCATTACTGTCATATCCCATAATATCTGAGTGGAAAACCAGGAAATGTCAAGCTTTAAGCTTGACGTTGCTCCCCATGCTGCAGAGCAAGCAGAGGGGCAGGCGGGATGGGGCACAGGGGGTCCCGCTGCCCCAGGGCTCCCAACACACCCTCTCTCTGATGTGACATGGGGAAACATGGCCTGATCCAGTATTGTTATTGATGTCTCATTTTTATGTCCTAGCTGGGATGTTTCAGCAGCAATATTGCCAATATTCATTATTTTAACAGCGCCACCCAACAGAGATGAGATTCCTGCAGTCGGTTTTCGATCCTCCTGCAGGCTACAATCATCTTTTCAACCCAGTAATCCATTAAAACCTTGGAAAACAAGCCAGATTCTGAAACCACTGCTCACAGCTCAGGATGATTTCACTGACTTCAATAGCTGAGAAGAAAATGTGCTAAGTAAGGAGGCAGCACTTGGTGTGCCTGTGAGTTCACATTCATATTAGAACGGGTAACCAAGAACAGAGAAGTGATGTGTAAGAGAAAAATGCTACCTCTGAGCAGAGAACAAAGAGCTATATTTAATTCTCATGTAATGCCTGGATTGAGCTAACATTCTCCCTGGTACCGGCTGCCGAAGACGGGAAGCTCGCAGTCCCTTACAGGAATATCCCTCGCTGTTGGCTCAGCTGGCGCTCACGCTGCTCCCATCTCCAGCTCACGAAAACCAGTCTGGCAGCAAACAGGCGGTGTGCTCACGAAACAAAAGCCCACGGAGGTGTGCCAGGGACCCAGTCGAGAAGGTAGGAGACAAGAAAGAATAATCAAAGGCTTTTTTCAATGTTTGTACCCTTACAGAAGAAAAACAAGAGGGGGAAAGCCCGTCTCCCTGCTCTACAACCGCTCCCACCGAAGAAAAGAGCCGTGACACCGAACTCTCCTTGTTTTATTAAGTGCCACTTGCACACAGCATTACAGTGGTACTCATCCCCCCGAACAGAGAGCATGGGCCAGGGCCAGGAGCCATGGGGGGAAGAGGACTAAGTGGCCATTAGCTAATTTATCACAGCGAGAAAGCATTGGGAGAGAAAGAAAGGATTACCAAAAGTAAGGCATGGGACTCTAATAAGGATATTAAGACTAGCGTGGTAATGAATCACAGCAGTTCAATACTTGGAGCGCACAGGGCAGGAGGGTTAATTAATTCTCCTGTAAGTAATACAAAAGCTAAGAGGGTCCTTGCTTGAGGGGCTGGTTTGGTCTTGAAGGAGGGGTGTGAAATGAAAGGAGGGAGACGAGACATTGCAAGCCTTGTGGGAAATGGAACAAACGGAAGAGGAAAGTGAGATTGCAAGGAGACAGGAACAAACGGTGTCACCCTGAGGAGAGGAAGAGAGGGAGCAGCCCAGCCACGAGCCCCAGAGCCTGGGACAACCGGGGACCTGTTCTGTTAAGCTGGGAGCTCTGAGCCTTGCAAGCGCTCCCACATTTCATTGCCAGACTCCTACCCGACAGTTAGGGCTGGCAGCACTTCCCGCAGGAGAGTAAATATAGGTCAGTTGGGATTTTCCCCCCATCTCTTCCTGCTCCTCCCAGATCCGACGCACCAAAATAGCGCGCTGCTGCTGCGCTCTTGGTTTCCCTGCCCTGGGAGCCTGCCAGCACGCAGTACATTCCTTGTACGGAGAGAGTTTATAACCACGGCACTCATCAACCATTCGTAAACGGGGCTGCTCTGAGACGCACGATCCTTTCAACATCTTGAAAATTATCTAATCTTTTCCAGTCCATCAGTCCTCTCCGGTGCGGCGGTAAAGGATTAATTGCTTCTGGTGCTCGCGTGATGAGATACAAGTGTTCTGGAAACAACCTTTTAATTTAACAATTCCTACTGGCAAGCCTGAAAGCTTTTTGCTTTGCTCACCAATGAAGAATTTGTTTTCAGTACTGAAGGAAAAAAACCACAACAGTTTTAAACCCCACAGACTTGTGGGTTACTGCCGTGCAGGAGCTTTATCCCAAAGGTAGCCCAGCGCTGAATACACAGAAGCTATTTATACTCTCAGCTAGATTTGGGGAGGCGTGCTCCCCCTCTCCACCAATATTTGCTTTGTCAAGCTTGCCAACACAGCAGAACTTGTAAGCTTTCTCTTCTATTTTTAATTCAGGAAAAATCCCATGCATCATTTACCACTCTCTTTTTTTTTCGCAGTGAACGGAAGCCCTTCAAAGTGAATTTCTGTTCTGTTTTCCCGAAACAACTTCATACTAGCTTACAGTTACTTCTTCAAGAAGAAAAAAAAGACAAATTTTCAAGGTTAAAGAGAGAAATCATTTGGAACTGTGTCCTTTTAAGCTGTGTTATGCAGCACACCTGAGCTCAGGACTCCCTCCTCAGCTTACAGCGCTGGCCTGCCTGGGTAAGGACGCACAATGGATATGTGATAGGAGCCACGCCGCTGGGGAATAACGTCTCACAAAATGAGGCGAAGAGAAAGCTCCAGATGAGAACTGATATGACTTCAACAGGACCTCCTACCTGAAACATCATCAGAGAGCGCTCTTTCCAAAAGGCACTCTCAAACACCATCTTGCTTGTTCCTAAGCTGAGACAAGTGAAAAAGCCCCGTGACACCTCGGCAAACGCGCTCCTGTCCCTGCCAGCATCACAGGTGAGCTTAAATTGAGAAACGACACATTTTCTGAAGGAAACAAGGTCCCTAGGCACATCAGAGCTACAAGCAGTTAGCATTTCAGCCATGCTTTAGCTTCTGATTTAAAGAGTTCTCAGAGAAAAAAAAACTTTACTGGGGATAAGAAACGTCACAGAACCACCGCTCACTGCCACTCGGTGCAGGACCAAATACCATGGGGTCATAACGTGTACAGGAAATTACCAACAAATACTCACTAAGTATACGGCCAGAGGATTTTTAAGGTATTTAAAACACTTTCAGTTGAAAAAGGGGACGGTGCTAAAATCTATCTACATGTATATACATGTATCATGCCCATAAATGCCAGGAAACCTGCTATAAAAATAAGCTTAGACCCACATCCTACCCACACATCAGCCTGTGCCATTGCAATAAGCATTTAATTCCTCAGCGCAGGTCAGCTGAAAGATGTTCTCTCTCCATATTTTATAATTTACCACATTAGAAAATATAATTTTAAAATCAGACTGTGAACCAGACCCGAGTATCATCTCGTATTTTGTAAAAATAAATAAAATTAAATTTTAAAAATTGGAAAAAAAAATGCTTAGAAGCAAAGCTTTGTAATATTTTCTCCTGATCTGTTGGCTAGCTGGTGTAAGGGCGCTCCAGGCCAACTGAGGCCGGTTGTTTGGTTTTTATCCTCGCAGGCAGCAGCGGAGCATTTGGAGCTAAGGACATGAGAGCTGCCCGCCTCCCCCAGCAGCCTCCCTTACATGGACATTTTCTCCAGGGCCCTGCCTAAACCCAGTACCGCTCCTCCCCACAGAGAGGAGCCATCTCCCTGCCATAAAACCGCACAGCACCGTGAGCTGTCCCGCAAATATCTGCCCCAGCACCCGCTCGTCTGTGGAATGAAAGCACTCTGCAGAAACCTACCTTTGATCACAGGAATCGTGGCATGCTCGTATTTAGCACATCCTTAGGAATATACCGGAAAACCTCAGCCTTTTATCCAAAAATAGTTTTAAAAAATAGCATGAAGAAATTCTATTCCCGCACAAAGAACAGAAAAGAATCGCACGCAAAGTGTAAGAGTTACATTAACCATCCGAAAAACAAAGAACCTTTAGGCAGATAAAAAATAAAATTAAAACCACATCTAATCCATACCCCAAAAAGTTCCACTAAGCAGAACGGCAGCTTACAAGCCTCCCCCCGTCAGAGATGCACTGCTGCTTTTACAGACTGCTTATGCACCAAGAAGACCCTACAACAAATAAGGAAAGAGGAGAATTTATTTTATAGCTTAAATGTTCCTTCAATACACAGCTCTACAATCCAGCTGAGTTCATAGTGAATGCCAGTGACTGAAAAGGGAGAGAGCAAAGACTATTTCTGCCCCAACAGCAATGAGTTTGATTCAGTTATGAAGCTTTATTGCTTTTAAATACCTGTTCAAGCTGAACTAACTCAACAAATACTTTATTTAAAGTTCTGTAACGCCATTTTCTTAAAACACGTCTTCACTTCCTTAGGCTATTGTTAAGCATGTTGATTAACAAAAAGAATTACACTAATTTTTCTGCTACTATTTAATAACCAGGATTATATGCGTATCTACCTGCATTTAGGGAATTTCGAGGATAAATGCATTTATTCAGGTCTTCTTTTTCTTCATACAAGAGAAAATGTCCAAAGACAAACTTCCTTTAATGCAAAATTTCTCTTGGAAACTGTGAGCTGAATTCCAGTTTTCATTGCAGTGCAGTTAAAAATGAACAAGCGCTTTTTTTTTTTTTTTTTTTTTTTTTTTTTTTTTTAATTAGCTAAATATATTTACACTGGATGTGCTGCACAAAATTCTGCACCACTGGGCATCCTGACACTGGTTTTCAATTCATGAGCAAAAGAAATGTTAATTCTAGCTGAATGTATCGAGACTAGTTTCTTTCAAAGCTATGATTTCAGGTGCAGCTGCCAGGCTTTCCCTGCTCCTCTCAGCCTTAGTTTCATGGCTCTGGAGCTCCCCTGTGGCTCAGCACCCCAAGTTAAACACATGTGTTTTCTTTGCCTGAGCTGTTCTTAACAGTGACACCTGTCTGGCTCCCTGCACAAACAAGCTCCTTCCTGCAGAAGCTGGGAGCTTCACGAAGCCTTGCCCCAAAATGCAGCGTGCTGCCGTCCTGCTTGGGGTCCCGCTCCAGAAGAGGAAACACCACAATGAATGCCCCACGAGTCCTTTTTTATGTAGTTTCAGAGGCAACCAATAAGAAAATAAACCATAAGCTATGCCATGCCCAGAAGCTGTGGATGCCCCATCCCTGGAGGTGCTCAAGGCCAGGCTGGATGGGGCTTTGGGCAACCTGGTCTGGTGGGAGGTGTCCCTGCCCATGGCAGGGGGCTGGAGCTGGGTGGGCTTTCAGGTCCCTTCGAACCCAAACCCTTCTGTCAGTCTGAGATCAGTAAGTCTACCTGCAAATTTCAGTATTTGTAACCAGACACAAAGAAAGCAACAGGCACAACACATTATAAGGTTGGAAATAAGTCTGACCTGTCTAGATGGCCTTCCACGTCAGTGAATTTGAGTTGTTGTTTTTTTTTTTTTTTTAAGAAACAGAGGCAATCATGTAAAGCAGCTGCGATGACCGATTTGGGACTGCCCTGGCTCTGTTGCACAGATCCTTCTCTGAGCACGGCTGCCTGTGGAGCACGGCCGTCCCCTACATCGCTGATGGACGCCATCCACCTTCACAAAGGTTTGCCAGCTGGTGGACACCAGCACACAAACACCGACCTTCTGCTTCTGGCCCACAAATGCAAATATTGGATGAAACGGGGAGTATACCAGAATCACAACTGGATACTGCGCAGTACCTATTGCTACCAAAATTATGCATGGCCAGTATTGGCCATGTATTCTGCTAGACTCTGCATGGCCTGATCTTGCTCTAGAGCCCCCAGGCTTCCTGCAAACATCTTGCATCACCTATTCACTTAGGAAGTAAACACTGCAGGAGCAAGTCCCTGCCCCAGCCAATGAAGTATATTAACAGAGAGGAAGGAAAATGAGCAGATTGAGATTGGTAATTAGCACCCCACAGACCCCTAAAAACTCAAGGACTCAGTGCTCAGGGCTTTGTAGTACTTGGTTTGGGGATGTTTCTCCTACGACTTCTGTAGAATTTTCTAATGCTGCCACCCATGTTCCCAGGTCCAAGGCTGACTTCTGCTGAGGCAGCCTCGGGACATCTCAGCCCACGGCACAAAACAAGCCCTTATTTGGGCTGAGCCAGACAGCATGGGCAGAAGTTTGGATCACAAAAGTGATGGGAAGTAGTCTCTACTCCAAACCCCAAGTAACTCTCCCATTGCAATGCCACGGATTTGACAACTCGCTCAGCTCTGGATTTAACTCGAGTTGATTTCATGTCCTGACCAAAGGTTAAAGACTCAGCCTGGTTACACCTCGCCTTCCCTACCGTCAAAATTTCAGAGGACATTAACAATGCTGGAAACAACCCACTCCCAAAAGCTGAGGAATAACATCCCACTTCTCCTCAAAGACCACCCCAAATACTCTGCAAAACTCCCATTCCCGCTCTCCTGCTCAGGAAGGACCCATTACACAAATCCCATGTAAAACATGGGGGGAGCATTTTTCTCCCATCAGTACTTTTCTGTCAAGGTGTGTTGATGACTGTCCATCATACCCCTGGGCTTGTGTTTCTTCTACTTTGTCACAGCTTTGGAGAGCTTTATCCAAATTTCTCTGCTTTCATTCTCACTCTTTCATTGCAGGTGCTTTAGTGAGATAAATATGAGACTGCGTATCCGAAATTAGGCACACTAATGTTGAATCACTGTATTCCTGGATTATGAAGCTATCGTGTGTCTGCAACCTTTGTCTGAGGTTGCACTTCCTTTTAGGGTTACAAAACTTACCCTAAGGTATTTGGGAAATGACCTGAGGCAATCCTTCATGAAAGAGCAAGCACCTCTGAGGATGTCTGAAAGGCTTTTGCCTTTCCAAAAGCTCAGGGGTAAGCTGACAATGTCAATTTTTAAAAAGGGAGAAAGAGTGATCAGTGAACTGCATGTTTATAAGCATACCTTCAACATCCAGAAAGCTTTTGAAACAAATTACAAAAAAAATCCTTAATAGGCAACTGAAAGGTAATAAAGCAATAAGCAGCCGAGACAGACTTGCAAAAACTAACCCCGTGAAACCAATAAATTTTCCTTCTGTTCTACAGGCAGGAACGCAGCAAATGCACCGGATCTCAAGCATGACACTTTTTGACGGAGCCCCCAGTGGTATTTTCAGAAGCAAGCTAGAAAAGCATCTCCCTTTTGGATCAAGGTCCTGCCAGTCGGGAGCACAGCTGACTACTGGGCTGGAAGAACACCCCAGGGACCGTCAAGGGCCCAGCACTTCTCTGCAGGGAAGTGGGTCTCTGCAGAGACATCAACTGACAGCAGTGGGAAGCACTCCAAAGAGCTGGGCAGAACTCAAGAGGATCCTAATAAATTGGAGAAATGGTCAAAAATCAGTAAGATGGAATTCAGTACGGCTATGTACAAAACCATATTTGGACTTTATCAAAGAAAAAACAAAAACACTCAAAAAATCCAAAAAAAAAATGAAAAACAAAACCAAAATGAAGAGTGCAAGACCAGCAGCAGTACTGCAGAGGAGGATGACAGGGTCACAGTGCCTACAGACTGAGCTATCGGTGTGATACTACTGCAAAAAAAGGCAAGTGACAGTCTGGAGCCTATTAAAAAGAGAAGCATCACAGATCATAGCAGGGGCCAGGAGGAAATCTGCTCTCCCCAGCAGCGAGGTGTCGGCAGGAATATGGTGCTGGTTTGGGGCATAAGACAGAAGTGACTTGGGAGAGTCCAAAAGAGGGAAAAAAAATGCTTCAGAAGGTCCGACCTCTGCAAAAAATTTTTGAAGAACTTTGTTCATCTGCAGGAGTGACTGCGGAGATGCAACAACGCTCGGAAAACCTGCATCTTGTCTTAAATAGTGTTGCACCAAGAAGCAGTGTGTGTATCACTGTCACAGTTATTACTTGACTGGCGTGCTTTAAATAAAAATCTATTACTCTGTAATTCACATGTAGCAAAGCAACAAAAAGCCTCTCCCTAGCCTGGAACAGCTACTGTATTTCACATTTTAAAGGACCTCAAGGGCAAAGTCTGGGGGTCTTGCAAAGCACTGGCAGTAATCTGACCCGGCGTGGCTCGACCCCTGCTAAAATAGCTCGGCACAGCTCAGCGCCTCTCTGAAGTTCAGAGGCAAGCAGCAGAGCTGCCTTGCGTTTTTGGGCGCAGGCTGCCAAGTTCTGCGGAAGACCAGAAACAAGGAAGAGCACACAGAGCAAGGTATGCTATCAGCACTTCCCTCTGTCAACACGGAGTTAAAGAAACTGATCTTAATGCTGTAAAAAACAGGAGAAACTGAGGGTACAGCCCAAAGCACATTTTACCTCCTCCTCTCCCACAGACCCCTGCTGCTGGCAGGATGATGCTGAGCCTCTCTGACCCGCTCTGCGGGCCAGGGCTTCAGGATCACAAGAACTGGGTCAGCGTGCGGCCGGACTGGGGCAGGCACAGCAACCTCACATCAAACCAGCACGTGCTTTAGGCTGGTCCAGTGCTCCCGGACCTGTCACGGGGATCCTAAGGCCAGACCAGTGAGACCAATGTCCACGTGAACCTGACCCCGGGCAGCCGGCCACCCAGATCCTTGAAAATACCAGTGGCTAAAAGCTCTGGCACCTTCCCTGCAGGCTTTTTGAGCCCCAGAACCAGGTGCTGGGGAATACAGCTGAACGAGGCCAGGGCAATATCTGAGCCAGGCTGCACATTTTCGGGACTGTTTTCCCTTGGCATGGCCTGGCACAGATCACTTCCTCAGGAAGCTGCTAAGATTCCTTGGGTTGATTTCTTTTTTCCACTCTCATTGTGCAGTGGGAGTGAGACTGATGGCATTTGGCAGTAACTTTCCACCAGCACTATTGTTATTTCCTGGCAGTAGGGAGTTGTTTTCCATCAGGTGCAACGCAAAGGCGTTGTCCCTCTCTGGAAGAACACGGAGTTAAAAAGCTCCCTGGGGAAATACGTCCGAACACCACGCTTGGAGTTCTTGGACCTGGTACCATTTCCCAACAAACTATGCACACAACGTATGTTTTGCTGAACTACTACCTACATTTCAAAGAAATCCTTAGTCCTGGTGTGCAGATGCTACTGAAAGGAAAGCGTGAGCTGGGGAGCTCGGCAGAAGTCCTGTCTTCACGTTTTGTCCGTGCAACACTCAATCGCTGAAGGATGTTTAAACACAAAACTTACTGGAAAGATCATTTCCACCGCTCCCTGTAAATAAAGAAGCGCTTGTGCTATTAATCACGTTACAAAACAATGCTGAGCTCAAATTTAAGTCCGTGAAGACAGCGAAACTGTGTTAGCACCTTATAAGTTTAAGCGCTGTTCTTGCCTGTTTTGGGCTGGTATTGTTTCAGCTCTTCAGGTCTTAAAGTCCTTACTGAGAAAAGCCTCTTTATTCCCCGGAACAGTTGCTGGATTGTGTGGCTTTCAGATAATGCTATTGGAACCGAGGCTGTTAAATGAGAACCAGAAGGCTGGAGCTAAGGAGATAAATTATAATTTCCAATCGCCTCCTGGTGAATGGAGCTCCCAAAGAACTCTCGTGGCCTGTTTTCAGACAACAGAGGGATTGCCATCTTCACAGGTAAAGGACACAAAAATCCCCTTTAAAGCCCAGAATGCCATTCTTCATCTTCTGGTAGAAGCTGACAATGTAACGCATGCTCCCTTCCCTAAGTGCCAAATTGGAAATTACTTCTAAAACACTGCTAGTTAGCTATATACCCACACATTTCCACAGAGGAGGACTTAAATGTTTGGCTTTGTGCTTTTGTTTTAGCTAGTACGTATTAATAGTTTACAGGGAACCCAACATCCTTCTGAGGTGAATGAAGTATCTGGAAAGATAACAATGCAGCCTTACAGAAGCGACAGGAGCGAGGGAAGTTAACCAGCAGCCACTTCATGCTCCGTGAGACCAAAATGAAAGCCCCAAAGGCTGTAAGTTTTTCTGGTTTTGTCCGTAGGTTTTCAAGATCTCTGCTTACATGCGGAAAGTTGCCTCTAAATAAATCCATGTATGGACACAAGCACTCCACAGCAAGAAACCACCGATTTCCATGTAACCCCGGGGTCTGTTCCAAAACAAGCATACCAACTGCAGAGTGACTCAGGGGCAGCTAAAATCCCTGCCCTGCTTTATCCTAAATCCATTCTATACACACCGCTCTAAATGCACCAGGAATGTGAGGTTCCGTTTTCCTGGGGGTCTTTTGGCTGAAGGAACCCGTGAACAATTCAGGGCTAGGCCGAGCTACAGTAAGGCTGACAGTTCATCCCAAGCTGCCATCAGCTAAACCCTGCACGGCGCGAGGAAGTTCGTACCTTGGGGGCTGCCAAAACTAGAGCTGTTAATGAAACCAGAAAAAGAACACAAAGGAGAAAAAAAAAAAGAAAAAGAAAAAAGGTCATATTCCCTACGTAGGGCTGACACAAATGTTGCACGCTGCTTGAGTGTTGATCTGTAATGAGGACGCACTTGAATTATGCAACTCAACGGAGCTATCTCAAAATTGGATGGCTTTACTGCATCACTGCCTTGTAGCGGTGCCAGCCAGATGCAGACAGGCAGACTTCTTAACCTCCTGGCTGAGAAGATTAAATCCTTAACAGCGAGATCTCTCCCCCTTCTCCCTCCTATTCCCCATCCTTTCAAATACACCCAACAACATCACAAAGGAACCTTTAACCATTTATTTAAAGGGAATTTTAATTTTCTAGCATGTCTCAGGTAATAAATAGGCTGGACTTTAAATGATACAGAAAAGAAGTATCAACTTACAAAACTGACTAAACGAGAGCAGGCAAACAAAATCCTCCTCATACCTTCATAAATACCAGGGCAATGTACCAAGTATCTTCCTCATGTGCAAGTTCCCCTTATCAAACAGCTGTGAGGAAATCTTACGGTACTTGCAAGAGCAAAATCCATATTAACCAAATCCCGGAGGGAGTGTATAAACAGCACCCTTTGGAAAAATAAACAAGGTCATTGAGTCAAAAGATTTTATTTTCGTCAAGGATCAACTGCTTTATATGGCTTTGGTACCAAATATAGAAACATTACCCCATGTACAAAGGCACTATTTTTAAAGATTGTGTTTTTCGGGGGAAAAAATAGAATTCTCTTTTTTCTCCTAATAGGTCTTCTCTAATGTGTATTATAAGGATCCAAGAAACGTCAGACAGGAAAATGACCAACCAACCGCAGTCTGGATCTGAGCTATAGATGGCTTAGCTCCACCAGCTTCAGTGGTTTTGAGAAATCACTGCAGAACTTCGTCCAAAAAATAAAATCTTCTTAGAGGAATTACAGGATTATTTAGCAACGCTGGTTAAACTATTCACCTTACCTAATTCCCTACGCATATTTGAAAAGGTAGCCAAGAACTGCTGCTCTAAATTAAGCCATGCCTACAGCAAGGCGGGCGATTCTTTTAGCAGCTATGAGCAAATGTCTGATTAGGATGACAAGCCACATGGAAACTACTTCCAGAAGCAGACCGAAAGGGCACCGTTACCAACCAAATTTGGCAGCCCAGGAGCGGTGACGAACGGCGGAGGCATGCAGCGGCGCAGCGAAAAGTTGGGAACCGTCAGCAAACAAAGCTGCGAGCTCTCGTGGCAGCCCGGCGAGGGCATGGACAGGACGAACTAAATGCGAAGCATTAACCCCTGGGCTGGAAATAAATGGTGCTGTCCCCTCGCGGGAGCGGAGCCGGGTTTTCCATGTAGGGACTGCTGGCCACAGCCAGGCCGTGGCAGTCGGGCGAGCTGTGTGCCCGCCGCACATCGCTGCCTGACGGCTCTCCAAGGCTTCGGGACCGTTCTGGTGGCCACAACAGGAAGCTTGGGAGGGAAAGAGCTCAAAGCCTGACGCGTAGCACAGCTCTGCGCTCCCCTAGATGTGTATAAGCCCAAAACTCTTACGAATACCCGGTATTTATCGCTGGGTAGCAGCAAATATCTGGCACTGCCTATAAACAGCCATCGTCGGGCTGTGTTTTCGGTGGTCCTTGGGGGTCAGCGTGCCTTGGGGCAGCCCTTACGCTACGGGGACAGGGGCTGGGCTCAGCCCCCCGGAGGAGCCGGGGCTTGCCGCAGGTCTGTCACATCCCCACGGAGCTTAACTCAGCCTGGCGTCGGCCCCGGGAGCGTGAAGGGGCACCAAAAACCGCTAGATAACCTGAAAAGGGGAGAGCAAGGGAAAGGGGACGGCGGGACCTCAGCTGCAGCTCGCTCTGCGCGTCCCGCCTTGCCCTGCGGCGCGGTACAAAGGCGGCGGGTGAGCGCAGCGAGACCGTTTGGGGCAAAATGATGAATAAATAAAACGGTGACCGAGCTCCGAAGGCACACATGGCGCCTCAGCTCCCTTTCTGCCCGGGGAAGCCCAACTTCCCGAGCCGGGGACCGCGGGGAAGGGACCCGCCGCCCGCTCCCCCCTCACCCCCACCCGCACGCCGCCGGCACCGGGGGCCGGGAGGGGGGCGCCGCGGGGGCCCGGCCTGCTCCGGGCGGCCGCCGAGGCCCTGCGGGGCGGCACCGGGGCCCCGCCGAGGCGACCCCCCCGCCTCTCCCCTCCGCCGCAGGTGCGGCCCCGGCCCGGCCCCCGGTCCCCCCGGCGCGCCCTGCCCTCTCCGCAGGGGCCGGCTCCTACCTGCGGCTCCTGCGGCGGCCGCCAGCGCCAGGAGGAGCGCGGAGAGCAGCGGCGGCGGCGCAGCGCGCATGAGGAGAGGAGAGGCCGGGCCCGCGGGAGCGACGGCCCCGGTTCCCCCCGGTCCCCCCCCCGGGATGGCGGGGACGGGCCCGCGGCCCAGGCAGGCATGACGGGAAATTCCTGGGCACCGGCGGCCAACGCCAAATATGAGCATAGCGAGCGGCGGGGAGCGCCCCGCAAAGGCTCCGCAGAAATCAAAGAGCTCCGCGCTCTGCTCGCACGCACGCACCGAGGGACTGGAGGGTCCGGAGGAGGGCTACGAGGCTAGGGAAGGGCCTGGAGCACAAGTCCTGTGAGGACTGGAACTCGGGTGTTTGGTCTGGAGGAGGCTCAGGGGAGACCTCACTGCTCTGCAACTACCTGAAAGGAAGGTGGGGGGAGCTGAGAGTCGGCCCCTTCTCACAGGTAACTAGTGATAGGATTAGAAGGAATGGCCTCAAGTTGCACCAGGGGAGGTTCAGGTTGGAAAGGAAGAGACATTTCTTCTCAGAAAGAGCAGTCAGGCATCGGGAGGGGTTGCCCAGGGAGGTGGTAGAGTCACCGTTCCTGGGGGTGTTCAAGGAGAGGTTGGACGTGGTGCTTAGGGACATGGTTCAGTGGGATAGTCGGACCAGATGATCGTGGAGGTCTCTACCAACTTTAATGAGTCTACGACATTTTCCCGTTTCTATGCCAGGTAGGTCAGAGTTAAGGCTGAGGGTCCCTTAAGCAAAGCTCCCACACCACCACCCCCCTCCCAGCCCTAACCACCGTTAAAAGTTGAGGCAACTCACTCCAGGCTGCAAACAAGTATTCAGGTGCAAGAGGCATCCAAGTAGCTAGGTGAGACACATGTAAAAACCCCTAATAAACCTTTAATTTGAGTTTGGTTTGCTTTTCGGTTGTTTTTACAGGACAGGGTGACAAATTACAACAAACATCTGATTTTTCTCAAATGTTCGGGTATTATACACATTCCCATCTGTCTTGCAGGAAGGGATATTGGTCAACTTAACAGTTTAAGGTAAAATAAGCTGCATAATAGTACATATTACAATAATAATGTACAGTGTTTACAAGAAATATATTTTAGAAGCAAGATGGATGCATTTGTATCAAGATGCGACCTTTCAAAATGCCACAACTATTTTTACATTCACTCTTGCAACAGGTCACAAGATGGGGTCACTAAGGTCAGGTTAACAAATCACTATGATGCACATCAAATACAACAAAATTAGTTTATATACATATATATAATACATATACATGTATATTATACATATACATATATGTATATAGTAAAACTCATCAAAATCTACCAGACCTGGCACAATCCACTTACCCATCAAAAATATGTACTTGTCCTCGGTAAGTAGAATTCTGCATGGCTGATTATATATTATATATACTCATTCATTAGCATCTGAGACATAAAACTGAGGATTTAAAATTTTTCGGTTAACAAACTCCAATAATAAACATGGTGCCCACAAAAGCACAAAGGTAAGGCACAATAGGATTTTCTGTTGCAGAATAGTGTGCATCATGTTTACTTAACCATTAAGAAAAACGTGCATTATTTGTGCAAGTCCATGCTGCAAATCCATCATATCTACAAAGTAAAGTGAGTTAACGCTAAAATCTTCTGGACTGGCGTGCTTCCAGTCTCAACCCCTGTGGGATATTCAGCTGGATACTTCGATAAAAGTCGTTGTGGAAGTTGGGATCAGTAAAGCCAATAATCTTCGATGTGCAACTAAACTTCTCAGCAACAATTTTGGAGTTCGGGGTAAACGTTAGTAAATTTAGAGCTTGGAATCACAAAATTTACTGTCAGCTGTACTTCTAGTTTGTATCAACCAAAATTGTTGCAAGGAAGTTATGTACCTTCTAACATTTTCTCAGGTAACTGGTTCAGTAAAACAAGTTACAACGTACTGGAAGTCACTTAATCCCAAATGGTATTTTGTCACAGCCCTGGCAATTGTCATAATAAATACAGCTTTTCACAAAATATTTTTTCCAGTATCTGCCAATTGCTTCTTTATTGCTCACAAATTTGAATTCAATACAATTGGTATCAGACCTCTCACACAAAATCATAAGATATTTTAATATAAAACCTATAAAAGATATTTAACTTGTATCTAACACTTTAAGGTATTTGGCCTCTTGTCATGGTATAGCCAAAACCATAGAAAACGTTAGGTTTTGAATAAAATAGGAAGCTTATTCACTGCTTCAATGCAGACATCCTCACAGAACACAACCAGTTTTGCCACCACCAGCATTTACATTTATATACAAAACCTGTTACATCCTCATTCAGTTTGTTTTCCCTCACACTTATAATGCAACCACTACTGCCAAATTAACTCTCCCCATACCCTAGCTGCAGATTATTATTTTACGGCAAGAAAAAAAAACTATTGACTGAAAAAAATTTTTAAACTTATTCACCATCAGGAACTGTAGGTTGTTTGTTACAAAATACCCACAAGATTATTTCACAGGAAACTATGGAAATACAGGAAGTCTTTTCTCCATGCTTTTGTATTATCAAAAACACGTCTTGGTGCAAAAATACAGTCACCACATCTGAAAATGTTTAATGAATTCGGTATTCCTCATGCAAAACTTAAAATGCACTGGTTTACTATAGCCCCGGAAAACTTCCTGAAGCAATTTTTTTTTTCCTGTCAGCTCAGTATTACTGCCTCATTGCTAAGTCCCTTTGGAAACAAGATTTCTGGAACGTTCAAACTTTTATTTAATTCATTAAAGTATTACATACAAAAAGCACTAAAAAAGGAAGACGGCAGCCAAACAGGAAAATTCCTGTTGCAAGTAACAGTCCTAGCAGTTGTAGAAAGTCTTCTCAGGAGCTTCCCTGAGAATTAGTTGTGCCTGTCCGAAGACGGAGATGTGACATAGAGTTCATGTGTTTGTTTGATGGCTTTAGTGGAGTGTTGCAGGTAAGAGCCTGGGGGAAACGGTGATGATATCGATCTAGCCGCAGGTATTTTACTGTTACCAGCTTTCCTATAAGGCAAATAGGAAAAACATCTTCTAGTTTAGGATTATTAATTTGCTTCAGGATATAGCACATAAACCCAAACATTTTCATTACACGGAAATGAGCTTACCAGGTGATAATGACTAATAATAAGACATTTTTTGTTATAACTCAATACTTCAGATATAAAACACTTTGCCATTTAAAACCACACCCATCCTCTGCCATTTCTGCAAGTTTTGTCATAAACCCCCATTTCTTACCATCAAACCAAGAGCCATGTAATGCCTTAAAAGCCTTCCCAGCGTACTCTGGAGATAGACACTTGACATATACACAACCCTGCATTAAGAAAGAGAGTTTTTGTTAAAGTCCAGCTGACAAGGAGCAGCAGTATTAAGGTGTCACTGGAAAGACACTCACCTCACGTGAATTTTTGTCCACGGCAATATGAACAATTCCATCATTATCACTGCATTTCTCCAAGATTGCTTCTTGAATTGCTAGATGCCAGTGATCACCTATTTCCCTAAGCAAACAATGAAAGGTTTAATCAAGCATGTCATCTATTAAAAACCTGCAAAATATGATATAGAAATAAATGTGCTAGTAACTCCAGCAACATGAAAAAACACTAGTCTGAAATATACAGATTATGATCCAATAGTTTTCATAAAAGCACGTTTTCTCACATAGAATTCATTCTGTACTTGCTATGAAACCTGACAAAACCATCCACACCTAAAAGCTGCAGTACAACAGTTAATTTGAAATACATTTCCATATGCTAACTAAATAAATGATCAATATTGTACTTTCAAACAGGTTCAAAGGAGTGCCAAATTTGGGTGAGTTTACATTAGAATTCTAAGTCTGACCAGGTGAGCTCCTGAAGCAAATCCCTCCGTCATCTCCATGCCCCATGCTTTGGTTTGCATTACTGAAACGCCTCAGAGTAAGCCAACTAAAATTATTTTGGGTTTTAACTCAGTGATGTCATCAAGAGGGCATTTAATGTACCACAGCTGCTAACAGGCAATCAGTCCATAGGATTAGATTAGAGTGGTCCGAAGTCTAACTCTTCAAAGTGCATACAGCATCGTGCCAGGTCCTTAGCATCCATTGTGCTCTATAGATGTTTTCCTCCAACACTAGGCTACTCTGTACATTTTTGATCTATTACATAGAGCTGAGATCAAGAACTTGGATAAAGTGCAAAACTACACTTTAAGAGGCACCTCCTTACAACAAAACACAATAAAAATTGAGGTTTTGAGCATTCTCCATTCAGCACCTAAAATCATTCAATCACATGACATCACATTCAATCTGATATTGGAAAAATCTGTGAGAAAATACAGAAAGGTTCCTTCGGGTGTGAAACGTGTAATACTAAAGTTCAAAACCCTTAAGGATAAAGTTGCACTTGCATGTCAGTACTTGTACGCACAATTCCTTACATACAAACATCAAATTTATGGGCAGCTACAGAGCATCTACTCTGTCAACAGCCACACAAGTTTTAGTTATGTGACTCATTTTCATTTTTCTCCTCTAAAAGACAACGTTTTATACTGCTCTTGATTAAAGAAACTACTTAGAGCTACACACAGCCAGTAAGTATGCTTGGATTTTTCAGGCTTCATTCCACTGCAGCTTGCTATAGAATCAAAGGTTTTTTCTTGAAAGGTAACTTCTGTCACTTTCAGTTATTTTTTTCCCCCTCAGAGTACATGGACCAAACTGTTTAGCTGAAGACCAATGTAAAGTCTACTCATGTTTAGTCCACAGAGAGTAAACATCCTCCTTCCCCACATTCCGAACAATCTCATCCTTGCCAGCTGAGCTGTTTCTTTAAAACTTGACATCTTCTTGCCTTTGGGGCCTACTTAGTACTTCAGCTATTGAATATTTGGTAAATTGGGTCTCATAGTTTGCTTTAAGAAAATCAATCCTAAGAATCAAAAGGAGCAACCCATATTTTTGGGGGTTTGTCCTTCCCTTCTACCTGCCCATTATCTTCCTTTCTGAAACTGCAAGCAGCCATAAACGCCTCTTTCCACATCTACTTGTGTCAAGACAGTCTGCAAGATAAAACTTGAGGGACTTCAGCAACATCAAATGCCAGATTTGTTTCTGATATTTGATGCTGACTGATTAGAGAATCAATTGATGCCAGTTACTCAGGAAGATCGTATATAAACAGAGTAGGACAGGGACACAAGTGTGCAAAAGATGCAAATGAAGGTTCCAGTGGCAAGGAGAGCTTCCAGTGGAAAACACCTACAACTTAAAGCCCTGCAAAAATTAGAAGATATATCCTACTCAGACAGAAAGACCAAATGTTTTATTTCTACTAGACGGCTCAAAATGAATGGCTCACGTCAGGAAGAGTGTGGCCAGCAGGACCAGGTAAGTGATCGTCCCCCCGCGTACTTAGTCCTGGTGAGGCTGCACCTCAAATACTGTGTTCAGTTTTGGGCCCCTCACTTGAAACAAAGTGCTGGAGTGTGTCCAAAGAAGGACAACAAAACTGGCAAAGGGTCTAGAGAACAAATCCTGTATGAAGCAGTTGAAGGAACTGGGTTTATTTAGCCTAGAGAAAAGGAGGCTGAAGGGAGACCTTATTGCTCTGTACGATTACCCCAAAGGAGGTTGTAGCAGGATGGGGATTGGTCTCTTCTCCCAAAGAAGCAACAGCACTAAAGGAGATGGCCTCAAGTTATGCCGGCCTCAAGTTATGCCAGGGGATGTTTAAGTTGGATATTAAGAAAGATTCCTTCACTGAAAGGGTTGTGATGTATTTGAACAGGCTGTCCAGGGAAGTGGTTGACTCGCTGTCCCTGGAGGTATTTAAAAAACACGTAGATGCAGTGCTCAGGGACATGGTACAGCTGTAGACTTGGAAGTGCTAGGTTAACAGTTGGACTTGATCATCTTAGAGGTCTTTCCCAACCTAAACTGGGAACTTGTGGACTTGATGATCCTTGTGGGCCCCTTCCAACCCAGGATATTCTGTGATTCTGTATTCAGAATTGATTCTATGAAGGCAATATACCAGTTCCTTCCAGTTCTACAACAGTTTGAACAGCAGTATTTTCTAAATAGCAACATACTGTCTGCCCTCAGGGTGTTCGAGAACTAACGTAGAAGTTGAAAGAGCCTGGAAATCTTGCCCTAGGTGCATTCCCTCCCTCCCAGCTCAGGACTCATATCCAAGGGGTCAGATTTTCTTAAGAAGCATGCTGGTATCAGCAGAAAGCCAGCTAACACAAGAAGAGTAGGGTAGGCAATCAGCTTTTATGCTGGTTTGGAATAAACCAGACTTTTTTTTTTTCCCCACAAATACTGTAAGTCACTGAATTACTCCCAAGTGCTCATTTCCTGTTTGGAAATTAAACAGAAGTGTATTCTTAGTCTAGTCTGCTTTTTTTTTTTGGTTGTTTTTACAGAACTTGCACACATTAACAGTTGAAACTAACTTGGAAATTACCATTATGAAACAGGCCCCCAAAAGGCATGACTTGTCCTGCACACTTATGTTCCATCGGCTGTCAGTGTGGTTCTTGCAGGAATGCTAACCACTTTCATGCCCAACTCTTGCCACCAATTTAGTGACAGATGCAGGAAAAACAAAAATGGTTTATCCAAATGATGCCTAGACTGTTTTAGAATACAGGTTTGTGCCTGATATAGTAAATGCCTAAGAATGTACACCCAAAACTATGCAAAATTTTAAGTCAGCTGCTGTGGCCTGAGGGTTCATAACATCCAGGTAAGTTTCTGACTTTTGGAAATGGAAAGATGGTTCCTGACTCTGTCAGCATTGATAAATACAAGTTAAGAGGCACCTTCTCCAGATGATTCTCAGGTAAAGAGAAAAGACCACTTTTACGGATGGTTTCTTCTACCAGCTACTGGCATATTGTTGAAACATACTTAGTCATTTAAAGCTTTCATATAATAGCTTGGGACAACTAAAACTAACTTTGTTAACCGTACCTTGCACCCTTGGCAAACTTCTCATCTGAAATCAAACTATATTTGCCAACCTAGTCACATACACTGGTACATTCTGCATTTTAGGAGGTCAAGGAAAGCGTTCATTTCTTTCAGACTGGGATAAGAACATAAACCTCCTTCCTTTTGACATACACAGTTGAATAAAGTATTTCCGCTTGCACTGAGGTGTTTGTTTTGTAAATTATTACAAGGATGTGAAAAAAAGTATTAAGTCTGCTGTAAGAGAGCTCATTGAAGAGGAATGGGGCAGAGGGTGCAATACAGAACTGGTGAGGTATTCCACTAGGACTGTAACTCAGCAGTTCAGTAATGGAGCTAACAACACCCAAAACATGAATGTTAGATACAAGTTGTAATGTTCAAACAGCTGATTGGACAGAGGTGCTAAGGAAAAATTGAAAGAGAACAACTAGTTTATAAAATTTAGCTTAAATGTACTTTCTAATACTGATCCAATCTCTGTCAAGCAATGCTGAAGTCTACAGCAAAGGCATAGCTTATAAGGAGGGACTATTTCAAAGAAAGAAACATCTTAGTTACCAGTTCCATTAAGGGGATACACTTTGAACAGCTAATGTTTGGAAACAATAATACCAATGCAGTACACCCATAAATAGTATAGTGAAACTTCAGGACTGGATTTCAGCACGACTCAGACCAACCAATATAGCTCATGAAGTCTCCTTTGTAGCAAGGACAATTGATGTCGCCCAAAATTCTCATTAAATCTCTTTTCTTCCCATTTTTCTAGTGAAGGAGCTATCAGTTTGCCTCAAAACACCAAGAAGTTCAGTCTTATTCACCCTACTGCAAGCTGGAAGCTATGAAAGAAGCAACAGCTGGGGTTTCTGCCCATAACAGTCTAAGTCTTAAAGCCACTGAAAACAGTTTTTAGAGTAGCTATCTAAGCTAGGGATAAAAAGGTCCTCAACTAAATTAACTAACAGCTTTTCAATTAATAAGGCAAGAAGCTAAATAATTAAGCACGTCTAGAAACAGACATGAAACAGACCGAAAGATGTATATCTGAAGTTAGCAATTGTTTGTGTCTCTGCTGTTTTTTTTCCTACTTCCTATTATTCCCTATTCTTATCAATAGCTTTTGTTTTGCATTCAGCTTCTCATATTCCTCCATCTCTATTAGTATGTTATTTTTACTCTGTAAGGCAGCACAGCATTTTCTTTTCTCCATTATGTAATCATATCAGGGAATAAATTACTGCAGAGGTTTCTGGAGTCCCTGGACAAACCAGGTTTCAAAGCCCAAAAAGGTGTAGCTGGCATAACCAATGTGTTAGTGCCCTAAATGTCAGACCCCAACTCCTAACATGATCTAGTCCACAGCCAGTGAGGATATAACATGACAGAAGGTGAAGCTTTAAAAGGTTACAATTATTTATTCTACCTTAACTCTTGGCAAATGAAGTAGAGTTTGTTTCTCATTCAAATAGACTATATACTTACACTTCTTTCAAGGCATGCATGTTTACTCTCTTCTTCCAAACCTCTCTCAGAGAACAAAAGTAGACACTTCCAAATCAATACAAAAATAGAGTGAGATTTTTTTTTTTAACTTACATAACTGGGTCGAACATATTGCGAATCTTTAGACACGGCGTCAAGCTGTTTGGCGGCGAATTTCTTCGATCTAGATGAAATGCTGTAAGATAAACAAATTTAATAGGTATTATGGAAGTCAATAAATACATCTAGCTAACCATTTGATATATTAGAACCAGAAAGGTATTACTCAAAATACTATCATCCACATACGAGAAACCTTAAAGCAAGTAAGTGTCCCTAGTCTTCTACCACACTGACAAAAGTGGATCATACCCAGTAATTGACTTTTTAAAATAACTTCTAGATTTGAAGAGATAATGCATTCACTTGTGCTTGGGCCATAGTAAATGGAAGGAATGGAATGTATTTTAAATACTACGCAGTTGAAAAGAAAGCGTTGGCATTGTGTCTCCATGAAAAGACAGATACTCTTAACATCTGGAGCAAATTTTTGGAGCTGCAGGTTACCCAGTTTTAAATATCTAATAAATTTTCATTTCTTCCACTTCCGGGGCAGTCTACTGTCCACTTGTCTAAGAGACAGGGAGATGCTTAGTTGGATGTTTCATTGCATCTGTTTCAATAACAACTGTCAAGTAGCCCTCTACAAGGACGGAGCTTGCATAACCCTAGATACTCTACACGCATGTTGAGAAACTTGGAAAAAACACGAGATGAAATGTAGCATAAGACATAACAGATACAAGAAAAATGGAAATGAAAAATAACAGCTGAGTAACTTCTTCAAAGCTAAACAGTCCCATGAAATATTATCTGAGCTTCTAAAATGAATACTATATTCTTTCTAAAGTTCCCAAGTTCTCCCTTTGGGTGTTGCAACAGAAGATTGCACCATAAGAAAAGGAACACAGGACCCTTCAGATTCAAATAAGGTAGTTCCATGCCATGAGAAGGCCCAACAAAGTACATAATCTGGTGAAACAACTTTCAAGGCTTGAAGGAAGTTTCACTTTGAAGATCTGGAGATGAGTAGGTGAAAGAGTTTAAACATAAGATTACAAATCTCAACAAGATGTAATGATGCACCAAGCTGAGGCTAATGCTTCTCCTCTTGCGGTCCGTACTTTGTTGAAGTTTGACAGATTCAAGATGTTACATTTCAAGTGTTAGAAGTCTAAGTTTTAGGCAGCAGTGCTTCTTACTGCTGACCTTAAAAATAAAATCTTGGAAGTATACCCAACATATATGAACACCACTGCTCTTCCATAATCCACCAAAAAACACCTATTGTCGGTCACACAAGACACTGCATGTGAAAGGCAAGCGCTAACCAGGAGAAAGTTCACTGCCTCAAGTTACAGCACAGACGACTTAGTTCTTACAATTTAAGGGGAAAAAAAACAAAACATACAGTTACCAACTAGAAGTTAGAACATGTGGACTCTGAATCTAATCTTAATCTCCACAAATAACTATAAATGCTCTAATAAGAAGATACACACACATTATCCAAGTCACCAACACCTATAATTGTCCAGTTTTTCTTGGGAATGTTTTTCTAAATATGCTGGTGACACTGCATCTATCTCTGAGCTGCCTATAGCTTAAGGACAAGTCCTTTTTTCAATAGCACATGGTTTTGTAAAGTTTTTTGCCCTTCATTAAAAATTATAAGTAGGGTATACAATAAAAACTTTACAGAACTAAGCAACATTGAAAAATAGATGGACTTACCTTACTCAGGTAGGTTGGCTCCAGCAGATCAAGGGAGGGTGAAATGTCACCAGCATATTGTACACTGGGGCACCACACCACACTGGAGAACGTGATCTGGGGTAGCCTAGTCAAGGACCTGGACCTGAAAAGGCGTGGGGTTGAGGACATTATGTGCTGATTGTTAATAGCTAGGTTTATTCAGCACATCCTTTTAATCCAATCATCAAGAATGGTGAGATTATTTGCAGAGACCCTTGATGCACAGGACCAACATTTCTGCGAAGTTGTTTTTGAACTCCAAAAAGATACTGTAACTTAAGAAGGCAGCTAAGCTATGCAAAAACAACCAAAAAAGAAATGTTTTAATGTAGATACCTATAAAATCAAGCTCTATCAGCTCCAATTTCTGATAATCTTCCAAACAAAAGCCCATGAGGATCTCAGGTGCTTACAAAAAGCTCCATCTACGTTGCATGGAAAAAATAGCTACAGAAATCATTGAGATACAAAATAATTGCTACCATAGTAATAGGCATTAAAATGTATACCAGAAATCAGACTGAAAAGAGAGCTAAATAAAGAAACGTGCAAAGTACTGTAGCTATGTAGCAAAACTCAAAATAGTGTAGTAAACAGATACGCAGTGAAGTTCAAGAGATGTCTATAACAATTAATTCTACTCCCTCCCCACAAAAGAGCAAGTTTCAGTTACTAGGTGACAAGTCTATTCTGATCACAGTACTGATTATTTAAAAGTTTACACTGGCATGGAACATTCAAAATATTCTCACAGAGTTCCTCCGAGCAAGAGCATATGCAAGCATTCTTGCAGGACAACAGCCTAAGCTACATCATAACTCAGTATCTCATCTGTTGTTTCTTTTCTTGAATAGGTCTCAGCAGTTAAGACTACAAGCTGAGGGTAAAAAGGTGGATATGGAAAGGAAAATAAACAATTTTATACAGTAAACTAGTGACAAGAAAACTTTTAGGACTTCCATAAATTCCTCTTCAGGACTAGCAAGAACCTTCAAGAGAAGCAAGGAACT
This sequence comes from Nettapus auritus, assembly GCA_011076525.1. Taxonomy (NCBI): domain Eukaryota; kingdom Metazoa; phylum Chordata; class Aves; order Anseriformes; family Anatidae; genus Nettapus; species Nettapus auritus. The sequence goes on along the minus strand of CM021765.1, from coordinate 35,849,009 downwards.
TTGTATCTCAATCATAACGTACTCTGTTTTATTACCGTAAACTGAACATGACAGTGTCACGGGTGTTCAGACAGCAGCCGCTAATGGTGACCACTGTCAACAGGCCCTGCACCATTGTGACTGGAATATGTCTATGATGGAAGAAGGGGCAATTGCACAGGCTTCAAAATGAACACCTAAGAAAACGTGATACAGCTTATTCGGCCTCTTGATTCACTGGTGTATTATTACAAAAAAGATTCCATGGCATCTCTACCACGAGTTACAGAACAGCCCAACAGATCTTTAGACGTGGATTTGAAGCACATGATAAGACGGAAGACTTTCCCAAGATGCAGATAAATACATTTCTGAGGAACAGATTTAGTCACATTAAGTTCCAGATCACTAATTTATGAAATACTAACCCTTCTTATCAAAGTCAAGAGAAAAAAGATAAAACGCTTAGTTGAACGTGCTTAAGTTTTGCACTGTCACACAAAACACAAGGTTCTTCAGCAGAAAAAATATTGAAGCATTACTAAATGTTAAGAAAGGACAATGTGGTTGATGAGGTTTAATTCAGCTAAATTCAGCTACAGAAAACTAACGTGGAATGGATACCAAATTCTCCCTCAAGTATAAATATTTTTCACAATCTTCTTGCAGTAAAGAAAACCTTTTCAACACAGAGAAAGGACTGTATTCTCACGAGTGGTGGAGGAGGGCTATTATTCACTCAAGGTAACAGATTATCTTGCATTCTGCAGGATGAAATAACACCCTACATGTGGTAACCTAGGGTGAATCTAGAGGTTCAGAGAACCATTTTATCTCATCTCCACAGCTGTAAAGCAACTTTAGCTATCACTGTTCGTTTAGCTACTTTGCAGCTCACCCTAAATATTTCTTCCTTAGAGCTCCTGTTACTGCAGACATGCTTCTTTCAAAAGCAAATTGAACAATAAAATTATTTCTTTCACTGCTCCAATTAAATTATACTTCAGCATGAACAAGATTATTTTTGAATTTACAGTTATTTTGTACATTGTTTTCAGAATATTGCTCATATTTGTCCATCATCTTACAGGGAGTTTACCACCCATTCTTCTTTTGACAAATATATCAACCATACCAGTAGATGGTATCTCAAAGTAAGATCACCATCGCCAGACTTTATTTTGACAGACTAGAAAAAAAACTGACAAGCTACCACTTGTGAAAATGCAGGCTGCACCCTGAAGGACTGAACACAGTGCCACAACACTTGAACTCTGGATGCTAACACATATACAGCAGAGCCTAGCTCCTCACCCATGCTACAGGTCCCGTACTTAAAACACACGGTATCATACATCAATAACCCAGTACACGTTGACAGGTTAATAGGCCTTCTTCTTCAATTGCACATACTTTAAGTATTGTGTTCTGCTACAGACCTACACCAGATCAAGTGCTTTTTTTTTTTTTTTTTTTTTTTTTAACTGTGATGCTAACTGGGTACTAAGATGCACAGAAACCAAAAAACTTTGCTCCTTTAGCAACTCCCAGGCTCTTCTGTTATAGCCCAAGTATACAATTTCAACCCTTCAAAGGCTGAACTACAAACGTAACAGGAACTAGGAAAATAGCTGTTGAAAGAATTGAAACAGGATAGCACTTCACATATCATACGCAGCAGTAAAAGCATAGAAGGAACCTATCAAATACGTATTCTAGCTAAAAGCCATAGCTGACAGGTAAAACTATTTTGTCTACATCTACAATATGTGGCAGTAGGTATCAGATGTTCAAATTCATATGATGCCCAACAGTAGCTACTGTAATAGCTTTCTAAGAAGTTTTGGAAGCCACAACCCTGTTGGAGTCTTGAATGAATATTTCATGTAGCAAAGCAGCACCTGGGCTATCACAACTGAGAAGTCTTCCATATGAAGGAGAATCCAGACTGATTTCTGATACAGGACAGAATTTTATGAAGTGATTTATAATCGCAATCACACACGACAAGAAAAAGTTGAGAGCGCAAATGAGTAGTAAATGAGAAATTCCAGAACTGGAGCATCATGTTTCAGAGCTTGTACTGATGAATACACAACATAAAAGATTCAGCATTGCAATATACATAGCTTGCAGACACGATTCATTTTAAATGTCTGAAAATTCATCATGACAGTATTATAGAGATGGAACAGAAACAGCTGTAAACATCCACCACTTCTGCACTGTACCTAAAACACTCACATATCCCTGACAGACAATGTCCTGGAAAAAAAGCTCTGCAACTCTCAAAGTTACTACTCACTTCTTACTAAAATTTTGAAAAACTGAAATCAGTAATACAGTTGTCACAGCAGAATGCTATGGTATTATTATTTCAAGACACTGACTGCAAAACCTCAAGCCTGTAGTATTATTTACAAGGTTAAAAAAAACTTGTTTCCAATGAATGATTAAAAATGAGAAGTATAAAGCTAAAACCAATGGCATAATTTTGATATTTAATCATATCCCAACATAACATTTTGCAGAGATGCAAGAAACTCAGACCCTCATCAAATAACACTTCAAGTATTTGCAAATGTCTCAAAAATATTTGCTGGTTTTGACGGGAAAGAATTGTTTGGTTTTGCTTTGAACATACAAAAAGCAAAACTTAAGACCCAAGGGATGAAAGCATACACGTAACATATGGACGTGTACAAATGCCCTAGGACAAAACTGAAATGTTAGCGGTCCTTTTATTCAGGCAATCAGGTCTCCATCAGTATAACTGTTCCAGGCCACAAAGAAGCTCTTTCTGTCTGGAAAGGCAATAATTACATTTGAAGAGGTCACTTTAAACTATACCCTCTTTTATAGGGAACAATACAAATATCGTTTCTTACAAATAGAAATGTATACCAATAAAAGCAAAAAGACTTAAGCTGGTTACTATATGCATTAGTTAAACCAAGATCAAAATTAGCATGCTCCAGAAGAGCGTAACACTAGAGTGTAACTTCTTGTCAGTAGGAATTTTGCTTAAGTGCCCAAAAATGGCAAAAAGTCTGTTGTTTTTAACAAAGCTGCTTTCAACATCTAGTTCAATGTCACAGAAGTAACGCACGATTCAACCTTGGTAACATCCAATTAGCAAATAAGTTGAACTAAAAACCACAGAAGCAGCAGCTCCCTTGCCATCAAAATAAGCCACCAAGTTTATAAACTAGGATTCTGCAGAGAGCTTACAGCAGTCACACTGATGAAGGAATACAGAGTCCAAGAAGCGCATAATATGCAAGACAAATTCTTTTAGACTCTCAAGATTTAAACAACTGGCAAAGATTTAACTCTAAACATTTACCGTCCCTACTCAGATTTTGGTAGAAATTATCATTCTTTTATGTTGCAACCCAGAATTCAAGACTTCTGGCTTAAATTTTCCTTCAACTAAAGCTTAACATGAAAAAAAGAACTATGAAAAGATGACCATGGCAGACAAATGCAACCCACGGGATTCTTGCCACTTGGCTCCATGACAAAGTTTAAGTGACAGACCATCGCAAAATTTACTTGACAGCCTCCTCTAATAGCGCAAGTGCTTTTTTGTGCCAAGGAGCCTGAAATATGAATGCAGAATATGGAGAACCAGAACACTGGAGATGCTCAAAACGTCCATCATGTTGACTGAGAAGTCTTATATTTTGAAAGGGAATCTACTGGGATAAGCATACTGCTCTTCCTCTAAACTCTGTCTTAAGGTACTTGACTGATACCTAAATCGTAGGAAATTCTGGTCTAGAAGCTCTGATTTACCTACTGTCAGATAAAAATTACATAATTTCCAAAGTATTGTGGAGTATTTGGAATATTATGATTATAAGGAATGTCAAAATTCAACCAATTAAAGGAAAGGGCTTGGGTGGGTTTTTGTTTGGTTTTTTAATTCATGGAAAGGAACAAGAAACTCATTTTGGCTGTATACCCTTAGTTACACTAGAAAAGCTTATTTTGCTTGAAAACAAGGCAGACATTGAACACACGTAACATCTACTGAAGGAGATGAGAGAAAAATTGCACAATGATAGCTGAAGTTACGAGAGAAAACATCTTCCATTCTCAAGCGATAAAATACATCCTGTAAGTTAGAAGTAGAAGTTAAACCAATTATATTTGCAATACCTTGGCCTTGCCACACTTTCGATGGTATTACTAAGATTTTGTCACATGGTACAGAAGGTTGCATCCATTTCCATACCAAGAACTCAGCATCACCTATTCTTTGCGTCTCCGTGTGAATTCTAGATTCATTTGCTGCAAGAAAGTCAACTGCTCTATTCCAGACTTTCTTCATTTTCCTCCTTAAAAAATGAAGAAATAATTACAATGTTAGCATTATAGCAACCTGCACAGCTGACATCCATCAGAGAAAACCAATGTTTTTTCCCCAGGTGTATACAAGAACATTACACTACATAACCTAATAACATTAAATTGATTGACCAATTTGGTTTTACTAAGCTATATGCTTTATTCCGTGCAATAAAATTCAGTATGTATAGCAGGTACATACCTTTCCTGAGATGGTATTAGAGAATCACGCACATGTAAAATAGGCATATAAGGCTGCAAGTCTTTATTTTCAGAACATGCCTCACTGTGACTTCTTAGAACATCTGAGAACACCGTAAGAAAAACATAGTTATGTAGTTTATACAACGAAAAATATCAATTCTGACTATGAACAGCTACTCTGAAGCCCCCTTTAAAATTTCAATAATTTATAGTTTTGAAGTGTATTTACTCCTAACCATGCGGAAGGCAAATAAGAAAACTAACCACACATCCTGTGCCTCCAAGTACCCCAAAGAACTTTGGAACACAGGAAGAAGAGTTCGCACAGTTATTCGATTGCTACGTTTAACTGCTAGCAAAGACAGCCAGTTCTGGAAATCAAGTGCCTTCCCCCTGCCCAACAATGCTTGACTGACAAAAAAAAAAAAGTATGAAAACGTTAAAGCATGAAAACAGCTCTACTACCTCTGTATTTATGATGATTGTCATAGCTGAAAGTAGTACGACAATTTAAGTAAAAATGCATCTCCCAAAACAGCAGTAAAAGCTATGAACACAAACTACTAAAACCACCGTATGCTGAAGTGGAAAGGCAGAATATCAGAATTCAACTGTGCATTCTGTTTTAGTAACATTTTTTGGCACTGGTGTTTTGCATAGAGATTGCTTCCTGTATCTGTTTTGTCTTTCAGCATTGTTGCCACGTCTAGTCAACAAACATCACATTCATAGTTTTTTCAATACAGATAAAATACTGCCATGCCAATGTGGATTTATTACAGCTATTACTTAGATTTAAATCTCCATAAGAAAACTTTGATTAGGTTTGACGTACAATGTATAAGAAACCACAAAGCAGGCGTTTTTCCAAGAGCTGCCACAGCATGATGACAACTGAACGGGCAGAAAACCCAATTGATTGAATTAAGTCAAGTACTTTGAAAGCTTATACAGTGCTGATAAATCACATATGAGAATAAATAAGCCATACCTATGATTTTTACCACCATATCATACATCTGCCTTGTTTCCTCTTCCTCTTTTGCCCAACGATATTTCATGTAGTGCAAGACTCCCCACACCATTGCTACACCTGCATTAAGATGTAAAAACACTCTTTAAACAGTATTAGAACATCGGTTATTTAACAAATTTTATACCACATACTTCAGAAGTCAGTTGAACCAGCTAGCATTTTAAATTAAAAATTCAAAGCCAGCAATGCATACTGTACTTGTTGTCAATAACTTTGTTTTACTAGCATAGCAACACCAAGTCAACCTTCAAAGAGCAGCTACTTTTAGGAAAACGTTTAATTATTTTAACAATAGCCTGGTATCCAATTAGCATTATTGAGGTTTGAATTTTTACTCATTTGTGATGAAAAGCATTAAAACAATTACCTTGGAAAAATTCAAAATCATATTAAAAGTTGTATAAACTCGCAATTTAGAACATGTTAAGATTTAAAAATGCATAATATCCACTACCTTAAGGACAAGTCACATGCTTTATTTACACAGGTCAGAACTAATTAATTTGGACTGCTTCAGTTCAGCTACAAATTCGTATTTCTGGCAATGATAAATGCTCTTTTTGTATTCAAGATTATTCCCCAAAAAGAACAATCTAGTTAAGAAGGCCAACAGCATAAACTGAAAATAAAAACCTCATTTCTTGCATCTTAGACTGAGGGCACCATTCACCCATAGTCTCAAGTGAAAAATACCTACATAAACTGTAGTTGCACAGTTTGCTTCATATACCAGTGATCACACAGCAGCGTTAACTGATGGAGACTGAGGGACATCATCACTTCAGGCCAAAATGGCTATTAATTAACGAAAATAGATCCAGCTTTTACACAATGCTCCACTTCTGGAAAGGTACTCCATATTCATCTCAAATACAGATGAGAAAGCTGGAACACTGAGCAATTTGCTCAGCATGACTGATAATACTGGTGGCTGACTCAGATATTAAGTTTTGTCTCCATATTCCAGTACAGCTCATACCCACTATTATCAGGAAGACAGCCTTTTGGGGCAGCTTGCCTCCAATTGTTTTGGTTTGTCAGAAGGCTGGTGAAGGTGGTCTATTTTTAACTATGAGGTTGTTAAAATACTGGAATAAATGATCCCCTCAATATTCAACACGTGCATGAGATCAATTCTGCATCTTCTATATTTCTAACTGGCCACATAGAAATGACTGAAGTGCTTACACTTCATGGGCCACATGATTATTACACATCATTTTCAATATGGCCAAGAATTAAATAAACTTGAAATTATTCAAAACTTAGGAGAACTATCACAGATTAAATGAGTAAGTCTTACTGAGGGATGAAATACCTGTATGTCTCTGTTGCAGAAAAGGTAAGAATTTTCAGAGCCAACCAAGTAATTCAACTTTTGCTAGAACAGGAACCTAACTACAGAGGTGATTTTTCTAAAGTCTTCTGAACAACAATGAAGCAGCCTCAAAATTAAGGCCATTACATCTTTTTCCTGACCTGCCTTTTTTCCCCCCCAAAAAAGGCATTTGATTTTTTTTAAACACACAAGGTACGGCTTTGGCAGGAAAAGGCCAAAGTTCCCAGAGAAAGAATCGGTTCAGCTGACTACAGCAGCAGATGACAGCAAGTAATGTGAAAATACAGTGGTATAAACATGCAAAAACAGTCTGTGTTGTAACCAAGATAGTGACAGAAGCTCTACGCTGTATAGCTGAATAAAAACTTCTAGTAATCATGCTGCTTTTTCCACCATGAATATACACAAGTTACAACAAAAAGGTGATTGTTTAGATAACTTACCCAAAAGCAATATTGATAATCTATGAGTTACATTAATAAACGCACGGCGAAAACGACACCTGAAAGACATCTTTGGACTAGTGGATTCCAGGTACTTCACATCTGTCACATTAATGACATCCATCTCATTAGGGTCACTGCCAATACACCTGTTAAAAAATATATGCCATTTACAAAAAAGGATACAGTCTGTCAGAACACACTGTTTTACAATAGAGACTACTTACTTTATGCCAACATCTTCCCCACTATTCAAGATCCATTGTAGTGCTGTGTTAAGTACACTTTCATAATCTGGATCTAAATTCTGTCAAAAGACGAACATTAGTGAGTAATTCTCTAAATAACCAGAATGTTACCATGCCACTATAAAACACAGACACTGCACAGATTAGTAATCAAACCTTCCTGGCTTTGATCTTGAAGCTTACTGATATTCTTAAAATTAACAACTATAGATGAAACGTCTAGTCACAATCACACTTTAAGAATTCTAACCTACAGAGGAAAAAATTCAGCCACTAGGCGGTGCTCATTGAAAATCTATTTCAGGAATAAAATTCCAACTAGATATAACCTTAGCTGAAAATAGCTCCTAAAAATCAGCTGAGGTAATTTTTTTTTTAATGATTTTCCTCAAGCTTAGTTGGTATTTTCAAATAATCATATGTTTGTAGTTCAAGAACTGATATCACTATATAGGAGTTTACATATTTAAGTTAACTGCTATCAGTTATCACGGAGAACATTCACTGCAACCTGAGCAGCACCTCCAGAGTTCACCTTACATCCTTTTGTAGAAGAAGGAAAGCAAAAAAAAGTTACTGAACTGAAGTTATTTGAACTGAAACCGTCCAAAAAGGTTTTACCTCCATCTTAATTTCTAATGAGGTCAAAGGAAAGTCTTCAAGAAAAAAAAAAAAAAATAGGAGCAGCTAACTTATTTTCACTTTGAGAAAAAGAAAAAAGTTTTTTATCACCAAACAATGAAATTCTGAAAAAAAAAGTGCATTTATACTCCCAAAATTAGGAACTGCAGAGTTAAATATGGTTTTGTATGAAGTGACAAGTTTTCACATGAAATTTGAATTTATAACTTTTTTTTAAATCTCTGTTAACTGGCATTCTTTAACCAATGGTCTTGCCTATTGTGTTATCTGGCAACCACCTATTTTTTCCATTTATTCCCAGAATGCACTGTTTTTAGCAGATACAGAATACGGTTGTCAATCCATAACTGTAATCTGAGATAAACCAGCCTTTAGCAGCTTCTTTGGGAAGCTTTTAACATTGCCTCCTTTTTGTTTACTACGTAAACGTTTGCCAAAATGCAGTTTGTACATTTGTATATTAAAAGTCACATGGGCTTAACTCCCCCCCAAAAAAAAAAACACACAAGATCTTACTCCATTTTAAAATGTGCAAGTAGCTTCCTACTGAAGGGTAGATCAATGTGGGCTAAAATAAACTCTACAGCTGCTAAGAAAAGACAAGAAATCATCTTTTATTTAGGGAGGGAGGCGGGGAGAATGACAAGGCAGAGAGATATCCTAATATTACACACCTACCAAATTACCATAAAGGCCCTTCTGGACCGTTTCTATTTACAGAATGAAGTGGTGTCCCATACAGCTGCTGCCTGTCAGGCTCACTGCAGGCCCATGCTTCAGCCTCTTCTCCCAAAGAAGAGAAGACAGTATCTTTTCCTACTAAGAGCTGAAAAACTCTCTCAAATATTGCATATTGATTTCTGGAAAAGCTTCTGGAGATTTGAGTTTCATAATTTTTTTATGTTGGTCAACAATCTGCATCAAATGATATTATACCTCTGTTTTAACTAAAGGGGAGAAAAACCTTCATGACACTGAAGCACTGTACCTACACTTGCATTGCAATTAACCCAGTTTCCTTTTCCCTTCCCTTTTCCACAAAATCTCCATATCTCATGAAATAAAAATGGTAAGTAACATGCATTAAAGATGTCAATTATGAACATTTCCAAATGACATTCAGTACTAAGTCAAGTATTAGTCACTACATTAAAGTGAAACTACACCAATACGAAACCAGACAGTAACATGTTAAGTTACACAACTCTTAGATATAACCAATGAAAAATAATGCAATTGCTTACTTTTAAATATGCAGCTGCCTCCTGGACGGTAAGGTTCCTCTGAATAGAGCTTCCACATTCATGTTCCCCTGATAAAAATAAAATTGTGTATTTTGATCACCTTATTTCTGCACTACATAGAATAAAATCACTTAACACAAGCTAAAGGTTAACATAATCTACACAAGCAGCAATAGCCAAATAATTCTTTAAAAATAAATTCCTTAAAAATATATGGAAAAAAATCAGAATGAATTGTACCCTGCCAATGAAAAAAGATTGGCGCAGCTAATAATATATACAAATAACATCAATACAAATTCATGTGATCAGAAAATATACTTCAATATTTACACTGAAATTAGAACAAAAGATCGCATGAAGAACAATCAGAAGAATTAAAAAGTTACTATACTCTGACTCAACTTGTTCCAAGTAATTTCCATTTACTTTGAAACATGGATTAGCTATTAAACAAACCAAGTTAGTTCTAGTTCTATCACATCCACAGCAGTATTTCCAGCACTACGAATTTACCACATTTCAGGTTGCTCCAAGTTACCACAGTAATTCACCACTTTCCTGAACATGCGCAACATACCAATCAGTATGCCCCCAGACAGCCGGCTTTACCATCTTTCTAAGTATTTCAGAAAGTTTGCAGAGGCAGTCAAGAAATAAGGCACAGTTGATCTCCACAGCCACATGCCATCTTCTCCCTGATTTGCTTTTATTTAACCGAAGGCATCAGATTTACACAAAAAAAGTCTGGTGACAGTCATGTCAATTCAAAGTCACACAGAAAAGGCGAAGGTCTAACACCAGTTTTATCTAACACTTGGCTGGTAGTTCTGAAGAGCTGTCAGAGAATGGCAAATCCTTTTTGTCTTGATCTCTGAGAAACAACCTTAGTACCCATCCCTGCAATTTTACTGTGTCAAAACATTAAAAATGAAAACTAACCTGTTACTGAGTCAGGGTTAGGCCTACCTTACCCTCCTCAATCCATGCCAAATGATCACTCCCAGCGCTATAGCAATGCTAGGAAAGTTTGTATTTTGTATATGCACGAGTATCTTGAACTTCTGCTTACACTCTTAAAAAGTATTTAAAGTTGAAACTATTCCAGATAGGATTACCCTTTAAATGGAGCAACTGCAGATATTTACTACCAACACCTCCAAGGCAATCCAACAAAATCAGCAAACACTAGCAGGTTATGGGAAAGCATCTTCACATCTTATTCACAGTAGAGTTCCACAAAAATAAGTATATTTAGGAAGCACAAGTCCTTTGCAGACTGCTAAAGTGATGTTGCGTTTAATACACTTCAACAGACAACTGAATTTTGCTTTGCAAGCACATCACCATAGCAGGGAGGTGCTGCTACTGCTGGGTTAGTTTTTAGAAGTGCTCATATGCTCTCTGGCCTAGAACTAAGCTTCTGTGCTTGTGTGCATTTTCAATCAAATACTGAGCAGAAGAGACTATTTTAAAAGTTGTTTCACTAGATAATTAGCACACAACATCTGAGACTTAGTCAAAGCTCCTCAGGTCTACTGTGACAGACAAACTACAGAGGTCACTGGTGAATACTGACAGCAGCTTTGCAAAAAAAAAAAAAAAAAGCTGAATTTAGAAGTCAGCACAAGAATTGGAGTTACAGGTTATCCTCATACGGAATTTAGGTAGACATTCACAGAATGACATTGGTTTTGTGCTGCATTAACTCTACAACCTGTAAGTTTACGTGCTGTGATTTCATATTTTGAAATTAGCAAATCTCAGAGAACCATATCTTATTCATACAGTCTCAGGTATAAGCATAGTTTTAGATCTAGAACAGATGGAATAAATGCAACAAAACCAAACTGTATCTCTGGAGAAGCCTCACATACGATCACATCCAGGTATTAGGCTGTATGACACTGACATGCCTGGTAAGTACTCACTCATTTACACTTTTTTTTCTTTGTTTGTTAAGACCTCAAATCTTGAAGCATGTCAGTCACATTTTGACTTAATAAAATAGCTTGGGGGAGCAGAAGGAAAAAAACTCTTCTGCTGAGGAGTTTGGGGTTTGGGAGAGTTGCTTAGTAAGAATCTAGATAAGTAGGAAAGTAGGAAAGCCCAAGTATGAATCAAAACAAAACCAGTAAAAAGGATGATGTTAATACACAGAAAGAAAAAAAAGCAATCAGAAGACAAGACTGTGAAAAAAAGGCATTTTTAAAACAAGCTGCAGGGTTCATCTTAGATTTTCACTCTTCTGAGAATACAGCACTACACCTCACAAGCAGACAAAAGCTCCCTTAGATGCAGCCTAGACTACTTTAATAGTTTTAAATTCTAATCTTCTTTGCCTCCTTCCAGGAATTACATTTATGCAGCATGCAGCCAACACACTGACTTCACAGCTTCTCGTCTCATTTTTAAAAAGCCAGCAGGCAGTTTCTTCACAGTACTGCTTTTGATATTTTTTTTCCTGACTATACTCCCTCTGAGCAAATTTACCCCTTAAAAACGCTTTTGTTGCTTGGGATCTGACAAAGTTTAAGGCCCATCAGTTCAAGTTACTAACATATAATCACAGGGAAAAAATAAAAAATAAAAATGTCACTTTCATCCTGCCTCTCACTCCTGATACCAGAAAGCAAATGAGAGTCATTTGGATTGAGTCCTGTACAAAAAGCTGTTGGAGATGCAGTTCTCATTCTATCTCACCTATTGCTGGGAACCATTTAAAGCTTTCTTCTGAGAAACTCATGAATTTGAAAGCCTGCAGAAAGTTAGGCAGTTCTCAAGTCAGACAACCTTCTGCCTTACTGCAAACAGCTGGATATTCCTATACGCCATTCCTGTCGCTCCTTTAGCTAGTAGTTCTGCAAATGAAGGCTTACTTTGAATTACTTTGGTGCAATCATTAACCACTTGGCTTGGAAACCCACTTTCCATAGTCTGAGCCAAAAATGTTTCCTAACTGTTCCATTTGAGGCCCTATATCCAGGAATAAAATTGAAGCAGGGCAAAAATCTTCACACAGGTCTCCTGCAAGACCTATCTGAGCACTTTCTAAAAGAGCCAATGTTGCCATTCTGCTAAAATGCCTATTGCAAGCTTAGGGAGCACGGACCTTCCTGCTCAATCTTTTCTTGGATGCACAACTTCAGTTTCAAGTGGTGTCAGAGAAGGGTTCCAGATGCATTTGTACAGAGGCGATGCAGGTAGTGCACATCCCAGCAATGATCACAAAATTACCTTTTAGCTAACGTTAATGCACTTGTGCAAGCCATGCAAGAAGTTGGGTTCTTCTCCTAGAAATATTAACAAGTAGCAAGTAAAGCCTCAGCTCTAAAGAGGCCATTTGTCTGTACTAACAAGTGCTTTCAAGACAGAGAGGAAGTGAAATTGTCTTTTTCATACAAAGTAGAATATTTAAAACTGATTTTCATTTGGGCATCTAGTTTAATCGACAAAGTGCAGCATGCACAGTTAACAGAAGTATTCAGTTGTAAAGTGTTTGCTTTATAATGTAAACCGACCCCTTAAAGAACCAGAACTGAAACAGTGGAAAAAGAATGGAAGACTTTAAGGAACCCATGGATTTGGCACAGAACTCCAGCTGGTATCTTGATGTGACGCAGTCAACCACTACAAAAGCAAACAGCTCAGAAGGCAGTTGTTTAGCAGATCGCCTGCTTAGAGGTTAAGCAGCAGGCCACAAAAGTGGGTAGCCAAAAAAACTAAGAGAAGAATAAATGTTGTGAGAGCAAATACAAACACCTAATCTCCCGAAGGCAAGTTCAACAGTCTAACACTGAGGAGAATCAGAACTTCCCAAATGGTCTTTAAATCACTCAATAAGCAGCAAAATACCAATAACCTGAAGAGCTAAAGATTAAGGAGAGTGACAGAACAAAGCCTGAGACAGCAATGAGATACAGTAGCTAACACTTGAAATTAATGTTAAGAAACAGTGGTTTTTCAGGATTTCCCTCAAGCCACGGGTTTATCAGTAAGCCTTATTACCTCTGGAAGTCTAGTTCATCCCAAATCTCAAGGACCTTTGCTGTCCTTCAGCACAGAAGAAAGCCACCTGAATCTGACAGAGCACTCTGTGCAGAATGCCAAGCAGAAGCAGCATCTTACTAAGTAAAAATTCTGTGTACAAGAAAATAGGGTCACATCTGTAGGCAGCTGCTTCTTGTGGGTATGGGGGTTAGGGTTATTCATTTTGTGAGCCTGACTGAAAGTGGATGTGACTTATTGAAGACTCACCATGGAAGACAAAAACATTCAGTAATTAGACTTCCCTTAAGCATGTATTAATTTAAATAAAGCACAGATTTTAGGACAAAGTGTTAGGTACGGAACCACACAGTATCCACAAAAAGTTGCTTTTAAGAAAGAGAACCACTGGACAAGAACATAAACCTCAGCCCAGAACTGCGTGAGTAGATTCTGCTTCTCCCTGCAGTTTCTTTTGAGGTAGGCATTACTCACCATAGGCTTGGCAGATTAATAACTCTGAAAAAAGCGATGCATTAAGGGCAATCTATTTTTATACAGGATAATTAAATCATTTTACATAATATCAGAGCACCACAGAACAGAATAGGCAGCTACAGTTGGAACATAGTATATTAAGTCACATAAAAAAATAATTGTTACCCTGACTTTTTCTTCCTTCAAACAACTTTTGTTTCATCTTTTATATGAAAAGCACCATCATTTGTTCTCCAATTGAAGTTGACAAGGCAAGAAACGACCTCAATAAAAATGTAAGCAGCCTAATTAAACAAGCAGGGCTACAAACCAAAAGCTGAACTGTCCTTCTTCATTGTTATCCAGGACACTGAATAAAGCCTAACAGAAGATACTAGTGCAAGTTTCCATCCCTCTTTTCTAATACTAATAGTTATAACATGAACAAGTGATTCATAGCCAAGTACAAAAATGAGGGAATCTTTTCCAAATATGTGACAGGGAGACCTGAAGAGAAGCACTTCAGTAAAACCATATTCCCCTACTCCTCTATTCTGAAGTGCTGCACTACGTACAAGGTCAACTTTCTTAAACCCTGCATCTTTCTGGCAGCCTTCCGTGTTTTGTGACTCTTAAGCAGCTTCCACCTATTGTGCCAGGTCTACATCAATGCAGGACTGAAAGATGGATGGCAGGCTTCTTTCTCTGATACCCTAATGATACCTGGCACTGAGGATAATTTATTGGTACTCAGACAGAAGTTAAGTCATTCTTCAGACTGCGTGAAAGCTACTCTGCTGAGCAACCAGGTAATCTTACATGGTTTCAAACTGGGGGATCATGCTGCCAAGAAGGCATAGTTATGTTTTTTGAAGGTAAGTGGTGAAGATTCTCCTGGCCAGGAATAGACTAACAGGGACTAATGTATCTTTTGAGACCTAGGGAAGAAAGTAGTCCATCATCTTCAAGCATATAAAATCTTCTTGTAAGACAGACATTAAGACAGACAGGTGTATTTATGCGTATACATATATATACTTATTTAAATAGGTGTACAGCCCCATAAATAAATTCCAGGTAGTGAAGAAAATTCAATGTCCTTCACAGATGTAAGAAATGAGTGCCAAGCCTTTTTATCCAAGCAAATACATCATTTTCTGTATAGCCACTGGAGGGCCAGATACCACTGAGGAAAGGGAAAGCTGTTATATTCTCTCTTCAAGAGGGGAAAAAAGTAGTATAACTCATTACTTCCACTTCACACAACTCGGTGCTTTACTGCACACAGCTGTGGGTCTCATGAGGTGTTCCTGCACACCACAGATTAGCTACGATAAAGGATTAGCAGCACAGATTAGCTAAGAAAAAGTCTTTTGGCCCCAATGATTTATAGCACAGAATTAACTACCACCATCTATTAAGTATGAAATAATTTGAAACAAAAAGATATCAAGACATAACAGAAAAAAAATCAGCACTGCAAGGCACACAATCAGAAAGCAACAAATTTAAAACTAAAGAAAGCATAACTTTGCACGCATTTGGGAGAAACATTCTAACAGTACTTTGGGTTAAAGCAAAATGTAAACAAGGAGAAAACTGTGGAGTTTGTCTAAACATCTGTTCTATTCACCACAGATATTGTAAATACTCTGAAAACAAACTTCTGCAGGAAGATTACTCATGCAATTTAAAAGTATTACGGAGCTGCTCTAAGTTATAGATTTCCTATATAGTCCTGGGCATATCAAATCATCAGCCTCGTATCTGGGACAGCTGTTTCCACACTTTCACCCTTTGAGAAATGTCTGTAGCACCTGACAATAGTGGATACATGGAAAAGCCTTCTCAACGGCACTTGCTGTTGTAAAACAAATAGGTGGCACAAAGAACAGTAAGACTTGAAACCACACTGAACCACTGCCTTGTAAATAGTATACGGATTAAATAAGCAGGGATGAGAAATAAATGGCTTAATAAGCATGAAACAGATCCTGCTGTAACCCCATATTCACCAGACGTCAAAGCTATAAATCCAGTCTTAACTTTACTATTTCCCTACTGTGCTGTGTAAATGTCTGTGCAATTTAAAGCCGTGTTAATTATGAAATAGGCAAAAGCACAATAGCTTTACTTGGAATATTTAGTAATTAATATTAAGCCTAAACACCATCTCTAACACATTACTATATAGAGAACTTTGCATTAGTATATAATTAGTTTGGTTAAGTTGCACTAATCTGTCTAACAAGGCAATCTTGTTTAACTGCTACTGTTCATTGTATTCAGCCTTTTTATTGTTGCAAAATAATACTTCAAGCATTTTTCCACTAGAATGAAATAACTACCTTTAAAATGCATATATATTCCTCATGACATACAGCAAATTTAAATCTTTCACTAATATCGGTTTAATAAAGCATTAAGGCAAGTCAAAAACCTGGAGATCAAAATACGCAGCCTATACCGTTAACTCAAAAATGCTGCAATGGAAGATGCTACGGTGGTGAAAAGGGCACTCTAAGTGAAAAAAGATTTCTAGTTTCCTAAAATGGAACTCTTAAAGGTTATCAGGGCCTCAGAATATACCAATCGTTACAAATCACTATCTGAGCACAGGCTTCTTTGTAGCTGTATATAACAACACTTAGTCACAATAACTTCTGTTACCTGCTATTTGTGCCAATTTATCATGAAGTGCATATAAGCTGTTCATCATGAGACTTATTTCATCTTCCTAGAATTAGAAAAAAACATTAACATTAAAATAAGCATTACTAAAGATGCATTTTCGTCTGCTTCAGACAATTTTTTTTGTTTATAAATCAGATTTTTTAATATATATATATACACACACACACACACAGACACACAAGTGGAAGGCTATCATGTTTTACACATCAACAATGATGTAAACAATAGACTCTGAATCAAAGCATTTATTTACAATATGGGTGTTTCAGATCCTGACAAGCTGAACTAGATTGCAGGCTGGGCTCCACTGGATCTCTACTTTAAATAACCTTCTGAGCTGTCAGTTTCAATGTTTTTAGTTTGTTTGTTGAAAGCTACTATGTAAAAATAAAAGTAGCTTTTTTGAAAGCTACTATGTAAAAATAATTTAAGTTTTACTCTTAAAAATATGCAGAGACACTTCATGCAAGCCACACTGGTGTGTGTTATGGCCATATTCCCCACGTAAGACTCATAGCAAAGTTAGATTTTTTGCCATCTACCTTCAAACTACAGTAACACAATTTGGAAAAAAAAAAAAAAAAGCAACAAAAAAGTGGTCTACGCAATCTTGTTAATGCTTCCTGCATATACTGCTAGTATAAAAAGGCCTGTTTCCCTGAACAAGGATGAAAATGAGATGTCCTGAGTTAAACTTCTTTACTAAGACATTGAGCAATTTCATTGAAACGCAGGCAGAAACCTTTTGCATTAGAATGAACGATTTAAACCATGAAGATAAGGAACAAGCACTTATATACGTTGAGAAGTAAATCTCTAAAAAGTTGTGGGTTGTTTGTTTGTTTTTAAGTTGGCCGTGACTCCTGAGGCAGATTCAAATGGCTGAGATATGAACAAAAACTACTCAAAGATATGCTAAAGTTTTTACATCTCATTTTCCAGTTTTTATTCATTTTTCAATGTGAGTAAGATCAGATATATATATATTTAGTATAACTCCCTGTTGCACTAGTGCTACATGATAACATTTTAAAATTTGAATGGCTCCCAATTATTTTCCACACCAAAACTGCTACCAAGAGGAAGAAATCTTTTCATTGATCAGGCATTTGACAAATTATTTCCCAATACCAAAAATACCAAAAATTGCCAGCATTACCTCCCATATTCTGGTCCTACAAATCCATCACTGAGATTAAATTGGTATTACAGTGGTACTCCCCAGGAAGTTAACCAAGCTTCTTAACTCATTCCCTGCCTGGAAAATATCAGGCATGGCAGAAGAGGGAAATCAGTTCTCTACCCCATGCATACACAAACAGCAGTGCTCTGAGGTCAGCTTGTTTGCCTGGGGTACCTCAAAATTTACCCCACCAAATTTCATTTGTTCAGAAGATTCAGAAATGCTTTCTTCTAAGAAACTAGTCTAGGCTACCCACTGAAAATATGCAACAATTCAATTTTGGAGAGTTCAACCCTAGACAAAAATAAAAATACACAATTATCTCATGATGTTTGCATGTACGTGCCTAGGAAAACAAGACCACTGCTTACAGCCCAGGCAGAAAGGCTGGAGGCCAGAAGAGAGAACCACCAAAATCCATGCTTCAGACCTGAATAACCCAAATAGATACCTTCAACAGTGACATCTCAAAATAGACTATTCTCCTATTCCAGTTCAAAGAGTGAATACAGGAACAAATAATAGAATTGGCTCCAAGAGAAAAAGGCAAATTCTCTAATCCATTTTCTGTATGGGACCTAGCCCTTGCTCTTCTATGGCACTAAATAAGATCCTGGAGTTTCAAGTCAATCATTTCTTACCAGCTTGTGCTTTCATGGCTGAGAAGCCAAACAGTAAGGGGAAATTGATTAAATTTAGTCTCAAAAGTCTTACAACAACACATTTTTTGCTCATAGCTCTACAGCACATTGTGTAACATTTTCTCAGTATATAAAGTAATCAGCATGAGATAACCAAATATTGTAATCCTGGTTATGTTGGCCAAGATGAAAAAGCAAGAAGTTAAAACATTAAAGTAGCAAGAAGCATCTTGTATAAAACATTCTGGGACCCGCACCCTTCTGAACAGATCTCATGTTTTTATACAATCACTCAAGACTAAAATCTCAATTTTTATTTTATTTTATTTTTTTTTACTTACTTCTATATTTTGTAGTTCTTCACTGAAGGGATTCTTGACTATCAAAACAAAGAGAAAAAATTAATTCATTCTGTAGTCTGAAAATAGTTAAATATACAATCATTGTAAGTATATAACAATTCTTTAGATAAAAAACAAGTCCATAACATGAAAAATGACAATTAGACAGCTATTAACATTTGACTTAAACTCTGCATTTTGTATCACATTATGGTAGCATTTAGGTTAAACCAGAACCTCATTTATCTACGTATTTCACAGTTACTTCCATGCAAATATAAAGATGTGTTTCCCATTTGCCAAATTCTTGCTTTAATGCCTCAACTGCATTGAAATCATCATCTGAAGAGCTTGTACATAAGGTGTCTAGTCCAAAATGAGTATAACCACTTTTTTTACTAAGCAATAATAACCTATATAACACACAGCTGTACAACTCCTGAATGTACTACTCAGCAGCATTTTCTGTTTTGATGGGAAGGGGAGATGATGCACAGAGCATCGGTGAAGACTGCAACGTGCCTAAATGACCCTTCCATCCTAAATACAAGTTTCCACAGAACCTGAAGACATAAGCTAATCTATTTTATTCCTCTTGGCTACAACAATAAATTTTTCAAACAAGAGAAGCTGAAGATAGATAAGTGATTTGTCCTATGCTTATACTTGAGAATGACCAGCTAGTGACTGAAAAATTGCCAAGACGGGAAGTAATCCCCATTAAAACACATCATCTCGCCTTGCTGAGCTGCAAAATCTGCCACCCCCAGTCTGAACCAATGCAGAAATGAGCAGTTCTGCGTCCTGTTCAAACAGGAAGCAAAGTTCCTACTGACCTCAGTTCACCAAGCCCGAACACAAAAGGGAAAAAGGAAATGTCCTGGGAAACCTGACACAAAGTTGAAGGTCTAGGCTGCAAGTGCCACCAGGCTGGTGGAGAAAGCACACCAGACAGGTAGCTTTTGAAGGGACGCACTGCTCCATGCTCATTTTCAGACATGAATACTTGTTTTGTTTATCAGATTAATGAACACGACTAAAGCAGAGGATGCTCAAACACTGTGTAAAACCAAGCCCAATGCCACTCCACGACTTCATTCTAAACGTGCAAATTCTCAGCCATTGCCTACCAGGCTATCGAGCTACCGACTTCACAAAGCTCCTATGTACTTCATTCATTAACTCAGCAGAACATTTCCAGCACACTGAACTTCTAATCTGAATAGCCTAAAACAGGATTAGAGAAACACAGCCAAGGCTGTAGCTGACTGCCAGCCTCCCAGTCTGATCCTTACTTACCCAGACAGGAGAGCCGTGGGCTCTTCCCAAAGTCAGCCTCACCACGCAGACCTGAAATCTTGACTGCGTGGTTTTAGACACAGGCACACAAGCCAGAACAGTGTGGAGATTTCCATATATCTGACAAAGGTATTTCAGCAGGGTTTGTTTCAGGAACAAACACAGCATATGCCCAGCTGTAAATATGCAGACTGAAAGCTACCTGCTGCAGTTCAGCACACAAGTGAAGCAATGGCTTCAAGATCACAACTTCCCCACTCTCAGTGTAAAGTCCATCTCATGTGAGCAGCTTCATATTTAAATAAATTAAAACATCGACTTTATGAAGCAATCCAGATGAGATATGTCAGTGTTTGATCACTACTTGTGTTTGTGAAGGAGAGGCAGAAGAACAAACCACTTTCCTCCTAAATGATCTCTGACAAAACTGAGTAAGTCCCTGTAATTGATTATTGTAACTCACAGTAGGATTTCTGATGTTTGTGATTTTATGGGCAGTTAACCAGTAAGAGACACTTCATGTAAGATGTTAACATAACCTGGATGCCCAATGCCTTAAGAGGTAAGTATGCAAAATACAACCGCAGCAATTTATCATCTGCACATGCAATTAACAACTGATAATGAACCCAGATCTATGTACCACTTAACCTTGATTAACTTGAGTTAATAAGGTCATTCCTCAACTACTTCAATAACTCCTCTGTTCTGAACTCCCCCCCCCACCTTTTTTTATTATTCAAATTTTCATAGAGTGCCTTGGGTTGGAAGGGACCTCAAAGCCCACCCAGCTCTAGCCCCCTGCCATGGGCAGGGACACCTCCCACCAGACCAGGTTGCCCAAAGCCCCATCCAGCCTGGCCTTGAGAACCTCCAGGGACAATGTACTTTCAAGGCTTCTACTCAAAAAGGTTTCAAGACCTCGACCATACAGCAACAACTTCAAAGTGGCTTATCTATCAAGCACAAATTTTTATGAGCTACGAAGAACGAATTCTCATCTATTTGTATGACAAAGCTAAAAGCTATAGAGATCATTCTTAGAAACAGGAACCTCCAGACTGCTGTTCTGGGGACCTTCTCGTAAATTAGCCAACCAACCAACACACCGATCCACTGCCTTCAAAGAGAAGGGATGCAACAAACAGCTACTGGATGTAGCATCTCAGACACCGCAGACAGAAGCCAAACTGAGAAGCATGATGGTTTTTCTTTGCTACACAGGGATGCTAGTCACATGATGGAAAAGCCGGAGTATTTTCCTGGAAGGAACAACCTCAAAAACCTGATAAAGGGAACAGTATCTGCTCCCCCAAAATACTGTAAAAGCTGAACATTCTGCACAGGAGTTTAACACTTTGGGAGAAGAGCCTTATTCTCAGCAAGGCATCGCCCTGCCTAATAACAGGATCATTGCACCTGACTCAGGACGAAATGAAAAGTAAAAATATTAAGGGATATCACCTTCAAATGAAACTTGCTATCTGAACAGGAAGAGATATGCTATTTAAACTCCACTTTTAAGAAGTGGCCTTATTTAAATGCCGGTTAATCAAGAACAGGACAACATCACTGAAAAGCCCACGAAAGAAAATAAAAGCAGCACACAAATACTGTTCTGGTTAACTAAAAAGTCTACCAATGACCCTAAAAAATATCTGACTTACAGGTACCACTTTGGGGACAGGTTGTAAATGATGACTTATGGACTAAACTCTCTGGGAGTGGCAGAACAGGTCAGCCTCCAGTAACAAGAAGTCACCAACACAACACGAAGGGTCACAGCACAGCCCCGAAGCACTCCAGCCAACACAAATGCTCAGACCAAGCCATCTCACAGAGATACTTGATTTTAGGAATACAAACGGAGTCAGCGCCAACGTACGAGGTTAATTTCATGAGAATACGGAAGCTTTCATCTTAAAAGCAACAATAAAACCTCTCACTGTCCCCATTTTCCTGCCTAATACACTGGTAAGAATTGCAGACAGACATGGTGTCTACAACAGCTCCTTCAGTTTTTCCATTAGGACAAACAGCACCAAGTAGCATTTCTCCTCTTTTTAAAAGCAAGATTTATCTTCTGGACACTAAGCCTGGATGCCAAGAAGTAGCCAGTCCTTCCACTACAGGCACCTTGCCCTGAGCAGCGTTACCATCTTGCAGCCACAGTACTCAACGTGCTTCAACAGGTAACGTCAAAACTGACGTAGGAAGAACAGCCACGCGGGCACAAACCAAGGATTCACAAGCAGCGACAGGGCGTTTTGCTCAATGGAGAGCCACCTGTTCCTCAATGGACAGGGAAATCAGAAGAACACTGGCAAAAATGAATGTCCAAGCGTAAAACCGTAACATCTACGTTGATATGACGAGAGAGCATTCCTCTGGCCACAAACAGATCCGCACCACAAGTTTCCCGAGCCAGACAGAAGCATGGCTTTCCTCTCCTAGATGTATCGATATCGGTGTTCCCAGACCCTCATTGGCCTAGTCTCACACTAACCCCAAACTTTTAGCTTCAGCAGCATATGGTGACAGAGGTCCACAAGTTAAAAGTGCACACATGGAGAGGAAAAAAAAAAAATACAGAAAAACCCATCTTATTTGCTTCTTCTGAACTTACCACTTGCTAACATGAGAAATCCCTCCTCACATGAAAGGAAGCAGTGAGTAATCAGACTGTATTCACCTTCTCCATGGTACTCATCCCTTTACTTCACTCCCCAGACCGTCCCTCAGTTCTCACCCTTCCACACTGAAGAGTCCTATTCCTCCTTGCTAGGAAAGCCATACTTTGCTTTTCCTCATATTTCTGTTCTCTGAACCTTTTTGAGCTGTACGACATCTCTTCTGAGGTTGGGCACCCTTCAAAACACAGGAGCACCATGGATTATTAATGTTACACTGCTGTTCTCAAATGTATACTCTTTAAATATACTTTACTCTCAATTCCCTTCCTAAAAAGCTAGAAATTCCTATTAGATTTGCTTCTTGCTCACTACTGACCAAGCTTTTTACCAGAACCATTCTAGTCCCACCATCCACTCCTAAAAGAACAGACGATTTGATATAAGCCAAAAATCATCTTTCCAATGTTGCTTCAGCAAGCTATAAAGCTACAGGGGCAGAGACAAGAATGATCCCAATTAACCTGTAAGCACAGTTTTCTCAGTGTGATGACAACAAAGTGCCAGACGCCATCTCCAAAAGGAGACGAGCACACACTGCGATGCGCTTCCAGGCCTGCAGGCTCCGCTGAAGCGAGCATGTTCCCCCCTGCAAGCACAAAGCTACTTTATCTCCCCAGTCTACCAAGACACAAGCAGACTTATCTCAAAACGTAAGCTGTTTTTTTTCCAGATTTTGTCTTGGAGAAGGCTCGTGCTCCGTAAGTGGGTAACCCAAGGCTTTCCATTAGCATTCTCCTCAGGATGCAAACAAAAAAAACACAATTATCTGGATAACGCATTGTTAACAGGGGAAGTCACACCACTGGAAGCACAGCTACCCACAACAGACCCTTAGTGCTGCCTTTTTCTACACGACCTCAGAAACAAGTCTTCAGTAATTTTATAGTCTGAGTACTCTCAACATCAACCAACAGACCCACCGTTTCATTTCCGTAACTCAGGTCAAGAACCACCCAACGACATACTGTGTAGGTGTCTGAGGCAGCCCTAATGTGTTGTCTCTTAAAGCTTCTAAACCATAGCATTCAGGGTGCAGGGAGCAAGAGTTAGTAGAGCTCCTGAGATAAACATACAGTGCATCTCTGCACTTTTCCTATAATATGCTTAGGCTTTTAAGAGGAGTTTCTCCTAAGAGGATGCTTTTCCATGAGGACTTCCCACGGAAAGTAAACAATCCCTTTGTGATTCCAGAGCTCCGGCTTTCAGACAGCTCAAAGAAAATGATCCTGCCTGTATTTTCCTCTCTGCAATACTCAGAGCAAATGGGTAGTTTTGGGTGACCTCCATCTCCAGGTTGTTCAGCTTCAGGTGGAAACCACAAGGAGCCTAAATCTCGGTGCTTTTATATTAAGACACAAAGCCACGCGTCAGGCTGAGCAACTCCTTCATTACCGTTCACCTTTGTGTGCTTCAGAAAAAAAATTGTACTGTACGTGGGCAGACCCCTCAGGTGGGGACAACCTGTAAGACAATTACAGTTTGGCCACTACCTCAAAGAATTAAAGCTTTTTTTTTTTAAGTAGACTTCTAGACATTTTCTATCAGCCCCAATAATAGTAAAGCTTTCATTATTTTAGGTAAAAGAGACAGAAATATCACAATTTTTCTTCCAAGTTCTTCACCACTTCTTCATACGGAAAGAAAACCAACACCTCTATATTGTGGCTCTATCACCCTGCCCAGAAACAGTTGGATCTACTTTTGCCTGTTTAAATATGGGCTTGTTCAATACTGGTTTGCAGAAACCTGAACACAGAGAATGCTCTTTAAGAGAGTCGCATCGATTCAGTCCATACTTAAGGTAAATTGTGTTTTGGGAGAGCTTCTCATCAGATTATTCAATTCCACTCAAATATACTAGTTTCACTCCACCACTTGTATTAATTATCAAAAACTCTAGAAATCATAATACTGTGCTTCAAAGATAAAGGTAAATTATTTTGATCTGCGTAATGCCTGCAAAAACTCTAGCACTGGGAACCAGAAGAGTTGGCTCTAAGTCAGTTCTTAAAAAGTTCACTTTAAAAAAAGTGAAAAGCCTTATGAATTAAATCCAAAACTGAAACAGTTGCCAAGACATTAGAGCTGACTTTAGAGGAAGTTTTGTCTACCTTATTGCCACTTTCACTCTAGGAACAGCGCTACCAGCTAGAACCTACTGCACGGAAGTACCCATTTCAAGCAGAGCTGACACCTCACACCGACACCTGCAAATGTTAAGAGACTGTCTTTCCTTCCTTCTGGTCTCCTGTTTCTTCAACATCACCACCAACCAAAGCAAGACTAAGGAAAAAACCCTTCAGAGCTGTGGTATAGACACTGCTCGTTTCAAAAGGAGGAAGAACGTGTAAGCTGTCTGACTGTATGAAGAAAGCACGAGAGTTCACTTTTTCTACTAGAAGACCCTGTGAAAATAACTGTAGGTAAATGAGGAACATACAGGTAAATGAGCTTGAACAAGAACCAGTGCAGCCACACCATAAAACAGAACAAACATGAGAACATCGTTATCATCAAGAAAATAATATTCCAGTTTACATCTCCAGTTCTGTAGGAAAATGAGAAACCTGGGCAGAAGAGACTGGTTGTGCTTCACACCTCACACACAGCTGCAGGGGGACATGCATCACAAGCACCAAGGCCAGGCACCAAACACACACCCCAGTATTTCCAGCTCCCACACGCCCCCAGAAAGAGATGTTCACAACCAACGCTATTTCCTTCCTCTACGCCTACACTAATTCCAGTGGAGCACTCTCAGTAAAACTGCAGATTTGAGCAAGAGCACGTTAAGCCACCAGGTTATTTACAAAATTGTTATTCACCATCAATGTCTGTGGAAGGTTAAAACAACTGCCATAAGAATATCCTCTTTCCCAGTTTTATTTCTACCAGTGTAAGAAATTGTTTTATGGCACCCAAACTCGCACTTAGCTTCTTTTACATCATGCTACAAAGCATACTGTATTTCGATGAGGAAACAGCTGTCTGTGTTCTGTTAGGAAAAAAGGCTCAGAAGTGCATTTGCCATGCACTGTAAAAAATCATTAATATTACATTCCTTGCACACACATACACAAATGGTCTCCATTATAGCTGCTGTTTTATGTAGGAGAAAAAGCAGAAAAAACACCAAGGCTGCTTTTATTAGCAGTTGCCAAATATTACCAGGAAAAACATCACACTTCAGAGACCTACCAGAACTTTTAAATGGTAAGAATACCTTTGCTTGCAAGAGGATCACAACAGGCTTCTATATTTGCTCTTCTCCCTTCTCTGCTCCCTCCCTAGTATTTTAGCTCCGTATAAATTTTAAGGCAAAAAAGAAGACTTTAAAGACTTTGATAAATGAACACCAAAATGTAAAAAGCAAGATACTCAGAAGGGAAACACCACGTTGAAAACACTGCAGCAGAAGCAGCTAAAATGTTTGAGTAGGAAGCTGTCTGCCTTCCTCAAACTCCAAAGTTCAAGATGGAGAGCAAACTCGTAATGCAAGTGTTAGTAAAACACAGAAGGCCTAAGAACTATCAGGAAGCTGCAATTAAATATTAAATATACTGCCGTTCCCCCGAGGGGCTTGGTCTGAATAGAAGCACTCCTTGCAATCATGCACAAGCAGGGAAGATTCCTGTCTTGAAGGGATTCCAATATAGAAATACAGTCACTCTTCTTTCAGACAGACTTCGGTCACAACATACCAGCACTACACTACAGTACTGTGACCAGCATGCAGCAAAATTCAAAGGGAGAGCACTGACAGAATAAGTCTTAAAAGGACCTCAGTTACAAAAGCAAAGCCATTAACAAACTCAAGATAAAGATCACATAGGAATTTTTTGTATTCAGAATCTGCTTTCTGCTGTGCCTGTCCTTTTAACTGCTCAGATGTTGGTCTGACCATCAGCGCTTGCTGCTCCAACAGTAGCAGAACTGCTAAGCAATGGTCTGTCCATACAAAAGCCTGAAAATGGCCATAAACCTCTGAAAATAGGTGTCCTAGAGCATCCTAGGGAGGAAGACCGCTTTCTTGCTTTTGCGCAAGACACACAGGTTTAGCTGCTAGCAGGTGCTGTGCCATGACAAAGGTGAGCTTTCAGAGCAAGCAACAGCCTGGTCTCCGAGAAGTAACCAGACTGGCTAAAGAGGAGAGGTAAAACTGCCCAGTGCATACAGAAGTCTGCACAGCTCAAAACGAGGACGAGCTCCATGGCAGTTCTAGACACAACACCATTTGACTGAAAATGAATAAATGGAGGTGATATTCAGAAACTTCCACTTTTACTCAGCTGGAGCATGACTGTAATGAGCTACAACCTCCCAGGCTGCCTCCACCACCACCTGCACTTGGCTGATAGCTCCGGCCAGATGGCTCAAGAGAAACTGGTTGCCTGAAGGAACAACTGGACAACACACAGCTAGGCATCATCCACGTGCTTAAACGAAAGCCCTACTTTTAGCTCCTACTTCCAGTCCAAGAGTCTGCTTGATCTAAGACTTGCAATTTTCTTATCACAATTGTGTTTTGTTTAAATTAGTTAACTAACTTACACCTAGACACACTTGTAGACTAAGCTGATGAATCTTCTAGCAGTGCTGTGTATAGGTCTGAACCAGGAGGATCCAGAGAGGAGAAAATCTACTCTGACAAGAAATTTATCTGCCATGTAGAAACAGCAAAAAAGGGAAAGGAAGATGAAATTACTCTTACAGAGCCCTCTAACAATGGGACAACAAAACCTTCACACACAGCTGGCTACTTGCAGAGACACGAGAGTTCTGTGGTACATAAAATACTACACAGTATTCCAAAGCTAGGCGTTTACACTATAAAACAAAGCTTACAAAAGCAAAAAACAACTCTCCTTCCTCAAAACAAACCATTTATCTCATGCTTTAAGGAAGCATAGCAGGCCATATAGCTACCAGTCTGATGCCAAGGTTTGTGTAAGAAGCTCACTGCATTCCCCTCTCTTGAATGGCGAAGAACACAACACGTTAATTCATTCCCTTACAAAAGGGACAGGCAGACCCTATTTGGCCTTTGCACCTCGAATCACCAGGACACCTCATTTCCAGAGCTGCTATTTTTGTGCAATTATTTTTTTCCAGTTTGTCTTCGCACAAAGCAATGACTTTAGTACCATGCAACATACAGAGCACAATAAAGCAAGCCTGGATTTAACATCCCACTGTCCTTCCCTACTTCATATACCATATACTAAATCTGCACATTTTTGTTGTTACTTCATAAACAGCACTTTTTCTGAAGGTCAAGAGAAAAACAGCATTTCAAGTTATACATGAAAAAACACATCAGGAGCTGCTTTGTGGGCAATTCCCTAGCACGCAACCACATTTGCGCTCAACGTGAACAAGCTAAAAAACTGTTCACGGTGATGAGCAGACACTGGTCACAATACACCTGGGGTCACCACGTCAGACTGTGCATACACATCTGCCCATCCTGAAGGGCTGAGCTCTCAAGAGCACTCAGCAGGCTGGTATTTCTGGTTTGCAATGAGAAAAAAACTAGTAGCTCAAAGGGCACTGAGCAGACAATACAGCACTATGGCTCTTTCCCATGTTCTTAATGCTCCATTTCCTTTTTTTTTTTCTACAGTTTTATCAGGATTAACAAGTGGTTGATGTATTATACAAAATATGAAGCACGCAAACATGAAATAACCTTTAGATACAACTCAACCTCCTATTTCCCACAAGAGTTTAGGCACACCTTTACCCAGAGCTGCTCCTGGCTTGCAGAAATCAACAGAAAACTCCAAAATAAGAAGCACGACTAGTTTCTTGTCCAGAGGAAGTCTGCGTCTCTAACCTCATCTTCTTAGCTAGGCAAACTCTTCCCAGAGTAGCATTATCTTAAAAGAAAGCTTCCCCCCTTCAGCTTTTTCACTGAAACGTGCCATGCCTCTCACCTCCAGAAGCTCCCTTTGATCACACAGCAGGTCCAAGTCAATACAGAAACAGACTCTGATAAACTTGACCTCACGCTCTCCTCTTCAACAGCACACTGAGGAATTTAATTAATCATTTCCCCTTATTTACAAAGTTAACACCAAACTTCTTCAAAGGCATTTGTAGGAGAAGCAGCACGAGCAGGGCAGGCAGCCTGGCCCTTCCCCAGTACCTCTGACTGAACTGCCAGGGCCCGAGGGAGGCCTCTCAGGGCTTTGTCACCCATGCACTGCCCCATTTGTCACTCAAAAATTAATAACTCCCCTCTGTGGCCGTCTGGAACATGCTGTCTGAACAAGAACAAACTTTTAGATGTAGGTCAAACACCAGAGATGATCCCAAAGTTTCACAATTAGTATCTCACCACTTCCCAGAAGACGCACAGGGAATTCAAAACCAGCAGCGGCAGCCCACCTCGCATCACCACCAGCAGCAACACAGGCAGAGCCAACAAAATCCACACACCTACCTTCTGGGATCTGCAACCACTGGCTCCAAGTAAATGTTCTGTGATACAATTTCTGCCTGCAGGTTTTTGGGTTAGGCCTAGCTAGACTTCTGTCCTCTACAACCAACAGCAGAGACAAAGGCCTACACGTTCAGATAAAGCTTCGTCTTCGTTTGATGGGGATGTGATGTGCTTTTGGGAATCCTGGCCACGAGGGGTTCTTGTAGTGTGGCCTGATGACACTGAACACACACCACCAGGGTAAGTAATGCTGAACGACTGTATTGAGGCATGTTTTGTGGTGTAACAACAGACCGAGATGACGGCTATTGAGGAGGCGGATGGTTAAGGTGAGTGGTTTTCCTCCGCTGCCTATTCAAATATCCAAAGGCCAATATATGCATTAAGAGGTCAATGGAAAGTCTGAGGCTTCTCAGATAAGCAATTCAGAAATTTTACTGACCTTCTGTGGAAAAAAAAAAAAAAATAAGACCCAGGTGTGGCCTTAGAAACCAGCCTGTTTTATACAATCCATCCCTACAGTCCTCTTGTGATGTCTTATTACTCAGGTGCCTAATGAGGACAGACTGATGCTGCATTCACCCAAGATGCTGCAAAGTCCAAGTATAACAGTTTTTTGTACCTTTCAATGAAGAAAAAGTTACAGGGATGTGTCCTGCATATAAACCCTGTATTAAGTGAATAAAGGCAGCATGAAGGAGGTCTTTTAATGCACATCAAGCAATTGCTTTCTAAGAAGCTGTCTTCCAACTTTTACTTAAACAAATTTCTATTTCTAAATCAGAAGAATTACTAAGGCAGTTTTTCTCTACAACCATTCATTTATGAACAGTTCTGGTTCTTATCTAGCACATCACTGAAATACAACTGATCTAACTCAGTAGATTTTAATGCCACTTAATTCATCGTTAAACCTCTTTATCCCCATATCTCTTCTCCCCACACCAGACAGCCTTTCTGTATCAATTCCGAGTGCCACTCAGCGCTCACTTAAAGGAACTTAAGACTCCAAAAAGACACTTTATTTCAAGATACTTGCACTACAAGATGCTCCCAAGCAAGCAGAAAGTTTCTTTCCTTTGCAAAAAAGTATTTGTTCCTGCAAAAACACCTCACAGTAGAGCACTTCAACTACACGTTCAGTCATGTTCAGTTTGTCTGTTATACTTTCAGCATGCATGCACACTCTTGCTCCTCTCACCCTCTGCAGTAGACTAAACACAGCAGAACTGAGAAATAGCACTAAAATGCACTGCACAGTAGCAGGGAAAAGGGGACAATGACAAGGATCTTGGAGAAAAGTAGCCACTGTAGCAAAGTGCAGGAGGTTGGGGCCATGGCCTCCTCATCCCTGTTTTTCCTTATTACAAATGGTATCTCTTGATGAGGACAGATTTCTTACTCGTGACATGGTATGCTCACGTTATCCAAAAATACTTGATTTAGCCTTCCACCTCCACTACCAACATGCCTTCAACTCCTCCAGCTGGGTTGAGAAACTGACTGAATGGACAAACCTTGAACGAATCCCCAAAGTTTCTAGGAAAGACTACTAGCAGCACCTCAGACCAGTGAAGTGTGAACCCAAAGCCTTTATTCGCCTGGACAGAAACTAGAAATACCGAGACAACGTCAAGGCAGCATCTTACCAGCTGCACAGAGGCTATATCTGCCTGGAGCCAAAGCATCTGGATTGTTTTGCAATTCATTTTCCAGCAAGAGACTGCACTCTGACATCAACCGCAAACCTTTAATCTAATCAGAAGGGACCCATTTGAAGTCAACTTCAAGTTGTGCAGTCCTTCTCCCATCTACTCTTGCATCCAGCAGCATGCTTCCTTCCATCCTTCGATCCTTTTCTTTTCCAAGTTTTTCTTAATCCAAATTCTTCAGTGGACAGGAGACACCACAGTTACTTTGATCAGAGGCACAGTTACATCCTGTCCTCATTTATTATAACCACAGTAAAGGCTTTGTCACCTGCTCCCCCAATTCTAGACCTACCAGCAGTAACAACAGAAGCCAAGAAGAGTCAGGGGAAAGATACTGCTACAGAAGTTCTTAGAGAACATGAATCCCTTGAACATCACTTTTTCTTCTTAATGTACCTTGATTTCAGAACCAACTTACCCCTCCCAATCTACCACAAATCACAAAAACACAACTAATTTTACCAGAGAATGCAAGGAGTTTTAAATTCCAGGAGTTTTAAATTCATAAGGAATAAATGCTTCATGATGACAGTGAACTTTTGTGCTTCTCCACAGCACTGGACCAGCATTTTCATTAGCAAGAACCGAAGTACTTGTTTAATTTACTTGCCTAAGCTCTTTTGTTAAGTGATCAAACAACTTTTCCAAACAGCAGCCCTAGCCTGCCATTCACATGTTCATACTACTTCTGAAGCACAAGGCTAGAAGCGTGACAGGGATCAGTTTGGTACAACTCCAGCACTCCTGCCAGCTTCGCTGGGTAAGCATTAAGCCAAAGTTTTGCAACCTAGTACTCCCACATGAAATACACGTCAACGTGTGTTAAATGTACACGATGTTTTAGAAATACAATTGGACCCCAGGAATAGAATGACTGAGGGCATGATTCTCCTCTCCTACCACAATACTTCAGGAAACAGCGCAAAGGGGGGTTCCTACAATGCTACACTACATTTAAGTCCTTGATTATCACTGGCTCCTCCTTAAAAGGCCTCCACCACAATCATTATTGCTCTATCTGTCCTAAGCAGAAAGAAATTTGCACTACACTTGAAGAATGCTATCAGAGTTGGCAGACGCTCTTAACACAAGAAATGCAAGTTTGCTTTTTGTTTCCCACTCCTGTCTGGTCTGCAATTCTTCATAAACCATGGAAAAGTTGCAGATCTGCTGACAGATCCTAGATCACCCTTAATTCTCTCATCAGAAACTGACTTTTTCTGTTGTGAAAACTACCATACACTGGGGGATGGAATGCAAACTTTCAATTCATTTTGATAGCTTTTGAAATCAGATCCTGCCAGGCCTCTTCTGCAAGCCTGCTCCCCGAGCAAGTAGTCTTAGTTCTAATTTCTCATGACGTTACTCCACAAAAAGCATGGCCTACAACAGTAATGTTGAAAAATATTTTAACAAAAGTCTTGGCATAGGGGAAGTTCTGTGCATGGCTGCAAACAGCAGTGCTTTTGAGGTATGTCCGCCAAGTTAGTTCTGAATACTCTGATGGAAGCATCAAACAGCTATCCCCTTAAAACACAGACACAATGAAGTTGCATCATTTTTGTTTCACGTACAGTTTTCATAACAATGTATTGTTTTTTTGTTTGTTTTGTTTTTTACTACAAATCCACTGCAAAGGTGAACAGGCTATTTTCTTTCCTTTAGAAAAGATCTGAAGTTCCCAGCTAAGATGAACTATTTTGCACTAGGTAACATTTATTTGGACTTTTCTGGTATCCTCTGCTACAAGTCTTGACCAAATTTGTTCCTCATTTTTAAGAGCTGTTTACGACACACCACAAAGAATGCTGGAGTTTAAAATTGTCAGGAATCCTACAGAAATTAACTATTCTGTTTGGCTTTTCCTCATGAAGGCAGTCCGGAGTTTTTCCTATCTACTGATCTTGATCCAAAAGTCACCAAACACAGAAGAAAGCGAGGAGAAAGCGAGGTCAGAAATTAGTCCTGAGGATACTCATCAAGACTGCCTTTTGTATCACCTAGAGCAGATGTATTTATTTGCTAACTAAGGTTTAAAGCACTATACAGAAGGTGAAACAGAGCTATGTGCTCACATGTCAATAGCTGTTATATTGTCAAAGGTAAGTCAGAGGAGTGCCACTTGCCTAGCGCGGGCAACATTAATATCCACACAACACAGGAACTCTCCGAGCGCCGCCACGACAACTCTTCTGAGACAGCGATCTTAGAAGGCAAGCAGGGTTTTAACAGTTATTTGTGAAATACCACACAACTTCAATAGCAATTTGCAGGCCTGTGAGCAGAATGATCCACTACTTGTCTCTTATACAGCAAGTCCAGCTTGTTATCAATGAAATTCCCTGCACAAAATTCCCTGCAAGTTTTAACACCTGAGAGACTTAGAAATCTAAAGAAAGGAATGTTGGTGGAAGAGAATTACTCTTAAAGTTGCGCTTTGTGTAAGCTTCCACTTGTAATATAGGTAACTACTAAAAGTTTCTCTGAATTAACATGTCAGAAGTTACAGCAAATATAGCAAGGACTATCCTCCTAGCAGCTGTTCCGTAACAAGTAACATGGAAAGATCAAAATTACTAGCAAGAGATGCCACTTTCAAAAGCCTCTCCTCTAAGGACCTAAGACAATACACAACAACTTCCTGAAAGTTTCAAAGATTTTTTTTTTTTGCACTGCACCAACTACTCCCCAGACAAAGTACTGGAGCAGAAACAGTGAGAGCAATTTAACTGCCACCTACTTCAGGCCACAACCTCAAGCAGCACCTGTGCTAGGCGACCTCGTCTTTCAGAAAGTACACCAGACCTCAAAATAACACCTACTGATCTTAGCATCAACTTTCCATGAAAAATGACTTCAGAACCAACTCCCAGAACTGCTCCAGCAACTTGAGGTGCTCAGAGTAATGCCACAGAACAAAAGCAGAAAGAGATACCAACTCTTTAGGGTTCAATGAACCCTAAGAAGTAGGCAGAAGTTGACTTTGCCATTTTCCTGACAAAATACTATGCCAGCTCTACAAGACGTTGTCACAATCCCATTATATTTTGAAGGCAGGTGATGCACAACACACAGCAAGAGCCACATGAGTGAACTCAGCAGTACAAAGCCTAAACAGATCTTTCTTTTCATATACAACGCTGTCAGAGACAGCGAGCACAGTATGTGCTTACACATTAGCTGCTCTTTTATATGATCTCATTTATTTCAATAGCTTAAAATGCTTGAGGAAAAGCCCCATAAATACTCACCTGCATTTTAGATAACTAGATGTCTAAAACAATCTTACCTCAAGTGACCATATATGGGTTAGATTTAGAAGAATGAGCTTAATTCAATTCTGTCTTTGAACACTGTCTACCCCCCATGCAGAAAAACTAAAGTACTTCATAGCTATTTCTTGAGCTCTGAACAAGAAAACATTTGAACGCTATGCATGATGTAAATGATAATCCCCTTATGAATTTCTCTGCTTATCGCTTCTCATCTATACTACTTTACCTAGCCTAAACCCAACACCTTGATCTAAGCCTCCCCCGTCACAAGCATCTCCTCTGTTCTCACACTACAAAATCTGCCTGACAAACCTAAGTGCCAATATTAGGTGTAGTTGGTGATGAGCATTTTTCAGTGTGCCACACTCACAATACTACCTTATTTTGACTGAATTTCATTTTAGAAAAGGAACAATTAAGACATCCAACACTAAGCTCACTGCGTACCACTTCCTGCAAGAGAAAAGAAACAGCTGCTCAAAAATACAAACTATTTTTTTCAGTTTCTCACAGTACCTGTAACTGGTAATTCTGGAGGTACGTGTAGTCCAACGCAACTGAATCCCAGACCCTTTTACAATAGTAGTCTGAAGTTGAAAATAACTGAGTTTTTCATAATCAAATCACAACCAATGGAACCCTTCCTATAGCCGTCTAACAGGCAGAAATAAAAACGTTACCCAATTACCTAACTGGAAGTCTGTTTCTTGAGCTATACTATTATTAGAACGTACCAATCAGTTCTGCTTCTATGAGGAAAACACACAATACACCCACATAAGTGCAAGAAACAAAGGATTCATTCAGATGGTATTTAACGAAGCTTTGGGAAGCATCTAACAGAAGACAGGCTTCCTTCCCCTTCCAGTAGGTACCTGTCTATGTTGGCCTATCTTGTCTGTTTCTCGTCAGTTCTAGGGGCCCACCACCTTCACATACACCCAATTCCACAATTCCAATTCATTGAGTGCACACTAAATGTATGAGCAAGGTAATTCCCTGCTCATTCCCACATTATTTAAGAAGCGTCCCGTTCTTCTTCCTGTCAAAGGAGCTAGCCACCAGAACCGCTGTTTGCTTCTTCCAATGGTTCCTACTGCCCCTGTTCATGTCACTAGCCCAGGGCTGCAAGGAGAGAGGACAGATGCTCTGGCAGTGGCACTCACATTTCTGGTCCTCAGGAAATCCACGTTCAAGAGTTCCGCTGAAAAGAGAACAAATAGAAAGAAGCAGGCCAAGGACTGCCTTAATTGCACTACCAAGCAACACTGGACCACCAGACCTTCGGCTGGACAGCCAAACCTAAGCAGAGCAGAACAACTTCCCCTGCCTACCAGTTCCAGCCCTGCGAACTTTTTAAGAACAATATGCTCAAGACAGCAATCCCGTATGTTCGGTAGGGAAGTTCACACATTCAAAACAGAAGCGTTTTTTTTTTTTCCCCAGACTATATTTTCACAGCAGACTTCTTTTCACAGCATTATCGCTATCTGCATAGCTGAGACATTCAGCTTTACCAATCAGCATGACAGGCGAGTTTTAACCACTGAATGTGAGTTAGGAAGTTTATCCTGGTATGCTGGAAGACCTTCTCCCCTGTTAAAATTACCAGATTCTAAGACTAGAAGAAAACTGATACATATTTGTGGAATTGCACAGCTTATCAGTACATAAAAACATTTATGTAGGTCTCTAGCAATTATGGTCGGAAGTTAATAACAGAGTATCAGGATGAATGGTCCAAGTCACTGTATCTAATCTGAGCCCAGGTTATGTTCACCACCTTCCCCAAGCCAGGACTGAACAGCAGGTATTAAGAGCCATGTGGACAAGCAAAGAAACTGACAAATGCTCTAGTCCTTATTGCTATAGTCTCCTAAACACTAAATGGGGGGGAATGAGGGGAATATAGGGGGGCAAAGAGTGCAAAACAGAATTAAGAACTATTCTGTTATTATAATGCAATGAGTAAGGCTTGAAAGGGGAAAAAAAACCACACTGCAAATTCTGCCCTGTAACATCTAGCAGAGCCCAAACTGCCAGTAGGACCACTCCATACAAGGCGCTATATTCATGTCCACACGTGGGTACATATATACCCTACTGTCTATACAAAGACATATTTATACGCACCCCACATACCTTAATCATTTCAAGAACAATCGAAGTTCCCCGGGAACCTTCTAATGCTCTCACATCCCAAAAACAGCTTTTCACATGTTTTTTCCTTGCTCCTGATGAGACAGCAGTGGCCTGATTTTTCTTTCTGGTGTTAACAGTCTCCACTGACCATTTCGGAGCAGCCAAGAACTGAATTAGCATGAATCACCACCACAATTCCATTTTCGTTTGTTTTGTAAATAGGAAAAAGGTAGTTTCTAAATCCATTCCAAAAAGTTGCTTCCTTGAGAAGCCCCCAAATAGTTTGGGATTAAAATATGCTCTGAAATTCAAACTAAAACAACATTATTTTGTGTATGATCATATTCTAAATATAGAAAAAAGCACATTAGAAAACAACACATACTATGTCTAGCATTCACCGCACAGTTTCTTGGAGTGTCTGATGAAAACCTCAGCCTAGCATCCTTCTCAAGCCTCAGTACACAACCTGCCTCACTGCCAAACTACAGCCAACTCACAGTCCTACCGAAATCCCAGGTATTCCAATGTGCATGCTTACTTCGAGATTATGGAACTGATAAAGTAAGGCTTTACGCTACTAACCATGCATCTTCTATACTGATGAAGACATGAAATTACTTTGTGAAGAAAACATTCTAGAAATGAGGTTATCAATAGATTACAGCAGGGAATGGCCAAGGTTTGAATTTATCCCCTGACATCTAGCAATCTTTATCACTTAAGGTAAGTCAGACAATTTCTCTGTGCTCCATCCTACAGGGGAAGTTTACCCTGCTCAGTAGGGTATGCCTGGAAATGCAGAGTTGAATTAGCAGCAGTACACCCAGTTGCAGACAGAAACTGCCCTTACCCTTGACCTAATACTTACTGTTGACTCCCACATCCTCAGCTACGCCAGAACCTCTCATTCTCAGGTATGTGAATCCCAGTATCAGAAAGAACAAGCATGCAGCAGTTAAGAGGAACATGGACAGGTAATGTGCACTGAAGCCTCCAGTGGTGGATACCTCCTCTCTTTTGAACTGTTGGAGAAGCTCCTCCTCGGGCTCTGAGAGATTCTTCTTGTAGGTGTTTTTCAGGTAGGTATGATTCGAACCCGTATGATTGGAGTGGTTGAGTCTAAGGGAGGAGATGATTCCACCCGGGGGGAGGCTGTTAGTTGCTGAATAGATCCTGGATTCAACGTTGTAACCACCAGCAGCGCCGCCGAGAACATGATTGTTGGTCGTTTTCCTAATGGTGCCTGCAGGGTCGGCGATTTTACCGCTGTCCACGTCTGCGAGCGGCGGTGGCAGCAACAACGCCGTAGGGGATTTCTTAGAGAGGCCAAGGCGGTATCGAGGGCCGGGAGGGCTCGAGTCCAGATTCTCACATCCTCCTCCTCCTCCCCCCACGGCTGCCGCCGCCTCCTCATGGTTCCTGCCCCTGTCTAGACTCCCGGCAGCAGCCGCCGCCTCCGCCGCCGCCCTGTCATTCGTTACGACTCCACCGGCACCGCAGCCTCCGCCAGCCCTCTCTTGGCCCGTCTCCATCACGCCAGCGCCGGCTGCGGCACATTTGCTCGCTATGAATGGAGCGGGAGACTTGCCGAGGCTCCGTCTGGGCCGGCGAGCCGCAGGCTCCTCCTTGGGTACCTGCTGCTTGGCCCTCGCCTCCTCCTCCTCTTCCTCCGAGTCGGAGTACTTGTCCCTGCCGCCGCAGGCCAGCAGCCGGCTGCCGTTCACGGTCCGGTTCTTCCAGCGCTGCTGCTGCTCGCCCTCCTCCTCCTCCTCCTCCTCCTCGTCGTCGTCCTCCTCCTCCTCCTCCCGGCCGCCGTCCCCGGGCTCCCTCCCGCCCTGGGGAGCCGCCGCCGCTCTGCGGGCCGCCGCCGCCCCCCACCAGGCGCTGCCCTTCCTCCGCGCCGCCTCCTCGGGGGGGGCGCCGGGCCTGGGGCCGCGGCCGAGGGGCGCAGCCCGCTCCCTCCTGCCGCCCGCCTGGCCCCGGGGGCCGGCCTCGGCGTCCGACTCGTCCGAGCTGAAGCCCAGCAGCACCTTGCCGGCCCCGGCCCCGGCCCCGGCAGGTAGGCGGCTCCGCCCGGCCCCGGGCAGGTAGGGGCGCTCGGCCAGCCGCGCCGCCGCTCCGGCCCCCGCCGCCTTGTTGCTGCCGTTCCGCGGCTTGCCGGCCCGCTCCTCCTCTCGCAGCTTCTTCAGCTTCTTCAGGTAGACGGGCCGCGTGCTCTCGGTGACCAGCCCCGGCGAGAGGCCGAAGCGCCGCAGCTCGGAGAAGAGCTCCTCGTCCGTCAGCTGCGCGGCCGCCGCCATTTTGCGCTCCCCCGCCGCCGCCGCCGCCGTTTCCTACCCACGCGCCGCGCTCCCCGCCGGAACTGACGCGTGCGCACTCGGCCGCGGCCTGGGCCCGCCCGGCGGCTCCAGGCGCCGCCCGGCCCCGGCGGGGGACAGAGGGAGGGAGGAGGGGGCGCGGCGGGGCCGCCCCCGCTCGGAGTGGCGCCTGCCCTCACACAGACGGCGGGTCCCCAGGAAGCCTGGGAGGGCTCCCTTACGTCTCAGCCCCTCACATCTCATCCGTATGCCGGCTGCAGCCTCGCCACGCTGAATAAACCCCAAAAGCCCCCTCACCCCAGGAGGCTGCCCCGTCCCCACCATCCCGCCCCTCACACACAGCTTCCCTCTGGCGGGAGGGCAGGACAGCAAACCGTGTCCTGCTGTGAGGAAACGGATGATGTGCAAAGAAATAAATGCTCCAGGAAGCCACTTCCTGACAACTGCCAAGCATCACCCTCATTAGGTTTACAATTTAGGTTTACAATTTAGGTTTACAATTTAGGTTTTACAATTACCTGGATGCTTGTGGCTCTTTGGGAAAATATCCTCCTTCAAATACAGTGGAAACTAACTATATGAACCTGTGTTTGTCAAAATGATGTGCCAATGAGGATACGTGTGTCAAAATGATTGTGCCAATAAGAATGTCATCCCGGCATTTCTCAGAGCATGAGGTGTGTGATAGTTCCTCTAGGTTGTCCCTTTGGCTGCAGGCCTTGTGTGGAGACCTCAAAATCTCCTGACCTGCATGCCTCTGACTCTCAATCCCAAACAGGAAAAGCTTGGGCTTGCCTACTGATAATAACATCATAAATGCAGCAACCTGACCAGAACTGGCCTTTTAACAGTATGGGCAGAAGTGGTCTGGAAACAGGATTCAACCATAAGCACACGTGTACTTTTCTCCCTCACAGTCTGCTGCAGTGAGGGGAACATGCATGTGCTCTGCTAACATCAAAGCTGAAGCTGCTAACGTCAGTTATCAAGGAACATTTGCAGAGCTGGAGTTGAGGTAGCTGCATGCTAAACACCAAGCCAGTCTCCAGAGCTAGAAGAGTGGCTTGAAACTGTCTTTCATAATGATGATGATGAATGTTGATGATTAACTGCTGCACCTCACCCACCATCTGACAAACCACACCTGAAAACAGAGAACCGATCATATTATTCACTGAAACTTCCTTCAACATAACTTTTCTGAAGCTGAAGAACACAGAAGTGTCTGTATTACTGGGGTACTCTGCATGGCATCACTGTGCTCAACTTCCTGCTTGTTTCACCTGCAGAGGAACAATTTCACGTGCTGCAGTGCTGTGCCCTTAGAGCAGCACGCAGAGCTCCACGTGTAAGGAGGATTACACTTGAAATATCTCCATCACACATTAAAACACTAACATAAATGCACCCGCCCTGACCCATCTTCCTATTGGTAAATAGCTAATTGATACTCCAAATGTTTCTGACATTCCACTGCTCTTCAGGGAGGAGCAGCCCAAACCTTCCAGCAGCTACCTGAAATACACATCTGAATACACACCCCAGGTTCAGTGCTTACGCCTAACTACCTGTGACACTGGCCATACCACCAGCAGTCAGTCCCAGGTCTGATACCGTCAAGACAAGTGCATTTCTGCTTAGTGCCCCCTCTGGCACCCTCCTTTCATTAGAAGAACACATGCTGCCCTAAAAGAAGTGAAGATCCCTTGGTCTTACCAATACAAGTCATACATTCCATCTTTTTATTACAGCAAGGGCATTAATTAATTTATAAGCCTGTTTACTTAGCAACAGGAGGGCAGTAAATACTACAAATTGCTAACAAATTAATCACCTCCTGCAAAACTATAGCGTGTAGATACACAAATCAGCTGACTGAAAAGTGTGTATATTCCAAGTCATGTTTTAAAATGTGTGCCAAAATATTTTGAAATGTTTCAAAAATACGTCTTCTGGTTGATATTGAAGTAAGGATGCTACC
This sequence comes from Nettapus auritus, assembly GCA_011076525.1. Classification (NCBI taxonomy): domain Eukaryota; kingdom Metazoa; phylum Chordata; class Aves; order Anseriformes; family Anatidae; genus Nettapus; species Nettapus auritus. The sequence goes on along the minus strand of CM021765.1, from coordinate 35,808,330 downwards.
AATCCAAAATCTCTGCATTTATTTAATAGCATAGATGCGTATCAGTATCTCCAGGTAGCAGATTTTTCAGCAGATATTCTTTTAAAAGAAACTTGACTGCAGAGACTGTAGAGACTCTTCTTCGTTAGGAAAAACTGGCTGTTGGTTTCCAAACAAGATATTTTGTATTTTCCCCGTCGTCCTTAAGGACTGGGGTTCTAAGGAAACTTCCAGTTCTTCCATCAGGTGAAATCATGTTCTTCTGTAAGTCAACAACAATGCTTCTATCAACCTCATTGGGCCCGGGGTTTCAAGTAGTGTCTTAGTACTTCTTTTATCTTTCCTTCCTGGTTTCAAGTTTGTGTGATGTTTATGATTTTTCATAAGTGTTTAGAATCTTTCAGTGACAGTTTGCCTTCTACAATTAGCATGTCTCATTGCAACGTTGTGTTTTGCTGATTTATCTTTTGCAGATACGCTTTTCTTGCCTGAGGGCATCCTATTAATGTTCAAAAGCCTTATGCCATCTCTTGCCTTTGGATTGCTGCTTGTTTGTTGCTAAGATGTGGGCACCCACAAGATGTCTAATGCTCATACTTCCCACTTGTTCCGGACCATGTGCGTATCACAACAGTGTGAGCGTAGCGTGCTAGATAACCTTCATCCCCGCAAAGCAGCCACGTGTCTCTATATTGCAGGTCTTGCCCAAGTGTCCCACAGTAGTTCCACTCCCACAGACGGTGTGACTGTGCATGTCCTCCCTCTAGAAAAACAACCTTAGTTCATAAGTCTGAGACTTTGTAAGACAACAGAATCCCCTTCTGCAGTTAATAATTTGCCTTTTATATAACCTATATTGATATATGGGTTATATACATCTCAATTGGGTATTTATCTGTGATCAGCATCTGTAATTCCTGGCACACTTTATTATGGCTCTGTTCCTGTATTCATTTTAATGGGACTGCTGGAGGCATTACTGCTGACTGTGTTTTGAACAAAATACCACCCTTAAGAATGGCTTTAGAAATTGTATTTATTTTTAAAAGGGGGCTTTATTTTCATTTGAGCCTTTCATTACAATCTGCTTTGCGTGTTCAATACTTTCCTCAGGAACCAAAATGGCTAGGTATATTTATTTTAAAACTTGAACCCAAACTGTCCAGCTCCCCAGAAACTGAGGTTAAAGAAGAATGCCAGATATTATACAACAGGAGATTTCACAAAAGAGTGACAAAGAAGTTATAATATAAATAATAATATAGGAAAACCAAACCAAGCCAAACCAAAAACAAAAGATACATGGGCTTCAGGAATAAAATAAAGAAAAAATGGTGGCTTACAGTTGATATTATTATGGTAGTCAATTTTTACCTTCTAGACTCTTCTTTTGGGAAACTACCAGAAAAACTGCAGTTGTCACAAAGGCAGTTAAATGGTTGAGGAGTCCACCCTGAGTTATTAACAAAGAAAGGATAAATTTCAGATGGTATCAAAATGTCAGTCTGCTGCTGGTCCCTAAAGCCTTCTTACCCTGTTCTCAAAGTAGTTGTTGCTAGAAGACTACTGTAAGAGACATTTAAGGTGGGTGACAAATGAGTTGTGTCACTCATTCTCTAAATCATTGCTGTAGATCACCTCCAAGGTATTTCATTTAATTTTGAAGAAGAAAAAGTGAAGCCAGAGGTCAGACAGAGTATTTTTCATGTTGGTTGCCTACTCAGCATACAGAAAGTCTGGCTAGGTATAACACACATTTGTGATCTAGAATTGGCAGAGTTATTTTTACACATATGTGATGCCCTACTAGCACAGTTGTGGCCAAACTTCCTGACAATACATTCTTCGGGGTTTTGAGCATTTACTTTCCTTATATTAGGTACTGTCTGCAAAAGCTTGCTTTCAAGGACAGAGGAATGATAACAGCTAGAGGTGCACCCTTAACCTCAGGAGGATATTGGGAAGGGATCCCATCAGTCTGAAATCAACAGAACAATGAAAAGCAGAGAAGTTTCATTTCCTACACTCCTGTACCTTTATTTCTCAAGGACAATAGCCTGTCTGCACCGCGTAGGATGCAGACGTGTTGAACAGACATGATGAGATTTTTGATGATGTCCTAAACAACCTTTGATATAGGTGTAGACATGGTACTTTAGCCTGGGACCTCGATAGTATTTGGCAGCAACACAAAGAGCAGAGTAGCCATAGCCATAAAGAGCTCACTGTTTACAATTCTATCCTTGACTTTGATTCAATGCTAGTGTCTTGAAAACTTACATTTATTCCATTCATGTAATAACATTTAAAAGAAGAGCCATCATTCATGCAACAGAAGAGATTAAGTTTTCTTTCTACATTTTCATTTTAAGCCTAATTGTGTAATACATTTCTTGTGCCACAAGGCTCTGATTTCACTTTGTTCAATGAATAAGCAGAGGATCAAATTCAGTTTGTTCCAAAAAATTATTAGCCCTACTATCTATGCAACTTTAGGATGTGAAGACTTTACCCAGTTCTATTGCTTTCTTGTATCTGGCACTATACAAACATGAGAGAAAGTATTCCCCGTCTCATGAATGCACTCTTACCTCCACAACCTCCCATCAGAACTGCATACAGGATCCATAGGCAGGAAGCCAGCAGCCCTTAGAAAATCCCAAGTGTCCATGGAAGCACTTTACATCTCTGCAGCACAGGCTGCCACGAATGTATCGGTATCTCCTGCTCTCAGCTTCTTATTGAGTACTGAATCAATCCTTTTGTTGCTAGTGCTCGGTGGTGCGGGCCTTGCATATTTAAAAGATTTCCTTAAGCTGTGCAATTTTCTCTGTCAATAACTTTACTCACTTATAACATTTCTCCTGTAGCAGGAGAAAGAAATTCCATAAGAACGGCTCACAGGCAAAGTCCCTCTGGCGCTAAGGTCTACCATTTCCTACTCTAAGTATATGCTGCATTTCTATGACTTTGCTTTTGTTTGCTCTCATAAAAATCAAGAACATTTAGGGAGTGTTCACGACAAATGAATTTTTGCCTACAGGTAGGTTATACACATCTGCACTCTAAAGGCAGCCCGGTCCTACCTGAACCAAAGCTTCCGTGTCACACAGCACAGGAGTTTCTAGCATGCGCCACACGCTCCATTTGCCTGCCACGTGTAGATGACACTGTTGCATTTGTTTACCCTCTGTGAGAATGGTGTACTGAAGTTTTTCCTTCGTCACTGCTCACCCACAAACTTTGTGTCCCCCACAAACAATGCCACTAATCACTTCTGCCCCAGTGCTTCAGCTGCTATTCTGTGGAGCATGACACGGTGACAAGCCCATCAGGGGGCCACATTCATCCTTCAGAGGTGCTGAACTGAATATGCCTGCTCAGCCAGCAGGGAGCTGCTGTTCCCAGTGCTTGGGCACTGCATGGCAGAGAGGGGCAGGTTTCACCATGCTGGAAGTCACGTAAGGTGTCTGTCCTCTGCATGGGAAAAGGTGACTATAACCCGAGTACACATTCTCCCTCTACTAGTAGTCTGAGGTTGGCAAAAATATAAGCAAAATAAAGCACTCTTCAGAGCCGGGCTCCTTTGTCAACATGACTGAGCATCCTGACTGGAGACTGGAGCTAAGGATGCCCAGAAACTGATGACTTGGCCCCACGGTAATGTCCTCTGCTTATGTGGCCTTTTATTCTTAATTCTGCATGGTCATTGCAGGCCAGAGATTTCCCATTTCCCCTCACATGTCAGATATCATGTGAAGGCCAGATCCTTCAAGTCCATTGTGTACCGTGTAGCATCCTGGCCAAAGATTTTATGCAATTTCTCAGATCAGAGACACATCTGACGAGCCACTTTGGTTATTGTATGTGACCTGAAAAAAGATGGCCTTCACCTTGTTGAACTTGCATTAGAACTGCAGTCCTTTTACTGTAAATTGTTGGACCAGCTCCAATATTACTTCTGGGAAATCCACACAGCCGCAAAACCCTAGTCCTCTCCCTGCGTAGCCAGACAGGAGCAATGCTTCCTGCCTCATCTCCAGCTCACCTTCGTGTGACTGGAATTGGGCTGGAGTGGAATATCACCCTTTTCTCATGGAAAAGAAGCATAAAAAGAAGAAAAAATACCACATAAAAATCAATCGGGGGTAAGAGTAGAAATAGAGGAAAGAGTATCAAAAAGAACAAAGGTAATAGGAGTAGAAGAAAGCAGAGGGAAGAGCAGAAAGTAGCAATAGCAAAATACACAACAAATTAAAAGCCAAATACTGAAATGGTTGCTTTAAGCCACAGTGCAGAGCTGTTCTTAAAAGAAAATCTAGAGGAAATGTTTGGAGGCGCTCTACGTGCCAATGGAGTGAGGTAGGGCAGGGGGAAGAGGGCGTGTTTCTGCTACCCGTCCCCACTGCGTAGGGAGCGGTAGGTGGAGGAGTGAACGCTCCTCTCGTCTGCACCATGACTTCATCTGGAGGGCAAACAGTTGCGCTCCAGATGTCTATGGAAAAGGAAAATAGCTCTTGCAGAGCTGAAGAACTGGGGACACAGAGCACACCAGGTAATGCACCCTCTGAAAAACAGGGTGGAGGCTCCTCTAGCTTACCACTGTTTATCAAGCCAGGCTTCTCCTGACTAAAACTAGTATGTGTGAATGCTTTCCAGGAAAAAAATAAATAAATATAGTAGGAAAAATGAAATGGTACCCAATGTAACAGTGATCTGAACAATTCTTCCCTGCAAAGAACCTGTGAGAAACCACCCCGTATGCAGATGATGTACAAGTGGAGGGTGTTCAGACAGCTGTGATCTGAGCAGAGTGAGAAAGAAGAACAGGATAGATTTCTGCCCTCTCAACCCAAAATAGTCAAAAGAGTCTGCCAATGGCATAAGAGAAGTATTAATACTCTATTTTACAGATAGGGAACACAGGGTAAGATATAAACTTCTTACACATTTAAGTTTCTACTTTATCATAAGCACTATGAATAATCTCTTAAAACTACTTAAATTAAGCATGCATTTCATGTTAGCAGAATAAAGGATCCAAATGACTCACCAGAGATCGTAAAGACAACTGTGGTAGGGCTGTGAACTAAGTTCATGGCATGAGGGCACCAGACGGGAAATGAAGAGACTTGTACTTTGCTCTTGGCTGTGCCACTGACTTGCTGTGTGGCAAATCACTGCCTCTTCAGGTGACTCAGTTTCTCCCACAGGCAAATGGAAATAATGATTCACCTTTGTAAAAGTCCTCTAAGAATGATGATGGAAAATGTTATAGGAGAACAAAGTAGGAATTCCATCCCAGTGCTTTCCCCACCCCATCCTTTGTCCTCTACTTGCTGGATTTTTTGGAGAATGATACCTTTTATTACTGTGAATGGTATCCTTGTTAGAGATAACAAAACAGCAAATTATACAGAATTAAATGCAGGGTGACTACTATTATTTGCTATAAACAAACAAAAGGTGTTCTGCAAGAAAATTCTCTATGTTGCAGTCAGTCAGCCAAAAAATAGAATGCCAGTTGGCTACTCAGTCCAGAGGGGAAAATGGTATGTAACTATGTGATTTAAAAAGGTGTCATAATACAATCAGAAACAAGGTAGATGGATGTTATTACGCCCTTAGAGTTGTGTTGAAACAGGCAGGGATAGAAGAGCTGAATGAGACAATGTTAGATCATGAAAGGAAGACTTTTTAAAGCCAACAACTTTGTTAACAGCAGAAACAAGAAAACACATTGCAGTAGAGGTAAGGTGCTAGAAGAGGACAAAAAGGGGTGCAGGCCTTGCATTGTGGGTTTGTGGCCAGGGAAACTGAGTTAACCCTGCTACAAACTCACTAAGCAACATGGGGAAAATGAGCAAACCAAATATCTCAATGAGCCTTTTGCAATGTGTTCATTATTTTCTAAATGTCCAAGTTCAGATGTATACAAGACCAATTTTTAGAAATGTTGATCTTGCCAGATCTAAAAGAAATTAAATGGAAAATCATCCAATAAAATATAGGAGGGAAACTCTTCCAGCAAAAAACTATAATAGTCATTATTAATTACTCATATGCAAACTTTCAAAATCATACATGCACATTTTCAACTTAGTGTACATCTGCTATTTGTTATAACCATATGACAATCCACAATCAGACAATTAGCCAGCTGTATCTGAGCTAGCTATGTTGATCAAGATGGTACCTTCAAATTAATGATGAAATCTTCATTTTACATGTGCAACTGAACATGTGCAATTTAGAAATGATGCTTCAATTTTTTATTTTTATTTTTCTTTAATAAAATATTTTAAACTCTCTGGCATTGAGAATATTGTGCAATCTCAGTAAAAACAACATCCAATAGGTCTTAAACATAATTTTATTTTTGATCTTACCTGGACAAATTTTCAAAGCTCCTTTATAAATCCTAAGCTCAAGAGCAACTGCATGCCCATTCTCAGATACATCTGGATCTATTTTGATCTTGTGAAAGAATATAAATATAAGTTTAAAACCAAATTGTTCCATGAAATCTGTAAGCACTTCAATTGCTTCCATAAATTTTGCATGACACTGTGACATTTACTTTGTGCTATTGTCTTGTAATTCAGTTTTAGCTTTCTTTTATAACGTATCTTTGCTTTCCATTGCCTTTTTTACTAACTCTCTGGAGCATCTCCTATTTCAGTTTTCATTTACTGAAGCCATGCTTTAGGACATATTACATTTACCAGTTAAGTATTTTTTGCATCATTTTACATCATTCATATTGACATTGTGTTGGCTGTACAAGACCCCTCATCCATTTTGTTAACTGTAGAATTCTGGGCCCTTCTAAAGGGCTTATTTGCAGTTGTTATGATTTTCTGAAGAACCCATCCCAGACAAAAGTCACTACAGACACATTACAGATACATACACATTTCAACAGTTTTCTTATCCACCTGTTGCACTCAGAATTTGCATCTAACTTCCAGCTACTTCACAATCTCACATTATTTCTTCTCCTTTTGACATCTGGTAGTGCCGTAGTACAGTGTCTGATATAATGAATGGGTTGCTTACTTCAGGTGCTGCCTGTGTCATTTGGAACCAAAAAGGCTCTTGCTTGCTCTCTGCAGTCGGCCACTTGTGTGAAAATATTTCTGAGTCCTGTCTATTGAGCAAACTTCCTTCTTTGGGAATTAAAATGATAAAAAATCCTGGTGTTGAGCTCTCTAAGCAGTATAGTCCTCTTGTACGTCACTCAGGCACCTGTTCTCACTACCTGCCCTCAACACAACCCAAAAGTCTTCTGCAATGCCTACTGACTTCAGCAAAAAAAACATCACCAGCCTTCTGCAGAGGTTCAGTAGTCCATTATTTTCTCAGAATACCCTATTTTAATTAGATAATTTTCAGATGTGTCATTGAGTAAATATTGAAGAACATTAATGTGATTTAAAAGTTTTGTAATTATGTTTAATGCCAAGGATGTCATGTTCTCTGACTGATTGGATCCGTTTGCACTTTTTGAATTTGCTGACACCCCAGTATTCTACGTCTGCTACTGCATTTCTTCCCTTGGCTTATTTCCCTGGGTGTCAAGATCACAACCCTTGGCATTCAGTTCCCCAGCTCCTTTACCTTCATTAGTAAGGGGACTGAAAAGCCTTTGCCCTCAGCCCAGATGTCTGGGTTCTCTGTTCCCTCATGAAAAATGTTCCCTTCCCACATGAAAACCCCCTCTTAGTCTTTCTCCCACTAAATGATGCTGCAGCTGAAAATTGCTGAAGGTTTTATTCCTTCAGGTGGGAGAAATTAAGCTTAGCAAGTGCTAGAAACTCTACAAGATAGAAAACAGAAAGTGAGACTTGAATTCCCGGGCAACAGAGAAATTAAGACTTTTGTGGCAGAAAATAGTTTGCTGGGGAAGGAATATTCCACAGCTAGAAAATGTCAGAGACCCTAATGATAAGTTCATCATTTTCATGATGTAATTCTCTGCTGCTTCAGACCACCTCACTGTCTCAATTTTTTCCTCCAACTAGCTTTGTCTATAGCTCAAGACACTTCACTTATTTCTGAGCGATGTTATGTTATACAGCTCCCCTCCTATTGGGACACATCACTAAACCTTTGCCTGCATGCCAGGTAAGCAGAACTGCCGTATGTCCCATCTTCTGCTAACACATGGATCTTGAATGGAGCTCCTAGAAAACACTCCTTCCAGGTTTCTCATTTGTGTGCTCCCACCTCTCTGGCTGCATGGTAGGAAAGAAGCAGAACTAAGGAACCTATGTGTTTTTATTTCAAGAAGAAAAGCAACTGTATTTTCTGTTCTGCAAAAACATGGCCAAAAAGAAGAAGAAGAAAAAAAAAAAAGTGACAGGAAAGAAAAGGCTGAGAGATTGGCAGCTCTCTACCCTGTCACACTTAAATACATCCTTAAATGTACATGAAGTCCAGGATACAGGCAGTCTCACTCCAAGCATTTGATGTTGTCTACATCAGTCAACAAGGGGAAACTGACTGATGGCATCTACCTGTACTTCTGTAAGGCCTTTGACGTGGTCCCACATAACATCATGATCTCTAAATTGAAGAGACGTGGATTTTAAGCATGGATTTTAAGCATTCAGGGGATAAAGAAGGAATTGGCTGAATGGCTGCACCCAGAGAGTAGTGGTCAACGGCTCTATGTCCAGGTGGAGGCCAGTGACAAGCAGCGTCCCTGAGGGGTCTGTCCTGGGACTGGCACTGTTTAATATCTTTATCAATGATATAGACAGTGAGATCGAGTGCACCCTCAGCAAGTCTGCGGATGACACCATGTTAATTGGTGCAGTTAATACACCAGAAGGAAGGGATGCCATCCAAACGGACCTGGACAAGCTTGACAATTGGGCCCATGTGAACCTAATGAGGTTCAACAAATCCAAATGCAAGGTGCTGCACCTGGGCCAGGGCAACCCCAGACATGAGTAGAGACTGGGAGAAGAACTCATTGAGAGCATCCCTGAAGAGAAGTACTTGGGGGTTCTGGTGGACAAAAGCTCAATATGAGCCAGCAGTGTGTGCTTGCAGCCCAGAAAGCTGACCGCATAGGAGTGGCCAGCAAGTCAAGGGAGGTGATTGTGCCCCTCTGCTCTGCCCTTGTGAGGCCCCACCTGGATTACTGCATCCAGGTCTGGGGCCTTCAGCACAAGAAGGATGAGTATCTGTTATAGTGGGTCCAGAGGAGGGCCACGAAGTTGATCAGAGGGCTGGAGCAACTCTGCTGTGAAGACAGGCTGAGAGAGCTTGGGATGTTCATCCTGGAGAAGAGAAGGCTCCGGGGAGACCTCATGGAAGATTTTCAATACTTGAAGGGGTATTATGAAAAAGATGGTGAACAACTTTTTGCTCTGGCAGATATTGATAGGACAGGGAGTAATGGCTTAAAACTAAAATAGGGTAGGTCTAGATTAGATATAAGGAAGTAATTATTTACTGTGAGGTATGGCAACTGTAACAGGCTGCCCAGAGAAGCTGCGGATGCCCCATCCCTGGAGGTGTTCAAGGCCAGGCTAGATGGGGCTTTGGGCAATTTGATCTGGTGGGAGGTGTCCCTGCCCATGGCAGGGGGTTGGAACTGGGTGGTCTTTAAGGTCCCTTCCATCCCAAGCCATTCCATGTTCTGTCATACTCTGATTCAGTCAGAAGAGCTGTGCAGCCTGGAGGTGAGTGGCAGCCAGGACATCATCACAGCAGCACCTGCACCCACAGTCTGTCAACATAACATACAGTGAGACCAGCATTCTGGCACCATTAGGTCAACACTAGTTTTAGTGATGCCTTTACTGAGGCCAGGATGGCACGCCACCCAGGTTTGGACCAGGAGGTTAGTGGGGCCATACAGCCCTTTCCTTAGCACTGCTTAAAGCATTGTGTATGCCCAACGTGCCATGCAGTGTATGAAGGCAGCTGGAGAATGCAGTTGAATGGCTGTGCTTTGAAAACCACATGATTTTTTGATTATTTCCTCTACCCATGCAGTCTGATGCCAGAGGGGAACATATGGCCCAAAGTATTTTTTTTTAATTCCCAATTTATAATTCCCATGTTCTTTACCACATGCAAGGCATGATTTCACACTATGGCACTTGCAATCGTTTCCATATCTAGTCTTCCCTACCACAGGGTGGACGACATACATTTTATTTTTCTGCTCCTAAGGCAGTGTCACTCTGATGGTCTTTTCAGACATCGACTAGTTTTCCAACAATGCTCCTAAAAGATTTCAATATGCTTTTTGAGTATTCTCCTGAGAAATGTTAACATCAGGATTAGTTTTAACTTGGATTTTGCAGGCACTTAGAGCTTTCTTGCTAGGCAAGTCACAGGCCACTTGACCACTTATCAAGGATGCTAGTATGATCTCCTGGTTGCAGAAGCTGAGCTTTTAATCTCCAGTGTATGACATGTGCATCAAACGCCTTGTGGGCAGCCACATTCAGCAACAAATTGTACAGCCTCATACATTTCATTCCTTTCCTGTGAACAATATTTATTAAATCTGCCCATTATCTCCTCCACTATATGTAGCTGTTATACTCTCTGAAGGTGATGTTGCAAATAAAGTAAGGTTCAAAATAGACATTTTTTCTTTTGGTACAATACAATAAACATCTTGCAAAGGATGAACCACTGTCAGTAGCTAATGTTCTTTGCCATTTCTAAGGTAGAAACTTAATTGCAGCCACAATTTTCCCCTTCTTCCTTTTAATTTTATATTTATTTTTTTACTTTGCTAAGATCCTTTGATTTTCTCTCTAAAACTGTATTAAATTCAGCATTGCTTAGCACAAAACGCTGCTCTCTAGTGTGGAAAAAATAAATCCCAGTACCTCTCTGTATGATCGAAGGAGGCTATTTGTCCCAAACAGACTTAAGCAACTGGGACTGTCAAAAAAGAGTTAAAATACAGTTAGTTTATGCAGAAAAAGATTAACAAACAGTATTAGCAACCTCAGAAAACCCCAAATCTAACATAGACTGAATTACTACTGTTTGCATCTCGTGACAGATTGATTTTTTACCTGAGAAGGTGCAATCTGACTGAAATTCCCCTGCATTTGGGACATCTGTAATGTCTCATATGTATATATATTTCTGGTATGTAATAATATGTGAGAACAGACTGTACCATCTGTCACAGGCAGGACATTTAGAGGGTATATCAAGGGTGTATATAGACAGAGGGTATATATCAGAGGGTATATATTTAGAGGGTGTATTCTCACTGTGGGAGAGGGAGAAGTAGCTGGAGTTTGGTAACACGCAGAACACCAAGAAACAGAGAGGAGCAGGGTTAGGGGACTTTGGTTTCCTTAGTCTTCAAAAACATCTGGTTTCCTTAGCCTCTACAAAACGGGGAGAGGATCTCCCCTTCGTCCTGGAAAAGCCAGATGAACTCTGGAAGCGATCCTGCTCGAGGCCAGGCCTAACGGCGGGCCTGCAGCAGCCACAGCGCTTCCCAGGCTGGGCCGGATCCTGGCTCCCCCTAGTGCCTTCCTTCAGGGCTACAGGGTAGCCTTCGATTAAATAATAATAATAATAATAATAATAATAATAATAATTATTATTATTATTATTATTATTATTATTATTATTATTGTTATTATTATTATTATTATTATTTCTGCTTTGTGCCCCCTCAGAAATACACCCTGGTAAGCAGAACGACAGGGTAAAGGATACGGGATTTCTCCTTCTTCCCCAGAACGGGTGGCGATCATCAAACAAATTTGCTCATCTAGATTTGAGAAATCTGAAATAGTTGAAAGCAGAATTGCATAGAAATGATTTGTAAACATGCGATAAAACTGAAAACAAAAGTTCTACATCTCTTTGATTATGATGACTTTGGTCTGATAGTTTCAAAACAAAGGTTCACATCTCAGTCAAACACAAATCAGTTTCAGAAATAGAACCTGAAACTTGAGGCAAAGGTAGAAGTCATGTCACCAGGAGAAGGAGCTGGGAACCAAAGCCTCCAGGCTGATAGCTGTGCTCAATTTTCGAATGAATTGATAAAATAGTGTACGCTGTTCCTTCAAAATGAAGCCACTAAAGTCTAAACTTGGAACAATCTATTAAAATAATGAGATCACCATAACAAATCATTAGTTTAAAGTAGTGTGTTTTGCTACTTAAGTTTAAAAGAAAGTTAGATCTCCCTTTTAAAATTTGAGAAAAGGCACACAAGTTATAGGAAGCATGCAAAACATCACAAATCCAACAATAAGAAAACTTTTAAAACTCCCTGAGTGGAGACTGTGCATGTAACACACGTTCATGCGTGTTAATAATACAATAGCATAAAACAAAAAATGCCTATTTGATACTTTATCTTATCCTAACTCTTCTTAAGCCTGTCCTGATCTCTGCTATGCTATCAATTTTAAAGACATAATTATATGTTTTCAAACCATCTCCAGGATTACCTGCCTGGATTCTGAGATTCTGCAGAGGAGACTGAGGATCTGAAGCCAGGCACCAAGAAATGAAGAACAAGAATTGGTCACCTGGGAAAAATAATTCAGTAACTTGCTTATTGCCTCCTAGGAACAAAACAGAAACAAGAACAAGGCTGCCTGTCTCTTCAACAATTAAATGATCACTTTTATTCCTGTCTCATATGCTATACACTTTTAAAGTTCAGCAGCAGATGAAGCAATGGCTCTAAAAATTATTGTCATCTTCAAGTGAAGTGAACCCAGTGAAGGCTGAGCACTTCTGAAAATCCTGCTGCAATTAGGTATCTTTCTCCTTACTGAAATTATGCAGATGTTAGTTATTACCTACCGATGTTCACCACAAAGAAACAAACAAGTACAGATGTATTTACCATTTCTGCACATCTGAGGGGAAGCAGCATGTATAATTTGAGGGATGAAAATTATCACCTCGGGCTGTATTTATGCCCATTACTATTATTATTTATGCCCTTTTCTCTTTTTATGAATCATCAGTGATGATCAAAGGGCATCAGGCACTGACTTGCATATCCTTCCCTCGACGTATCATCATTCAAACCATCTCTTCATTCATTCCAGGGCTGTCATCAGGGGGATGCTGTCAGCTGCAATGAAGATCAGAGTGGGCCACAAATACACCATAGATGCATTCCTATGCAAGTGAGTAGGACTTGCAGCCACATTCACAAAATAGTTCTCTTTTCATGTATGTTTCCCACGTCACTAAACAAAGAACCACAGAAAATTAGCTTTCCCAAGGATATACCCATCTGCTATCCACAGGGTCCTGGGCTCAGTTAAAAGGCAAAAAATGGAATGAGAATTAGGAGAATGGGGCATTTATACAAGGAATCAAGAAGAAAATCAAGATCTAGATCTTTGCATTGCAATGCAAGCTTTGCAAGCTGTATCCCTGATGAATGTCCCTGTGGTGCTAAAAGGAAAGCAGCCCAGGGGAGCAGGCAGTGCCCTGCAGCGGCCCGGCCCCTGCACTGAGCCTTGCAGGTGCAGCTGGAGAAGGGGTGCACAGGGTGCAAGCACACGGGCTCGCACGCTCTGCAGGCACAGATACATACCCACCGAGCAATGTTTCAGTCAGCATCGTTTATTTCTGCAGAATACTAGCAGATCGCTGTGGCATTTTCTATGTGGGAGAGTGTGTCGTTACCGCTGCATTTGCAGAGATGATGCTGTCCCAGGACTGTTACTTGCCAATCAAATTCCCTTCCTTTGCCAGATCTCAAGGAAACCCCTTTAAGTGATAAATAACAACACAATGCACTGCATTAGAATATATAAAATCTTCCTATATTGAGGTCCTATTTTAAGCTCTTCCTGAAAGTTTTATTGTTCAGATATAATTTTTCTTCACTATTTTCCTCTGTAACTGCAAACTTAACATTGCTTGTGCATTTTGAAGATATAAAAAAGGAAAGTTACTTGATTAAAAAATAAATAAATCTATCTGGGAGCACAAGATCAAATCCATTAGTAGTAATATTTCTGAAATAATTAATAGCTGTTCACCTGTAGATATCGAAGAACTCTGTGTGACAGAAATTCATGTAGTGTGGGCTTTTCTCCTTTCCTTTCCTTTCCTTTCCTTTCCTTTCCTTTCCTTTCCTTTCCTTTCCTTTCCTTTCCTTTCCTTTCCTTTCCTTTCCTTTCCTTTCCTTTCCTTTCCTTTCCTTTCCTTTCCTTTCCTTTCCTT
>CM021765.1:35733050-35788856 GCA_011076525.1 Nettapus auritus | reverse complement strand
CCCCCCCCCCCCCCCCCCCCAAAAAATAAATATGCATAGGAATATGCTGGGGAAATGCCTTTGGTCTGGCAGTGCTTCTGGTCACAGAAGCACAAGTATCAGGAGGTAAGGGAGCATGTAGTCCTCAGGGCCAATACACGATGCAATGAGATCTGTCTTTGCTGGAAAAACTGGGTTACTTCTGTGCAAAACGTTATTTATAACCATGAGTAAAGGAAAAAAGATACCCACCTCTCAGGGAGAGAGGATATATGCCATCAGTATATTTTCCACCATCATTTCCATATTTTGAAGTGGAGCTTAGGAAAGAGGTATAATTACGGCTCCTGGAGGCTAATTCTGATCTCAGCAATGTGACTACCTTACTTGGGATTACCTTATATTGCTGAGATGTAACCTATGAAGATAAAAAGGAATACCAGTTATGCCAGGAGAATTTTTGTTTCTTTGACCTGAAGAAAGCTAATAAACTACATATTTAAAGACAGCATTGTTACAATAGGGTGCTCCTTTCAAACATTACTGTTTGCTTGATAAACTAAAAGAAAGCAAAGAACAGAGAATTTCAAAACAAATAATTCTTCAAAGGAAATTTTTTTCAAAGAGACTGCCAAACTTTTTGTAAATATCTTATTCATACCCAGTGATTACAGTGATGCTTTCCAGCTTAAGAAGTGCCTAATACTCACAGCTCATTATTTTTCCTAATGAAAGTATGACTGGTCTGTATGGTCTGGAATTTTGGTCAAGGCAATCGCATAAACTTGCACACCTGGGATTTACAGTAGTATCTTCCCTGGATTTCCAGTAGTACCTTTACTGAATTTTCATGTCACCAAACAGAGGAAATACTTTGTTTTCTGACCTCTGTACCAAAATTTCAATGTGGAATGTGAAGATGTTTACATACTGTGAGCATGATTTTTAGACAGGGGGCTCGCCTATTGAGAACACAGCTCCAAACCTTTAATATTTAGATTCTGTTCAGCTGTGGTATTTTGCATCTCAGTGTTGTAGACATGCCACCAGGGATCAAAGTAATGCTGTAGAGATCCCACTTCACTTAGTAAAGCAGGCATGTGCCAGCCATCTGTTGTATCTGCTGATCGAAACCAGCAGTAAAGTTTCTCAAAGTTTGGCCAAGAAGTAAAGGGGGATTTATTGCTCAGCAGAGATGAGTTACAAGGCACCTTGTAGCGTAAGCTACATCTGGTTTCCATAGTAATTTACATGGTATATGTGTAAACTACACAATTACTCTTTTTACACAGCAGTATAAAGCTGTGTTAAATAAACTGTTCTTCAAGATTCCCATTGTTTATCCTTTCTATAAATATTCTAATACATTTTTAACAAAAAAGCTTAAGTAATAAAATATTTTCACTACTTTTACAGTAGTAGTTGTGCTGTACAACACAACTGTTGAAAAGCACTGGAACTAACAGGGCACCCCGAGGCTTCAAGACTGTATTTTGTGAATATGTACAAATTTGTCTCCCCATATTGCTAACAGTTTTTCTGAAATATAAAATCCATGATGTTTGGCTTTCATCTCCTTTATGGAAATGAAAATGTTTTCTGTCAACATCACCTCTCTTTTAGAGGCAATTTCTTAAGTATGTTTTTAGTAGTCTGAAGTTAATGCCATTACAAGTAATGCCATGGAATTAAAAGAACAAACTAACCATAATGAAAACTAACTGGAAGAATTTCTTAATGTATTTACTTCTATTGGTATCAGGCTTCCCATGGAGTTTTTTGGTGTAGCTCGACTTTGGAACGAGCATGAATGACTTGCTTCTAGCAAAGTGACCTATGTACATATAAATATACGAAACCACCTTCTTCTTAGTCCATGCACAGATGTGAGGGATATGGTTGATCCAGAGCTTTCAAAGCAGTGTACTAAGTACTTGCATCAAGTTGAATTTAGCTTTCACTATTGCGTACCTTCACTGAACGCAGCAATGAGTGGCCAAAGTCCTCCCAGTTTTCATTTTAACGTAGCTGAAATCTGCTTTCACTGTTATAAAAGTAATGGAAACTAGTTGTCTAAGAGGAGCCTTTGGTGTGGAAACTGGATGCAGGTTTGGGTGTAGGGAGACTGGGTTTTTTGACTGTTGTGTTGTGGCCTGGCTGGGAAGAGATATGTGCAGAGACAAACACCTTGTACAACTTCATATGTGCTCTGTGAAACATTGATTTTCCTTTTGCTTTGAATGTGACCATTTCTTTGAGTGTCATTGTGAAAATCCCTTTAGAAACCCAGCTAGGCAGTACTGACCAGGCTGTTCCTATATACTTGCTGAGATCTTAGTGGACCCTGAAGACGCATTGCTCTGTCTTCCCTAGATGTCATGTTGAGCTGTGTGTCTACGGTTTGTGCCCTTTTCACTAGCAGCAATGTCACTTAGCTCTCCAAGGCCCTGTTGGAGCCTTATGCAAAAATTGGCGTTATTCTTGACATGTTCCTCTAACACCAAGTTTTGTCCCAACAAGTGGGATCTCTGCAGTATAATATTGAGTACCTCCAAACTCTTAGGTTACACCACCTGGTTCATACAGTTTGTCACTATTCTCCACCCTGTCCCCCACCCCCAAAAAGTTCTGTTAATGACTTTTCAGTTTGAAACAACCCCTTAAGCTTCATAAAGTAAAGCTCTAGTGTAGGAATTTAGCAGAGTTTTCCTCCATGAGCACAATTTCAAAACATTCATTTAGCTTTTTCACACTTGTCTTTTTCAGTGAGGTTTTATTTGCACCGTCTTCTGCTGTCAGCCCCATTGACTTGACAGTGGTCTGCTCTGAAGAACTTCAAAACAATTTTATTAGCATTTTGAAAGCTTTCAAGAAAATATATCCCTAAACATTTTTTTATTTACATCATTGTGGTTTTACATTTAGCTTGCCAAGATTTGTTTATTTATCTCCCTTTTTCATTCAAATTCCACTTTTTGAAAGATGCTATTTGATTTCTATTAGTCTCTTTTATTCAACCTCTCTGTTCAACCATATTGGATTTTTTTGTTTAGTTGTTTTTGTTTGTTTGTTTCTTTTTTAAGGTTCAGGGAACTGAAACTGTTTATTTGTGGCCAAACTCTTCACTACATCAGAATGCAACCCAGACATAGTGGAAAACACAGTCACCCAAAGCGCACAGAAAAGAACAACAGCAAAGACAGTTGCATTGCAATCCTTAGTTTTTTGTAACAAATCAAAAAGCGTCCTTTGCAATGAATGATGTGTATAAAGTTCAGTAGATATCTGGGGATGTGGGTGTACATTTCAGTAAAAGCAAAGATAGTTTTATTGGTATTTTCTGTTACGTAAGTGCCTTTTTTGAAAATTGTGAGGTAAATTGAAAAAAACACAAAATCAATCACATTTTGGATAAGTTTCTAAATGTGTGGTTAACTTCACATTTTTTCCCTTCTCTTTGGTTTGTGGAAACTGACATTTTGAAATCTCAGTTGTAATTAACTGTGATTGTAATAAAATGTATGTAACAATGTAATGAAAGACTGCCTCTTCCCATATAAAATATTTTTCAGACCCATGCAACAAAAAGCATGTGGGCTATCTGTGACAATTTAGGCTGAGCCAGCTGTGTCAAGTAACAGAAGCCCAGTTCAGTGAGTACAGAGGCATTGAGGTTAGACGCATTTTCCCCTTGAGTAGCACCTTAACAGCTAATGTGTGCTAGCTGACAGTCCTACAAGGCCTCTGGCTGTGGCACTGGCCCTCGCAGCCTCTAATGAGACCTGGCAGACTGGAGAAGAACCTGATGAAGAGCCACCTCTTTCCTTACACTTATTTCATAGAAGAAAGAGCTAAAATAAGCAAAACCAGTCATGTTTTCAAATTTCTGCAGGGCATGAGCCCATGCATTCAAGTCCCTTTGCTGGGCTCTCTCCAGTATGTCCATGTCTCTCTTGTACTGGGGAGCCCAGGCCTGGACCCAGCACTACAGATGTGCCTCACCAAAACTGAGTAGAGGAGAAGAATTGTGAGAAGAAGAATTTGTGAGGAGAAGAATTTGTGAATCTTCTTGCTGGTAATAGTGTTCCTAATGCAGCCCAGGAAGCTGTAGGCCATCTTTGCCCCAAGGGCACACACAAGGTTGCTGGCTCATGGCCATCTTGATGTCCATCAGGACCCCCAGGTTCTTTTCTAGCAAACTGTTTCACAGCTGGTTAGCCCTTAGTGTGTACTGGTGCATGGGGTTGTCCCTCCCCAGGTGCAGGATTTTGCATTTCCCCTTGTTAATTTTTTGAAATTCCTGCCAGCCCATTTCTCCACGTTGTCAAGGTCCCTCTGGCGCATTCTGGCGCATCAGCCGCTCCTCTCAGTTTTTTGTCGTCTGCAGGCTTGCTGAGGGTGCTCTCTGTCACAGCATACTGGTCACTAATGAAGACCTTAAACAGTATGGGATCTGGTATGAACCCTTGAATGCACCACTACTAACTGGTCTCCGGCTGGACTTCACACCGCTGATCACAACCCTCTGAGCCAAGCAACGCAGCAGTCCACCTCATGGTTCACCTACAGAAATCCTACTTTTTCACTTCTCCTTGAAGGTGTTGTGGGAGGCTGTGTTGAAAGCCTTCCTAAAGTCAAGACAAACAAAATGCACTGCTCTCCTCCCATGCACCAAGCCAGACATTAACACAGCCTGGGCCAGGCACTAACACAAAACTGAGACTGCCTTGTACAATCACTGCAAAGCAGCAAACGAAAATCTGCCTCAAAAACTATTACAAATTAAGCAAAGACATACTGTTGTATGGAGGCACTGAGAAGACTTTATATATCTATAATATCCAAAATCCACCATAGTATGTGCTTATTTGAAGTTGATTCACAGGAGACCACTTAGCTACACAGGAATGCTGAGAAGGAGTTATCCTGACAAGTCTGCCTGACTTGGAGAAGAGACACTTGGGGTATAGAAATGCCTTAGTAAAGGCTTACAAAGATTTGAGGTGGATTTGTTTCAACTGAACAAGAAAAACCCTAGTTTTTTTTTCCATCTATGTATGAAAGTGTGCTTTGTTTTGTAACTGACTGGTGGAACCCAGCCTGTTTGGCCATACAAGGAGAAGTGGGCAATTACCTTCCAGCTGCTCCAGCACTTGCTGCCATCACTGCCAAATACTTCAATCAATAACTTAGAGACCAAACATTGCTTTCAGAACTGCACCCACAAATCCTCTGAAGTTGCCCCTTAGCCTGGATAAAGAGCTACCTCAACCTAGCCGATGCTAAAGGAAATAAATATGCCTGACATCAAACCTGGCAATCTCCCAGCCTCAGGTTTTGGCCCAGCACCAGGGAAAATAAATTCGCCAAACAGCAGCCCACTAATGAGAAGACCTGTCACCAGGTCTGAACGCTCAGGCAGAGAGACCAGTAGCTAGAGCAGCAGAGCCAGCCCTTGAAGCGATGGCTGGCCAGAGGAGGAGAGGGCATGCTTTTGGACCATCCTGGCCATCAGAACAGAGAACCACTTCACAGCTTTCAGTCCTGCGATTATGAACCTGTTTTCATGAGGAAGGCATGGGGAGATCACCATCTTTTGATGAGCAGGAGAAGATAGGCTCTACCTGCAGGGAACCTACTTGCTCACTGCAATCCACCTACTTGCTCTCAGCTTGCAAATGTGTGAATATTGATATAGTCAATGGGAATCTGAGACTAAAAACCACATAAGCAAATAATCAAGTCCACTGAACAGCTTCAGTAAGGAGTACAAGTACCACCTTCAGTCTGTTCCTTTTAAACTTCAGTAAACACTGCTCTCATTTTTCCAGGTTTGAGCCTTAGCCAGTTCTCTTTCTTGCAGAGGTTCTGGGAAATAAATCGAACTGTTGAAACAGAGTCCATTTGAGTGACCAGGCTGAACCAAATTTATTTTTTCCTTGTGAAGCCACACGTATGTTGAATAGCTGCAAGCAGCTACGTGCCTGCAGGATTCAAGGCAGGGACCTTCAGAGAGAACAGACAGGTGGCACACAGAGCACATCAAGATCTGTCAGAGAGAAAGGAGAGGTGAAATACAGTTATCTGGAGCTGTAATCACAAGCAACAGATTATATGCATAGTCATAGCAAGAGCTGGGAAATAATGTACTAGCAGGGCATGTTGCTCATTGATATATATATATATATATTTATATATCATATATATATATATGGTGCTGTTTTATTTTTTTCCCCTTCCTTTTCATTTTGCACAGGAACATTTATTCAAATTGAGTACGCCTGATCAGATTTCTGCATTGGCAAGGGAACACAGCTGAAAGCTTAGAACCTAACACATTGCTCCCTTCCAGTCAGAGCTGTGATGTGCTGGTGGTAGGTACAGGGTGCAGAAGCTTGCACAATCCCTCCCAGACAGAAAGCATCACATCAGGAACCACCAGGGTTTCACTATTTCATTTGATGTAACAACGGCATTCTTTTGATGGGACGAAGTCTGCGTTATCCTGCCCACTGATGCAGTTCACATTTGAATCATGTCAGTGTGAATACGCTGCTTACTTAGTGGACCCTTCAAAATTGTGCTGCTGAACATCTGCAGTCAGGTAAACTTCATCACTTATACAGTTGGTGCCATGCTGCCACTGTTACTGTGGTTTGTTCAGACAGCAATTAAGTGAAACCTCACAGTGTAATTGCAATGTTTAAAACATTTCTAAGCATTTAACTTGTTTATATAAGAGCTTTATTCATCCAAAAGTGAGTTTTTCTCATCCTGTAAAATATAATTCATTAGTACAAGTTCAATCACTTAAGTTAATGGGGAAATATTTAAAAGGATGAGAAATCCTAAAGTTTGCTGGCAGGGTGTGTGGTTACCTGAAGGCATAGAGCTTGAAGCATCTGCAATCTTATGAAATCTGTTTACCTCTTTCCATCCCTAACATTTCTCAAACAGAAATTTCTGTCTCTGGTTTTATACACCTTCCTTGTCCCTGTGCACAAAGGCTGGGATAACTGCAGTAAGGTCTTTGCCCCCTTCTTGGATTAGAGCAGGGGATGGGGCTTAGCCAGGTTCTTCCCCAGGCCAGAGGGCTCATGAAGAGAGGAAAGTAGAGGGCAAATTTTGTGAGAGAAACAAAGGGACAGCCATTATCCTTCTGTGAAAATGACATTGTGACTTTCTTCCCTCTCTGATTCTTTTATAACCAATCTAATCAAAACAGAAGAAGATCCCCAAACTAATCCTCTTTGGTCTGAGGAGAGAGTTGTGTGAGTCTCCTGCATGGGTTGTGTCTGGTTGGTTATTCCTTCCCAGGAGAGAGGAAAATGGAGGAAGCTGCCAATCCAGAGAAGTTTTCCTAAGCATGGTGAGACAGAGAAAGGTGGGCTGCAGCTTCTCTTACAGTCTGAGCAGAGTTTATTGAACTGATACTGGATTATGAGAGTTTGCACCACTGTTTCACACATTAATATCACAGGTAATTCAGAGGGTCTAGTAAAGGTGTGCTTAAATTAATTCCTATTGTAAAATATAAGATATATTTCTGGCAAGCACAAGATGAGCTGTTGAGCACTCCCAATGCATAGGAAGTATTTGAAAATATTCCTCTGTAAAAGAAAAAAAAAAGAAAAGAAAAGAAAAGAAAAGAAAAGAAAAGAAAAGAAAAGAAAAGAAGAAAAGAAAAGCCTTGGATTAAAATTTGTACCACCCACCTATTGAACACTCACTCATTAACTAAACACATCTACATATCTTTCAGTATAACGTGGAAAATATACCTTTCCACTGAGGTGTGTTTTTCACCTGCTGTCTTTTAGAGTACATTAATAGCCTGCAGTTAAACCATCATATATCTGAAAACAAATTTCTATTACTTCAAAAAATCTGTATTTGAAAATGTGGGTGGCTATTTGCATATGACCAACATGGTTTGGGTTTGAGGGTTTTCTACCATACACATTTCCCCAAAAAACATTTCCAACAAATGTTGTGTTCAGCAGGATGCAGCATCCCAGTTTCTGCCACCTCTGGTTCTTATGCATCTCAGTTTGTTAGATACAGCCAAAAGGTTACAGCAGCAAGCTATTAAATTAAGGTAGTCAGCCTCTGTGTGCAAGCATATTTTCCCTAGACCTCTTCATGTCTTGTACTGCACAGCGTGCAACCGTGTGGTTTGCTGTGTATCTGCATATTAATGCATCCGGTTGCCTTAATGGGACAGACTTTCAAAGGCTACTCAGCATTTATAACAGCCACTTGCTCTGAGGAAACCTGCAGGACTTCAGCATCAGGTCTTTGGCTTTGTAAGATGCTCGGTATTAGAAGAAGCTGAACAATGTTATGTGTCTTAATTGAGAAGTAGTATGGGATCATATACTTAATGAGGTTTTCATGTCCTGTAAAAACAAGGAGACAGTGTTAAGTCTGTGCAAACAGCATTGTTCACTGGTATTTCCTGAATTTTGACTGTTTAACTGGATACTATGAGAATTCTCTAAACTTTCTTTTATTAACACAAGCAGTTTAGGAAAAAAAAAAAAAAGCTTTGTTTCTCAGAGCCTTACAAGTTTGCAAATAGTTTGCATGTTCCATAAACTCAATCCCATTGTTGAGACAGCCACACATCCACGCATCCTTCCCTCCTCACTGGGAGAGGAGCACAGAGAGGAGCTCCATCCTTCCCTGGGCACCCTGGAGCAGAGCTGGGGAGCTGCTCCTGGGGCCTCTCGCTCCAAGCTGTGCTTGCCTGGTCCTCCTCTGGTACGTCTGAGGAGATCCACATGAGGGAGCCCATATGCTGTGTGCACCACCGAAACTGAAAAGGCTGCAGGAGTGTCAGGCTCTCTTGATCCAGTCTGCTTTGCTTGAGCAGCTCGGGAGCAAAAGCATCAGAGCACAGGCCTTACCTTTGCACTAAAACAGCCAAGACAGGCCATGCACACCCTGTATGATCACAAAAGCCTCCTGGTGCAGCATACGAGTCCATTCTCTTCTGTAACTCTCTGGGCAACATTTCCAAAGCTGTGACAAGACAGCCACGTGAAAGCAGATGTGCAGCCTGGCCTCAATTCATCTGCTTGGCACACCTTAGTGACATGCCACAGGCAGAAAGGCATGTGAAGTACCTGGCATGTTTCTCACATTGCTGAGAGGTATGCCATTTTCCATGTAAAGAGTGCAGCTCCCCAACTGTATTTCAGGAATGTCTTCATAATCCAGTGCTGCTCCAAAGAAACCTGGAGCTTAAACCTCAAGCTTAAAAGCATGACAAACATGAGTCAACTTGCATCATTCCCAGTGCTTAACTTCATGAGCAGTAGTAAGATCACATTTCTGGGGGTGGAATCGTGTGTGGATTGTTCAATTTTTCATCTTGTCTGCTTGGTGGCTCTTGCAATACCATCAGGAATGTGCGTGTCCTGTTTGGGGGCCATGGTCTGATGCACTTGTTTGGTGAAACCACCTTCTATCCAATGGTTCTCATCTTAGTTTCTTCCCTAGTCCAGGATAATGAAATCTGAGGGTGTGATGAAAATATTTGACACCTGCTAATGACAAGGGAACACTCTGCCTCACTCCCAGTGTGGTTCCACAGCAGTTTCAGCCAGGCCAGCAAGCTGTGCTGGATTGTCACCTGAAAATGCTGCTCTATATCCACCGAGCATGTAGGAAGTTGTGGATGAATTGGCTTTAAAGAAGATGCTTCATTTCACTGCTGGAAAATTCCAGGGACCGCTGTACCAAAACTCAAAAGAGTCTATCAGGCTGGTACTATAACCCAGGAATGAAGCTGTACAGACGCTGCCTGTGTAAACAGTCTGAAAGACAGAACAGTTGTGTGCAGAAACTGCTCAGGTCCTCATTTCCTACGTGGAAATATTACAGTAATATATGCCCGCAGACTGAGGTCTTATCTCAATAGACAAATTGGTTCGATTTCAGGTACACAGCAAACACACAAGGTTTTCTTTAACCTTACAAAATATCTCTGGATTTTCACAAAAAGAGGCATTTATAATCCATGTGGCAGATATTAAAAGAGAGCAGTGTTAGGGAAGTCTAAGAAGTGCTAACAACTAGTCAGAAAAGAGCTGATTTTTTTTCAAAACCTTTTCACCATAATTTTTAAACATTTGTTTGCTTAGGATACAATGCAAAAGACCATTATCTATGGAGCAGTAATTAAACAGCCTCACCTACAAGGTGCTGCAAACTTTCTTTCACTTAGATACCCACAAGTGAGAGCATCACACTTTGGGACCACAGAAGGACTCAAGTCCGACAGAAGCTGCTGTGAGATTTCATATTTTTTGAGAGAGCTTGTTGCTTAAATTTCGGGGGAGATATTTATGATAGAGGAGTGCCAGTTAAAGCCAAGAGCAAAACACATGGACTCAATAAAGGTCCAATTACGTGACCTGTGCTGTTTGCCACGCTTTTAACTTGTGTAAGTTATTGATTACACTTTCATGAGATCATAATCAGAGGGTTGCTCTTTGGTAATGGTGTGCTAGAGGAGCTTTATCCTCCACTTCAAAGCTGTCCTGGGAGGCTTAAGAACAAACGGGTGGAAGTTTGAAGCACAGCCAAAATGAATCTGTGCGCATTATCCATGTTTACCACCATGCAGGAAGAGGCTTAGCCTATTCTTCGGCTGTGAACTTTCTCTCATCACATCAGATGAGCCACCATCTCTAAGGTTTACATTTGTGCTTTAAAAAAAAAAATCAGTTTAATTAAATTTACTGCTTGCTCAGATCTCCATCATAACTCATCTAAATACTTGTTAGTGCAATCATTTCCCTAACTGTAGAGGTTTTATTGAAATTATTTTACATTCTCTGAGAAGAATGTGACTAATTTATTAAATACAAATAAATCTATCCAAAGCCATAAAATAAATAAATACAAATAAATAAATAATACAAATAAATCTATCCAAATCTATCCAAAGACACTGCAGACAGTTTGTAATTAGGTAAAAATGCATGCCCAGTACCATCCAGCCCAGTTTTACATTTATTTTTCAAGCAGCAAGGGGAAGAAAATTACCTCACAGTTTAATCTCAGTGTATATAGAGCTGCATAGATGCATTACAGGTGAAAGTAGCAGAACTGTACAGCATTGTTTTGTTAGGATCTGATGTGATAAGACTTTATTCATTTATATTTTTCCTCTGAGGAGCAGTGATAATTTCTCCCTTTTTTATTAGCCTTAGGAAACTGGCATTTTGAACATCTCTGATCTTGAACTCTCCACTGGAGACAGCAGTGATCTTTTGTTGAATGACAAAAGAATTAATTAGGCCTTGTTGTGCCAGAGCAAGATTTAACTTTTCAGCAGAAAGGCTTTTACCAATTCGCTGGATACCACAACAGTGTGTTTCATCAGATATTTCAAGATAATGTAGACTTGTATATCTTTCACGTTTTTAATCTGAACTCTAAATACTAGTTCTTTTGGTGTAGCGCTTGCTTCTCTCCCCTTCCCCAAAGCAGAAAGATCTAATTTTCATGTGAAGGGCACAGGAGAAAACAATCTGAAGGGCACTTGTGCACCACCTACACATTCCAGCCTGGTTCGTGCTAAAAAATATCATTCCTTGATAGAGACTTTCATGATGTAATTAGCTGTGCATATTTATCAAAACCTTAATGATTTTGTCTTCTTTTAGCTTAATTTTTTAGAAAGTAACTCTGGTGAAGGTGGAATAAAATAAGCTGGGGAGAACCTTTTGTTCTTGAATAAAGCAAGATAGAGAAGGAGTAAGAAACTCCAAATCTTTCCTCAACGAGTTGCTGTCAATTTGTTGTGACTTTTTTTTTTTTTTTTTTAAGAAATCCTGCATGCTGCATGATTCTGTAGTAGTGCTCTTGTATTTACCTGGAGATTGCTGTGGATCTGTTTGTTGGTGTGCTGCTTTCCAAGGTGCCAGTCTTGGTGAACATCCACTCTGCATTCTGAGCCTCTGCCCTCCTTACTGTTACTGCACCAAGGGATTGGCTCTGACCTACCTCAAAGCCGTATTTTCATTAGCAGACTGGCAATGGGCAGGAATATGCAATAGGTGTTTCTCTGGCACTGTGTTTCAGGCAGCCTGCTTTTGCATCACATGAGGATGAGTTTCAAAGTTAACTCTGCTCAGGTATTTGTTTTTTTCTTTTCTTTTCACTGGTGTCCCATTAGAACCCCACTCTTTCTGCCAAATCAGTTTCCAGTCTCGGGTGGGTTTCAAATGACCTCTTGAAATACTAGAGTGCTGCTTCCAGAGCTCAAGGTCTAACGAGATAAAATATCTGTTCAAAATAAAGTATTTGCCCAGTTTTCCCTGTCATCCAAAGAACAGACCACTACCAGAAACTTAATTGCTAAAGGTAATCTAAATCCATTAATTTGTGTTCTCACCAAGATTCCTGACAGCAGTTTCTTCATATTACTTAACTTTAAAGAAATTCTTGTATCATTTATTGGAGGAAAGGATAATACGTTCTGCAAAAATTTCTGTCCTTCTCTGCCACATAAAGCATTCTTGGAACCTTGTGACATTATCTGCTCCTTTTGATAGCAATCAGGAAATATTTCTTTGATTGCTTTCTAAATCATTCCTTTGAAGGATCTGATCTGCTATCCACAATGACGTGACACAGGAGACATTAAGGACCAGTTAATTATCTTCAATTGACACAATCAGAGAGTTTTTGTACTATTCTTCTTATAAAATACAAAACCATTACAACCACAAGTTATCATTGTTGAAAGTTACATGTAGGGATTGTTAAAAAGTCATCTTTGTCATCATGCATAGGTTTTCCTCAGTCCTCCACAGTTTTATAACATGAAGACGCAAGGCTTATGATAGACTCTGGAGAGTCATGTGCATTTCAGCACATCAGTGTGTAACTAACACTGTAACACAGTGCATTTTTCCTTGAGATATTTCGCTCAACTCTAATTTGGGTCCTTCTTTTTTAGAAACACACACACACACACAAAAAAAAAACCCTCTGTTTTGCCTTTTGTATGCATGTCTCATTTTGTTAATTCTACTGCTTCAGTTCATTCCCATCCCCGAACAGCTTTCCAGTCCTTTACCCATAATGGAAAACTGGCAGTTGGACTGGGATTAAGGTTATCCTGTCTTATGTGTAGATTGGTTTTCACAGAGAACATTCCTGTGAGGGCTGCACATCACTTTCTCAGCAATGTTAAAGTGTGCCTCCCACTTTGGGTCTACCTCATGAGGCTGCTGGCAGGTATCTTTGAGGTCACTCTGAGGTGCAAAAAGTGGTTTCCACATTCTGGGAGGGGACCAATTTGCAGGTAAGGCCAAGCTGCCTTCTCTGGCAGAAAAACAAAACCTTGTAGGGAGACAGTTTATCTACTGTCTAAGGAGGGATCATTATGTTGTTCATTACAGCAGTGTCTAGACTGTACTGCACTAACAAAATGTGCTGCAGACATACTCATACTCTGGCCAAACTCCTTCAGTAGCCTGGTACATGCAGTACAGCTAGAGCCTTCCCCTTTGTTGAAATTCTTCTCATTTTGCTTCATGTTTCATCTTGGAACATAGAAGACCTACTTCTCTGACCTAATGCAGTTAAGATCTTGGAGAAGCAACGGTCCATGCTGTAAACACCTAACAAGCACATACATTGCCTCACTTTGTGATTTTATTTATGGCATATGCAGCTGTGAGCATCTGCTGTGTATAATCCATGCTAGAATCTTCTGGTGTGTGCATAGCCAGAAATATCCACAAATCTGGGATAAAAAGGAACTTCTTAAGTGAGTTTCTTTCTTTAAATGAAGAAAGTTGGTGTTAGGGTATATAGAACAGAATGCTCAGCAAAATGCTCAGTCTCTTCAAAACAATGAGAAGGAAACATGGTTAATTCCTTACATCTCCTTCCAAAGGTAACACATTTTTTTGTTTTGTTTTGTTTTTTCTTTGTTAGAAAGGCTGCAGATTTCATTAGGCTATTGAGCTGTGACACACAGCAGTTTAAGCTACTCTACTTGGCTTTAAAGGTACCGCCATCACTTCTAATCCTACATCTTTCATGTAAAATGAAGAAAATGTAAAGCACTTTCCTGTGAATGCTTTGATTAAACATGAAACAAAACCAAAGTGGGCACAACATGGCATTTAAGTGATGAGAAAACTATAATGCAGTAGATCTTGCCCTGAAGAAGGGAATTCTGCAGGAATTTTAAGTGTAAAGCCGAACTGCTGACAGATGTTCACTACCATACTTGTTAGAGGGCTTCGTTATATTTATAACCTTTTAAATTCCTCTGATTTATAGAAAGCGTCCACTTAAAGTCCATAAAAGTTAATCCTGACCATGGAATTATTTGCCTAGAATGAAATTTCCTGCCTTTGCTGAGGGCTTTGCCCCTGTGGGGAAGAGTTGCAGGGTGGCTGTGTGCAGCTACCTGCTGCCTCGAGGCACCAACTCCCCAGACTGCTCACACAGCAGCTGCAGGGGGCTTTCCCTCAGTTTTTTAGGGTCCTAGACAAAGTGTTCACACACAGGGAAGGAGTATTCTTCCTCAGGTGCATACTGAAGTCTAGGTAAAAACAAAAATTCTCCTACTCATATAGTGTGCAATTGTCAAGGATCAACACTTTATTGCAAACTCCAGTTCCTCCATCACCTCTGGTAACACCACTTCTCTAAGATTTAGCTTCAGTACTGAGTTTGGCCCACCAAATACGAGACACTGCACAGGCTGGCTTCAAAAACAGTCACAAGAATGTTTCTATGCAGGAAAATGGGATTGTGTTTTTTCCCCATTATCTCTCAAACAATATCTGAAGAAATTTTGTTTGCACTAGCAGGTCACTCACAATGACCACTTACAGTATGAATTGTGATAGTCACTATACAATACCCAAATGTCCAGATTTTAATTGCACAGGCCTATCTCCTCAATTAACCATCATGACTGAATTTCATGCTAGACTGAAGCATGGTAAATATTTGCTGAGAATGTGTTGTTTGCTTTTCAGTCATGATGATTAATGCAAGTTAATTGGCAATCAACTCAAATTACACCAGGACAATACTCGAGACTGGATGTGGAGATTGTGTCAAGACAAATTGCTTCCAAACTAATAGGATTTATGGCAGCCAAACCTCAGATTGGCAGGTTTGAGGAGTAAAACTACCCTCATTCACTATGCAGCCTCTCTAGACTGATTTTGTATGGTATTTTTAAGCCAAAATTTAACCAACTCAGTACAGCACACGTGAATTGCAAATATGCTCTGTAGCACGTGGCTTCATAACTTCAGAGTTGTACTAGCTGAGTCTACCTGAGGACTTGAATGTCATTTCAGGTAGTTCAGTTGTATGGACCTTTCTTCAGAAATGGTGAGAGCAGGTATCTTTAACCAGTGCAGAGAATGGTTTTCCTCCTGAGAAGCTTGTTGCTTGTGCAGCATCTCTTCCCATCTTTTTAACTCCTGCCTTAGGCATTAATTGCTGCTGTGCCTCTATTCTGGTTAAAATAATTCCTTCCTTGAAAGGCAGTAAAGATTGTAACTCATGGTAGAATCGATCCCCTTTCCCACAGTGAACTTTCTTTTTGTCTTTGTGTTTAAGCATTGTTTTTACTCCAGAAAATGGAATTCCAGTTACTTTCCTACACATCAGAGCTTTGGCTCACAGGCTGACCTGCTACAGCAGCCCAGCTAGAGTGGAAATATGGGAGTGGAGCTATTTGGTTTAGTTACCAGTTGTTGTTTACTAGAATAGTAAGTACATAATGTTTTAATATCCCAGCCTATTATGACCTGTTTTAGATATAACCAAACATCAAAGCTAACCAATGAGAAACAGACAGTGCAACATTGACTCAGTCACTGTAGTATTCTATAGATGTGTGGAGACTTATAAATATTTTTCTGAACCGAAGTTTTATTTGAAAACAAAAATGTTCACAATCTAAGACTTTATGGCTTGTTTTCATATTTTGGCATGGTATAATGTATTGGGAAAAAAAAATCTTTAATTAAAAGCAGCCTTTTGAATAGCACCCCAGACTTCAATTTTCATCTCCTGTTTTACTACTTCTCTCCATGTCCCCTCTCCCTCCCACATATGCTCCATGTGTTTAATCCATCCTTAACAACTTTCATGACTTCCTTTCCTACTGTTGCTTTGTGAGTCCTCCTCTGAGGTCTCCATGCCTACACAACACCCCCGAAGACATTGTCTGGGCAGAGTGTAGTTCCGGTGTACTGTTTGGGTCTCTTTGCTGTCCCCACAGGCTGAGTGGATGTGCTGCCAGGGCTGATTAGGAATTTGATAACAACCTTTCTAAGCAGCTTTGGAGAGCTTTGATGGTGCCACCGAAGGAGCATGGTCTCTCACACACTGACAGAGCTTCTGCTCAAGTTAGCACAGAATCACAGAAGGTCTGAGGATCACCTGAGATAAGATGATCTTGAGACAGAATAGCCTCTCTCTATATGTCAGGTGCTCCAATCTTGTAATCATCATTGTGGTTGTTCACTGGTCTCTCTCCAGTAAGTCTGTGTTTTCATGTGCTATGGAAACTGGTTATTATGAGAAGAAAAGCCTTCTGGCTAAGGACATTGACTGCCATCTCATAGATGAATTAACTGCCATTTATTGGCCCGAAGTTCTCATAACATTTTGGCTTTAATCTCTCTTTACTTAACAGTCCTAGATAAAAGGCAGATTTAACATCACTATATATTATCGATCAGTTGCTGTATGAAAATACTTATTTGAAAGTTCCCATGCTAAGGCTTCAAGTATTTTTCTGAGAGCATCAGCTAAAACTACCTATAATCTTATACATGTTTCAGGTAAACAAAAAGCCTGACTTTAGGGAAAAGGTTTGTTTCTCCTTGATCTGTGCACCTGCAGCTGAACTGTGGGAATGCCCATCTCCATTAACAGCCGTGGAAGCCTCAAGTGCCTTGCTAAGATGCAGACACCTCAGGTGCACACAGTGTGCACATCTACACTTCATATGCATGACACTAGGCAAGAGGAATCCCACTTTGCAGCAAATAGGAAGAAAGACTGGGCAGGTGACTTAACAGAGAGGCCAGGATCCTGTGGAAGGAAGCATCAGTAAGGCTGTCCAGACTCACCAATCAGTTATAGGGGGATTCTGCACACACACACACACAAAACAAAAACAAAAACAAAAACAAACAAAAAAAAAACAGCTTTAAGAATATCCCAGTGTTAATCTTTTTTTTCTGTGGTTTGATGAAAGGTGCGGGTTGTAAAAAAATGTATTCTCTGTAGTCTCTGTATAACGTATAACATTAATTCACCATATGTATGCTATTTTCCTTGCTGTTATCCAGGTATTGGATTTTACTGTATGGTCATTTGCAATTTCTGTAATGAGAAAACTATGTTTAGGTAAAGAAGCAATCATGGAAATAATTGAAACAAATCCAGTGAATGACATAATGAAAGTGTAGTATTTTTCTGCTGTAGCTTATGTGCTAAATGGTTTGCTTCCGTGACTGCAATTAAAATACGTAATGATTTCCCATGTCTTTTGTCATAGGCTGAGTACTTCTACGAGTTCCTGTCTCTGCGCTCTTTGGATAAAGGCATAATGGCTGATCCAACTATAAATATCCCTCTGCTCGGAACAGTTCCTCATAAAGCATCAGGTTTGTGCTGTTGGTATTATAAATTTTGTTCCTGTAAAAAATATCACACAGCCAGTAAAGCCTACATGCCTTATTTTGAACTGAAGTTTTGAATTATATTGCTAAAGAAATGCTTGTCGCGGTGCTTGACACTGAACAGTGTGTGAGTGCCTTGCCTGACTACAGCAGCATATTTTGCCTGAGCCAAGTCACACGAAGCTTTTGTATGTAGATAAACCAGCAGAAATTTGTGCAAAAATTTTGCATAAAATTAATGCATAAAATTAATGTATGCAAGACTCTATTATTGTTGTGCAACTTCTGGAAAACAAAGATCTTTGATCACGGTAAGGAATAGTTATCCAATTATTCTGTTTCTCAGAGGTTGCAGTCCGTGGGCATTTTACTTTCAGCTGGTGTCAGCTGCTGCCAATGGGCATTCAGACTCAAAAAACACAAGTTCTGGGTTTTGAATCTTAGCATTTGCCACTTTTCCCTTTAACATCAAGGATTGCTCTCTCCATTCACTGTGGGTTGAATGAGTGGTGTTGAAAATGGGTTTGAGTGAAGGGTGCTATAATATTCATATAATAATTGCTGCAATTTAATTAATTGCAAGCCCAATAAGTTTGCAAATATAGACAATGACTCTAAAAGCAACCAAGTCAAGAAGATGAAGTTCATGTTCAGCATTATTTTCATCTCTATATAAAGCAGGTGAGAAATGTGGAAGGCTGTGCACTCAGCATCTTCTAATATAAACTAGTTTCTCCTTTAACTGTCTTAGACAGGCTAGATCAAAATGACCTGTCTGACTGTGTTTAGGAAAACATCTAATCTAAAAATGCAGGGAGGCCAGGGATGAGATCTCCTAGTTCCAGCAGAAGGTCTGGTAACCATCATTTTGGGTGGTCTGATTAAAACCAAGATGGAATTACCCTGTCTGTGGTGCTGGTAGCTCAGTTCCAGGACTAATACGGGTATGTCCGTGGTACTCCCTTATGCAGACAGTGAGCAGTGCACTGCTGTACTTAGGATATATCAGCTGTGTTTAAGTCCTGTGCGGCATTGTACTGCATCTGGTCTTTAACAGCAATTGATAATCGGTACATGCACAGTATTTCAAGCATGTTCAGTATTTAACAATGAGCCACTGGTGTGAAGGCTTTTTTTTACGCTGCTTGCTATCCAGCCTAAGTTAAATAAGTTGACTTAAATAAATAAATGCTATAAAAATAGTGAAGCAATTTAAATTAGATTTTAATCACTCAGGTTCCTTAGACTCCTTTGAAAATCCTATCCCCAAATTCCAGTATTGCTACCAGGGTTAGTGTTGTTGAACCTAGCCACATGGTACAATATTGATACGTGGTAAAAGGGCTGAAGAAGATGTCTTTCAGTGAGAGTTTAAAGAGCTAAGACTACTCAGCTTAGAAAAAAAGAAAAAAAAAAAAAAAAAAAAGTTAGAGAGAAGCCTTGATTACAGCATGTTGATCTCTGTTCAATGAGAAAAGATTGGCTGCTCATTTCACAGGGGAAAACCTACAAAGATCCAGTGGTCCAAACTGGAGTCAGCAAGTTCAAAACCAAGTCAGGCGTTTTTGATGGTGGAAGTGATTGACTCTGAACACCACACCAGTGCCAAAGTGGCTCCACATGAGCTGGCACACCTGGTGCCTTCCCCGGCAGCATCTCTGCTCACCCCACAGTTAGGAATCTGTTAAATTTTCCTCACTTCTGCAAGCGCTCCAGGGGAGGCAGGAGTGTAAATGTGCAAGAGGGGCAATTCTCTGGTGGGACAAATGCACTGTGAGCCACCACGGAGCTCAGTCAGGAGGGTCTTTAATGCATTTTTGTGTGCTGAGGAGTTTGGGCACATGGAAAGTTCAAAAATATGGGCACTTCCAATTTGGGGAGTTCTGGAGGGTTTCTGACCTGTCCCCTTCAACTTCAGATGCATGACTGGTCCTTGCCCTGGGCATTTAAACCTTCAGGATGACATCATTTGCTGTCAAATCTCCAGGCAGATTGGGGGTTTGCTACTGATGCAGTGAAGTCTAGGAATTGCTGTAGTGTCGTCATTAAATTTCTCCTGTGCCTTCCTCCCCACAGCAATTTGTTCAGCAAAGTCACACACATCCTCATACAAGCACTGAATTTTTCCCTGCACTTGAGCTATGAGGAGGTTACTACAGTTCAAGAAGTTCACTGCATTTAAACTGTTTTTTATCCACTGTAAGAGTTTTTTTTTTTTTTTTTCCTAACCACATGGTTACATGCTTTTTGTAATGGTCTTTTAAAAGATCAGTGTAAAGGCAGTTCGGCAATGAAATTGCTTTATAATGAAAACTGCAACAGACTTTTCAGTCCATAGGACTCACCAGAGGCAGAATGTGTTTCATCAATAATTATTTCCAGGTATTACACCAAAGCAGAAAATAACAAAAATTGTCTTATTATTACATGCCATGTTTTTATAACAAGCAATTTAAAACAACCCAAATGTAAGGCTGTTAGCTCTACATTTTGTTCTGAAACCTCAGGCCAGCTTCAGAAGAAATGAATAAACAATTTCTATTAGCTGGATCTAATTTTTAAATGAGCTAGAAAGAGCCAATTTTGAAGAAATGACACAATCATTTCATCCGAAGATTATTTGAGATCACTTGTGACCATCACAGTGGAGCATTCCAGAGCTCTGAGGTATCAGGCTTGCTTCCTCATTAAAATACTCCAGATTTACTGGCCTTAATTATTTCCTTGGACTCTTTGTAGTTTAAAAGTGTTTGAGTACTTTTCCTGGAAAGGCAATCTCCAAATATTGCTACACTTAACAAGTTCTGTCATAGTGATACTCTGCCATTCATTTTAAATACTTGTACCCACAATCTTATTTAAGTGCACTGTCTTGCCAGCATATTATGGAGAAAGTTTTGATTAAATAAGTATTTTATTTAAGTATTAATTACAAGATCCATAACAGCAAAACATACCTAAAGCAACTTTTTTTTTTTTTTTTAAAAAAAAAAAAAAAAAAAAAAAGCATGAGATCTTTTTGGAGAAGTTATGTGACAGCCCATAAAAGTGAGGCTCAGAAGTGATCAAGACAGCTTAGAAAATTAAATATAGGCTTCTGGCTCATTTTGTTGGCTTTGAAAATAGTATCATTAGATACCTCCATGAGTAACTGCCCTGTCTGCAGGCAGAAGTATGTTTGCCTTAAGATCCCTGTCTGTGCTGCAGACTATTGGGGTTGTGTCAGTAAAGCAACCCAGGCGGGCCTCCTGTGCTGAAGTTGTTCCAGCCCTGCAGGTGTCTGTGCACAAGGTGACTCTAAAGCTTATCTGTAAATACTTATTATATATAGTATTTCCATGTATGCTTTTGTAGATATGCATGTAAATATGAATGCTGTTATTGTTCTCCTTTAAGTTGTCCAGGTTGGATTTCCTTGCCTTGGCAAGCAAGATGGGGTGGCTGCATTTGAAGTCAATGTGATCATAATGAACTCAGAAGGCAATATCATTCTCCAGACCCCTCAGAATGCCATCTTTTTTAAGACCTGTCAGCAAGGTAATACTAATGAGGACATGACAAGAACTATTAGATCAGGTCATCTAACTTTCTTCTTCATTCAGGATAGTAATCATTCTGGATAATAATGTGGTCACACAATGTGTAGCAAAAGCTATAAATTCCAGGCTGTTCTGGCTCTGTCAGTAGGTTTGCTGCTCATTTGCATTTGCTGTTCATTTACTATGTGTTTACTAAGCTTTTTCTTACTGTGAACTACATCTCCCTTAGCAGACCGGGTTGGAGGCATTCCTCCTCCTGTTCACAGCTCATCATTTCAAGGATGTTGATAGAAATGGATCATATGAGAAGCAAATGTGAGTAAATGATGTGAAGTGTTTGGAGGAGAGTCAGTACTATGG
Organism: Nettapus auritus; assembly: GCA_011076525.1. Taxonomy (NCBI): domain Eukaryota; kingdom Metazoa; phylum Chordata; class Aves; order Anseriformes; family Anatidae; genus Nettapus; species Nettapus auritus. The sequence continues at coordinate 35,767,285 of CM021765.1, read as the reverse complement.
AAAACAAGCTGAGGCTCACGTTTTCAGAAATGACATAATTTTGAGGACTTAGCTTCTGGGATCTGTAGTGGGAACACTGTTTTCAGTTAACACTCTTTGGTGTCATAGTTCAATATTTCTTTAAATCTGAACTTGTACATACCAATTGAATCAAAAAAGCAAAAATCAGAGAATTTTTGCAAAAGTTGGCTTACCTTCCTCTGGAGCTCAAGATGGCAACCTCTTGGTTTGGGATACAACATTTTTTAACCAGCCTCAGCAGCACGTTGTGTTTCTGGTCTGATAATTACAAAGTTTATGAGACATTTGAGCCAGTAAGAAAATTTCCTCTTCTTTTATTAACACTTTACTATGTGTGTTGATGATTTGATTTTGTTAGAATTGTTTGCATAATAAAGCATCACTCAGGGAAGGTGATGGAAGCTGGTCCTCAATATTTACAGTCATCAAGCAAGAAACACACACAAGATGCATCGATAAAGGAAGGGCACTGTGAAGCTATTGAAGTATTTACTTGGAAAGCAGGAAACATGTTTAATCAGCCAATTTATGAACTATAGACAGTATGTAATAAGACTTTCTGGATTCATTTGATACATCATGAACAGCTGTAATTATCACTTTGAACCGAGGCTGTGGAAATTGAAAAAATCCATATCCAAGATCAGGCAGCTATCCCTTGCCGTGTGCAATTGTATCAAATTAACCCATGGCAGGGCTGGTGTACAAAGAGTGATATATTTATTCTTCTATTAAACCTCCATTCCCAGTCCTGCACTTTCTTCCCTGAGCTCTTTTCTCTGAGCTAATTGGCTGGAGTGTGGCTTCAAAGAGCAAGCAGCAGGAGCAGGAGCTTTTTATTCTTTGAAAGCTCACTGCACCTGAATAGCCAGGCTGCTGTCTCCTTTGAAGCCTTGCTGCTGCCAATTAGCCCAGGGAAAGCAGGGGAGGGGGAGAAGAAGTGGGGAGAGGAACAGGAAGGAAAATGGGGGCTGAATGGAAGTAAAATCAATCAGACCTTGTGCACAGAGTTGTTCCTGATGTAAACATGGCACAGAACATTTAATGCCTTTTCATTGTCAGCTCAGTCCAAAGATACTGAACTTAATAAACTTTGGAAATAGTGTTGGGGTAATCTAATAGAGACAGAAGTTGCAGGTCTGCATTGTCCTGGAAAGGCTCCAAACTCAACGTCTCAGCAGCATTCATCTGAGCTATGGTTTCCGTGCTTTAGTTATTGTTATTATTATTACTATTCTCATACCAAAAAAAATATTTCAAAATTTAGGAGTATTGCGTCATAAAACTCAGGAAAGCTGAGGGCAATCACTGACCCTGAGCCAGCTGAGAGGCACAAGGATGGTTTTACAAACTGTAGAGGTGGGCAGAAGAGGAGACATCTCACCCCAGCTTGTACTGGGGTAAATCCCATTGCTGCCCTCTGTCCAATGAGGTGGACACTGCAGCATTTTGGGACAGATACTGAGAAGGTCGAGGATGTTCCTACCGGTTTGTATTAGTGTAAGGGTGAGTTTCCTCCCTCTGAAAGCTGCCATTTGTGGTGAGGAGCTCAGATTCCTTCTGCCTGGGCCCCGAGTCACTGTTTCCAGTCTTTCGTGGCCAGCCAAAGGGGCCCCCACCAGAGGAAGTGAGCAGAGCAAGGCAGCAATTTTGTGGAAGAGGAGAGGCTTTGTTGTGGCTAAGAGGTGACCGCACAAAAAATTGTGTTTTCCTATTTTTCTGTTTGAAATGGTATGTATTTAAGCATGCATTTTCTGTAATGAATAGCAGCTCTGCATTTGGTACAAAGAGAGAAACATTTCCAGAAAGAGTCCTAGCATATACTGTTAGAACAAATAAGATTACAAAGCCTTTACTGTTATTAATACTGCTGCAAACAAATTTACTTTTAAAGTAACACTTTTTTTTACCCACATATGTTGTGGTCCATCTAAGGCCTTAGATGGAAGAGCATTTTAAAATTACCCCTTTTATCATCTCTGCTTCCCGTCTGTTTGACAGTTGCACATAGCATCCAGCCACCTGACTGATACATCAGATGTTCTTACTTTCTGCTTAGTCTCGGGGTTACCCTTCATATTCCAGTGAAGAGAGCAGTATTACCTGAGTGTGGCAGAAAGCAATACCGCTCATAGCCATAGCTGATGGATATGTCACCTGACAAATATTAGAAGGAGGCAGAATAATTCAAATGTATTTAAGTCCAGAGTTATGTTTTCCTTTGTGTTAAATAAGAGTTACGGTTTGAAGAAGCTTTCTGGGCTGCAAGTGCACATTGCTGGCTCATGTTGAGCTTCTCTTTAGCCAACACCCCCAGGTCCTTCTCCTCAAGGCTGCTCTCAATCCATTCTCTTCCCAGCCTGTGTTTGTGCTTGGGATTACCCTGGCCCAGGTGCAGGGCCTTGCACTTGGCCTTGTTGAACCTCATGAGGTTTGCACAGCCCCACCTCTCAGGCCTGCCTAGGTCCCCAGGTCCCTCTGGATGGCATCCCTTCCCTCCAGCATGTCGACCACACCACACAGCTTGGTGGCATGGGCAAACATGCTGAGGGTGCATTCAATCCCACTGTCCATGTCACTGACAAAGTTGTTAAACAGTTAATGATGATGTTGGAAGGTGTCACCAGCTACATATGTTTACAGCACTAATAGACCAAAGGATTAAAAAGACATGATGGAAAAATTACAGCCAATTGCTGTCTAATGGATGATTTTTGAGTTTGGGTTGAATAGGTTGCAATTTCTGAGTGAAGATCTACCTTACCTCAGAATTTTTTGAACCTGGTCATTCGGAGTGTCATGCAGTATAGCATCCATAGGAGGTCATGCCTACCCTGCTAAAGCTGCCTTGTGTCCCTGATTCCACTGATCACAAGTGATGTTTCATTTTTCTAATGGGAGCCTCTCCTGCCTTCCTTCTTGTCCGTGGGAGATCTGTGAAGGCATTTTTGAGGAATTGCTTTTCTGCCTGGCAGTTGTGTTTTTGTGGGGTTCCAATGGGTTCATTCTGCCTCTTGTTTGATGGACTCCAGTGTTTTGAGGATGGTGATGATACCCAGATGTATTTCTCTTCCTTGTGTAATCCAGCCAGTGTTGCTAAACGCTTTAACCAGTGTTTGATCGATAGTGGAGATGTGAATAAGAGTTGGATGATGATACAGGATCACTGTGCAGGAATGCTTTCATCTTCCTTTCTGGCCTTCTTTCATCTAGCATTGAAGCTGACTCTTTCATTTGAAGACAGATTTCATCACTTTGCCACCTTAGGAGCAACAGATGTAGCAATTAATGCAATGCAAGTTGCAGTGCAGTCAATTTCAGGCTGCAGAATTTGAGACTGGCCCGGACCTACATGCTAAGGAAGGCCTGACCAGTACTGCAGGTCCTGCAGCAGCTGCCTGCTTCTTTCCACGTGGAGAAAACAGTGCTGTGTGCAGAGCACCCACATCGCTCATTCACTTGCAGAACAGCAGAGCGATAGATGTGCATGATCTGCCAACGAGCACATCGTGTATTTGTCTGCACATATGATCAAACCTGTATTTGTAGATGAACACAAAGGGAAACAATTTCTCTTGCGGAAAGGTGAATCTCCGCTTTGGCCAGCATTTGCCTGTCTGTCAGCAAATATTTTTATCATTGTATCAAAGGTGTATATTGGTACTAGGGAAAGTTGAGTGACAGCTGAAGTGTGAAATATCCAACTAAGATTGTCGTTATATTTTATGAAGCGGAGTGTCCAGGAGGATGCAGAAATGGAGGGTTTTGCAACGAGAGACATGTCTGTGAATGTCCGGATGGATTTTATGGGCCTCACTGTGAGAAAGGTAACTTCAAAAAATCTTCTAAACTCTCTACTTTATAATAATCCCAACAAAACTGTAGCTAGTGCATTGTAGACACTCCTAAAGATATGAATGGCCTATTCTGAAGTTTTCATATATTTTGAGTCCACATATCTAAGTGAATTACTGTTATGATCCATGTTCTAATGGAAACATTAACTGCTCAGAAAAAAAAAAAAAAAAAAAAAAAAAAAAGATGTTTTCTTGCTAAAGGATTGTTTTTAACAAAAGCTGACACAATTGTTAAGGGGTCCTTAATCACAGAGAATCCATCTGGCAAAAAGATTAAATAAAATTCTTCAGCTAATTAGGACTAGCTGGAAAACAAAGCACGGGACTTTTGTTCTGCATTGGTTTATTTGGAGATAAGATCTAATTTGGAGACAGACCGACAATGGAGATAGGGAGATGAAGGAAAGAGTCTCCCTTTTCCTTCTGTTAGTGACTAATAGCCCCAAATAACATTTCCAAGAGTGATGGGCCAGGACATTGGTGTGACTTGGTGAGGAAAGTAGCTCTTCTTTCTGTTTCTTCTTTCCTCCTCCGCCAGTGGGAGACCCTCGCCAGGGTGGCCTGAGATGGAGCAACCCCCCCTGTGGGCATCCTACTTCAATGTCATTCTTCACTCAGCTCCCAGATGCTCTGGCTGCATCCGAAATATCAAATACGAAGGGTCAGGGACTGTTCTCTGGCCTGGAGGCCAACTGGCATGACACAGTTTTGCATTTGTATGTTTAATAAACTCTCCTAGCTTCCAAAGCAAAAACCTCCAAACTCCTGGCTGGGAGGGACTGTGGCTGCTGCTCACCCCATGGCTGTGCCTGGGCAGCCAGGGACAAAGCCACGCCAGGAACAGCACCAAAAATTTCACAAGATGGATGATCCTGTGCCCCCACTTGGCCCCACATCCAGGCACTTTTGAACTCTCTCGTATGGACTCAGCCTTGCGGCATGTACCAGTTGTGGGCAACCACAAAATGAAGCATTGCTCCCTGACATGCCTCCTTGGAAGAGCCTCATGGGGTGGCCATGACTGCAGAGGAGTCTTGGGAGAGCACAGGGGCTCTGGAAAAAGTTCAGTGGGAGCATGCAGGACAGTCTGGCCAACACGCTAGATGCTCCCCTCTCCTAAATTAGGTAGCAGTGCTTATGAACATGTATGGAGTGGCAGGAAGGAGGGTTCCCAGGATCCTGCCTGGGAATCCAACTAAATAGCTGACACCTCTGAGCATATCCCCTAGAGAAACAGTCCTGTCTGCAGTCACACCAGTGATGATTCTCCTTTTCTTCCTGCTCTTCAGCACTGTGTACTCCTCGCTGCATGAATGGTGGGCTCTGCATCACCCCTGGCTTGTGCATCTGCCCTCCCGGCTTCTACGGCATCAACTGTGACAAAGGTAACTGCAGCCAAACCCCGGAGTGCCACCTCCTGTGGCCTCTCATTCTGCTCCATGCTAATTTCCCTCTAGGAGAGCCTTTTGGAAAGGCGAGCAAGTGGTGAAGTTTTACAGGACATAGTTTTGTGGTTCTTCCTAAGGCTGGGAGCTGCAGGAAGCACGCAGGAGTACACAATGCTTTTGCAGCTACATGTGCAGGCATCCATACCCACCAGCTGAGTAACGGGTAATTTAGGTAATCTCTTTATCTGACCCACTGAAAGCCATGGGACCTACCACAAAATTCACTTAGGAAAATAAGTGATCTGTATTTGAACTTTAGTTTCCTGGAGTAGAATTAGTTTCCCTAATTAGTTAGTACATTAACTTGCTGCATCTAGAGACAAAAAAATAATAAACGGTCTATTCATTTTTTGTTGTTGTTGCTGCATTGTGGCTCAGGGATAAAAAGGAGCAATCAGTTGTTCAGAACAGTAATTTGGAACACTGCAAGCCACCACATAGAGAAAACCAAGTGGTTTGCTGCAGAAATACCACTGACCTGCTCATGGTGGAGAAGATTGCAGAACACCACATTGCTTTTGTTGTTGCACAACTACATGAAGTAGAGAGCAAATGCAAAAAGTCCTAGTGGTCTTTCCAGCAAAATAATGGGAACATTTCTAGGCCTTGAGGAATGCTTGTAGAAACTGCTGGAGTCAAAATACTTCTGACTTTTATGTAGTTCTTTATGAGACCTTCACTGCACTTTGAAAATATTTCAAAAGTACACTGCAATGAAATGCTCCCAATGTCTTGAAGGAAGTTGAACTCTGAGATTAATGTGAATCCCAGATGTTTGGTGAAAAGTCACATCCAACACAATGCAAGTAACTTAGCAAGTGAGAGGGACAGCATTTTATCTATGTCGCCACACAGCAAAAACTTATGTTTCTTTCTAGTTAAACCTCAAATCTCCCACAGCATTAATTAAGAGCTGTGGTAAAGTGTCTTCTTGTGGAAGTGACTTCCAGTCCTAGACTGTGCTCTTTACACCACACATGGCCAGTTGCAATAGCAATAATGACTTGATCCTTCAATGAGCTCCACATGTGAGGATTGATGAAGATGTAACACAACCTGTCCTTGGGAATCTCATTGCTGTATTGTTCATTTGTTTGTCTCTTTGTATGAACTTGTGTGCATGTGTGTGTCCCTGTAAAGCATTATGTAGGAAATCTGCACTTCAGTCTTTCTTTGTAAACCAGGTGAAAAGGTTTTAATGCAACTTTTTGAAACCTACTCAATTTTTATTTAGGCTGTGCAGCAGAAAAGATTAAAGGCAAATCAGATTGAGTTCATATTAGTGATTTAGTTCATTCCTGTTTTATTTGTTTCAGCAAACTGTACAACAACCTGTTTCAATGGAGGAACGTGTTTCTATCTGGGAAAATGCATTTGTCCTTCAGGATTTGAAGGAGACCAATGTGAAATCAGTGAGTAGCATCTCCATGTGCTTGCTTTCCTTTACATCAACTTATTCTGTTGTCTAAATCATAGAGCATGACCTGCCTCTGCTGGTTGGGACCCCCAGAGAGCCGGGTGCCTCCAAGCGAGATTCTTACTGCTAAATTTGACTCGCTGCTAGGCTGCCTCACCCCCTACCTTGTTCTGGTTTCACTAGTAACTGGGCTTGGTAACCCCCTTCAAGACATAGGTATGCAAGCACTAATCTGTGGCAGACTGATGTACTGCTGCTCCAAGTCCATGCGGGGCAGCTATTTTCAAAAGTTGCAGCAATTCGCACTTGTGCACATCAGCACATCAGGTTTAAACCTGTGCCTCTAAAAGGGCTGCTATAAACTGGGAGTGGATGGGTTTGTGGTAAAGGGAGGACTGAACCGTAAGAGCTGAGAGCTTTCACTTAATGTATTAAGTTGCATTCACATGGCAACTTGAAAATCTGCATCGCAAACATCAAAAGACTTGCTATTTTCAGAAGTTTAGCATCAAAGCAATTGAAAATATTTTAGCTCATGGCTGATCTAAGTGTGCTGTAAAAAGCTGGGGGTGGAGATGTGGCCAGGCTGGAAGAGACCTGGGAGGTCAGCTGTCAGGCATTTGATCTTGCTAAAAGAGTTTTCTCACAGCTCTGTTAAATTGAATTAATCCTATAGTTCCCCACACTTGAATGGGTTTAGGGAACATACACCCACACTGTTCGTTCTGGGCTTAAAGCTTCTACCAGGATATGGTGTGTGGAGCTTCTTTACCTTTCTGTTGTATATAATCCCACTGACTTTCAAAGAGCCATCACAGGAGCTCTGAGAGCAGCATTTGGCCTGGGATGTGTACGAGGTAATTTATTTGTATGCATCACTAAAGACAGGCTCTTCTCACAGCAACAAAGTGCCTAGCAGCAAAGACTTGGAAACACATGGGAATAAACTCCAACATGCTGTCAGCCAATACAGGAAAATACATTAATTACTATGCAAAGAAAGGACACAGATACCTTAGGACCAACATTTTGCAGAATATTTAAATGTAGATAAAAGGTAGATGTATGTGAATGTTTCACCATATTTCTAAGCATTGCAAGGCATTTTGCAACTCATTTTTACCTAATCAAAATTTGAGCCAAACAGAAGCGGTCAACCTGTATTGCTACAAAATTATTAACGAAGATGGCCCTTTAATATAAATTCAGATCAGATGTCACCAAGAACAACAGTGTGGGTTTCTACTGAATTTACCTTTTTTATACCAAGTTCAAATTTGACACTTGGATGGAATGTCATTTCTTTCTTCCTTCCTCAGAAAATCAACTGTGTTTATACTTCTCAAATAAGGAGTAAGGCTTGGTTCAAAGTTCAAGGAGTAAGTTTTTAATGCCAGTGTTATGTAGATTATTTTATGCCAGTGGGGGGGAATTCTTAGAACAGATATTGCAGAATGTGTAATGAAGGGCGCTCCATTTAATTGGTCTGTCCCAGGGGCTCTAAAGCTCTTCATTGTCTACTGTTGCTTGGAACAGGTGCAATTGACTTTGGCTTCCTGCAAAGGCTTACCTGTGCAAATTAAGTTAAATCAATTAAAATACAAGCAGTAAACTAGTTCCTGTACAAAAGAAAGGAAAATATTCAGGTTCAGAGGATGATCAGAGCTAAACTAGGAATCTTTTCATGAGAGCAAGGAAAGCTCTGCACTTGCTTTGGCTTTTATAAAGCAATTGTTTGTATGTGATGGATGGCTGCTACCACCTCTGGGCACTGCCCCAGCACAAGCACAACAGTGGAGAACTGCAAGAAATGCTAGATGAGGCTTAAAAACATCAGAGGGGAAACACAACTCTTTCTGTTTTCTTAGATCCGGGGCCAGCTACATTGAGTCATGGGGGTCTTGAAATAACAAGGGGAGAAAACTTTTCAACAGGCAGAAAGCCACTTTCAGAAAATTTAGAAGTTTTTTTTGTTTGTTTGTTTGTTTTCTTCTTCCCAGTGTTGTTTAAAGATTTTGAGTGCTTGTCTGATAGTTGAATCACTCTCCAGGACTCTTGGGAAATTTACTGGGCCCAACCTACCATACTAGCAAGCATTCAGTCTTCCAGACTTCTTTTCTAGCCATAGCTGTGCATTGTCTCTAATTAGTGTTGCAGTTTGAGAATAGAGAGTTTTATTTTGTTTTGGATTCCTCCTCCATTTGTCATTGTTTTGTTGCTTTTCACATCTCAGTTAATTGCAGAGAGTTTTCTCCATTCTGTGAAAATATTTTATTCTGAATTTAACTGAGCTGTGCTGAGTCAAATGCTTGCCTAATGCATCCCTGTGGAAGTCTGTGCCTTGACCCATGTTCTCCAGATTTACTTCAAGAACTAGGAAAATTCCTGGATTTCCTTAGCATTGCTCCTTTCAGTCATTACTCCAGATCCAATTGCCTACAAAGCAGAAGGCCAACAGGTTCCCTCTCCAGAAGTTTTGCAAGGAAACTGTGCTTTTTCAGAAACTCTCCTTAGCACAGTTTGTTCCTCTGACTGGTTATAAACTTGTTTTGGTGCTATTAAAATAATTATGCACATTGGGAACAAATGTTTCTTTTATATTGACAATGCACACATGCATCACAGAAGTCTGGTGGGGTTGAGAGCCCAGCAGGCACTCTTTGGGGTGTTTAGTTCCCAAGGGGGCAGTCTGTGATCGTGAGATGAGTGCATTTCCTGAAGTTTTCAGCACAGCATACCAGCAGCGGAAAGAAGGAGCGCTGGTGCTCAGATTATTATGCGCAAGTCTCTGTCACTATCCTAAGAAAAAGGAAAAAGGAAGAGGGAAGGGAAGGGATGGGGAAGGGAAGGGAAGGGAAGGGAAGGGAAGGGAAGGGAAGGGACGGGAAGGGAAGGGAAGGGAAGGGAAGGGAAGGGAAGGGGTTTGCTGCCCCAGGTTCCAGCTTTTGTTTGCTCAGAAACTCAGGTAAATATTAGTGCTAAATCTTAGAGATTTAATTAGGTAAATAATACAGAAAAAATCTAACAAGGGACTGAAAACCTGGTGATCAGGGTCTTCATGTTAAGTGTGAGGAAGGCCCTTGAAGGCTTCTTGGCATAAATCAGGCCCAGCAGAACTTGCATGTGGCTCTGCTCCATCAGCATGGATCTCTTCCATCCTGGGTGAGTCAGGGCCAAGCAAACTATCATACATAGTCAGACCCAGCTTCTTCCTTTGGCAATGTATGAATGTGAGGGAAAGTAATTTCCGGACCAAAAGCCTTGAAAAATGTCTGCCAATCCTAATTACTGTCACCAAAGATGATCTGCTGTTTGCATACAGGAAAGAAGGGCACGTTTTTGTAATACGCCTTTAGTTTCTGAGCCATGGCGTGGAACATTCCTCATGGCACCACCCACAGCATCGTGGTCCTCCACAGTCTCTTTTCACAAGCTGCCCGGCCCAGATGATCTACTTATTTTCTGCAAGTGGCTGCCATACCTGTCAGTTCCTGAGCTTCCCATTGCTTAAAATCTCTCTCCTACACCGCCAGAGGTTCTTCTGGATTCCACAATTTGCAAACACCAAGGGGAACCTCCTCGCCCATGGAGGGTGAGGAGAGCAGGAGGTGACACTGACTGGTAGCATGGGGATACAGCAGAGTCCAAGCAGCTCAAGTCTGGGTGAATACTGCTTGAACACACAGGCTTTGGCCATGCTCCCTTCTTGTCCTATTTTCAAAGCAGAAGAAAGCATGTAAATGGGGAGCAAAGACTTGCACAGGAGTCCTCCTGCCAGATCCACAGTGTAAGATCACACTTACACCTGAGCCCGATGACTTTTTTGGGTACAAAGCAGGCTTCTCAGACAGCCATTAGGAGTACAGGGGGACTCTTGTGGGGGGTAAGTCCCTTGTTTTCGTGCTTTCAATTTCTAGGTAAATGCCATCAGCCCTGTCGAAATGGAGGTAAATGTACCGGTAAGAATAAGTGCAAGTGCTCCAAAGGCTACCAAGGAGACCTCTGTTCAAAGCGTAAGTACCACAGCACTCAGTCAGTCCTTGTTGTTGGAACATTGAGCTCACACAGGACCTCTTCCGTGATAGCAGCACTAGCTGCTTGTTGTCAAAGTATTTCAGGTTAATTGACTTCCTGGACATACAGCATACACCAGGCTTCGGGGAATTATGAAACCAGATACGTTTTTACAAAAGCCTCCCCGCAGTCTGGTCTGCATTTTGGGCTCCTATAAAGCAGCAATGTGTCAGTGTAGCAATAACAGATGTTCCTAGAGAAGCGCTTAATGAAACACTGGGATGTTGTGACATTAAAACCTGACGGGAGCACTCTGCTGGCCGCCCATGAGCGTGGTGCTGGGCCAGTGTCCTGTCCCACCCGTGCTGGCAAGGTCTTGCTGAGCCTCTGGGGTCACTTCCCCCTGCCATGGCCAGGCTGGAGCTGCCGCTGCCATGGCGGGGTGAGCTGCCCCCGTGCCTTCTCTGTGGGGACCACCACCAACACCAAGGCCCACAGCATGTTATTGGGAGCACGGGGGAACCATGTCACCAAGTCCAACATGTACCCGCTCTATTACAGCTGTCTGCGAGCCTGGCTGTGGGCTGTACGGGACCTGCACTGAACCCAACAAGTGCCAGTGCAAGGAAGGCTGGCACGGAAGGCACTGCAATAAAAGTAAGTGAGAACCAGCCCCCCGCATCCGTGCTGGGGCTGCTTATAGATGCCACACAAAAATGGCAGCTTCCAGAGCCTTTCCACCATAATCCCCATAATCCCCACACCACCCTCGCCTTTTCATCTTTAATCCCAACAATAAAACAGAGATTTTCAATTCTCCATAATGCTAACTACTTTAAAAAGCACACTCAGAACTGTTCAAAATTGTTTTACAAATCTGGCCCTTCCTTTCTTTCTGTATCAGAAGGTCTAGAGCCTGGTGTCAGCTAGGCCTCTGGGTGACCTCCTGTGTTTTCCACCTGTGGTGCAGGGTGGGTTGGAAGTCCCTCAGTACTTCCCAGTAAAGTCAGCTGGCTTTAAAGAGTCTAATTGGCATTTTTATGCATATAGCTCTGTCAGATCTTAAAGCCCATTACAACTTACAAAAAATAAAGTGTTCTTCAAAAACTTAGGGGAAAATTTGGAGGCTTATGCAAAATCTATGCTTACTTACCACCTTTTTTGTTTTCTTCTACTCTTACCCATTCATGCTCCACAGACTCTGAAATATAGTCTCAAAGCAAGGCTGAAGTCCTTAAAATCTATTTCTGTTTATTTGATATCTAATGAGGCAACTGATCATAGTTCACTGGATTTGAATCATCACTATAAAATTATTTGAAATACAGCTGGATATATCCAGTAACAAATTCAGACATTTTTATATTTAATATGCAATAGGGCTTTATAAGCAAATCTTCAAGAGACATTCTGTACATTCTCCCATGAGGGATTAACATTTATCTTAAGCACTGTTGGCAAACTATTCACATTTAATGTATTCAGTAGTAATTATAAAAAACGTTGAAATATTTTGCAACTATAAATGCACCATCTAGCCATAAGAAATGTAAATCTTACATGGCAGCATCAATGGAATGATCTTTGTTATTAAACGCTGGTGATGCCTGTGATGTATATCATGTTAAAATGTATCAGAATATAGTAGTTGTTTCAGTAAAATTGAGTATTAGATAACTGAAATGACTTATGCCGCGAAAATTACATTTGGGGAGTCTGTTTTTCTGCTGTTAGCTAGTGGACCTGTATTTAATTATTTATGTCATTCTCTGAAGGAGAAATACCATCAGTATACGTTATGGTTAGAAAAAAGGTTACATGGAAATCAATGTAGACTTCAATTCATAAGTTAAACATGCACTTTTTCTTCCTGTAATACTCTTGTTATAAAGAACTATAAAGAGATAGCAAGCGAAAAAAATTATGTGCTAGGAATGAACAGCACCAGAGAAGTAATTGTCTGTAAAACAAAAACAAAATAGAGAGCACCACTGCACTATTACGAAAATTCAATAGTTACACATTATTGCTAGCTCCAAGGTTTTGAAACCTTCATTACATTGAGTTTGGGCACAGACCTCCTGCATTTAGCACTGCAAAACTCTCTGTATTCAGCAAAGACACTGAAAATAGACCATTGGGGTAAAATTAACCTCCATTTTAAGTGCCTACGTGGGGCTTAAAGGGTGCATTCAATTCTGTGTGGGGTGGCAGTTTATGTGGGGATTAACATCATGGTTTAGAAGGACCATCTTAAAAAGTTCATGTTTATATCAAATGAATGGCTGCTCAGTGAAGCTATTTTCTTAAAAAGAAGTGGTTAAGAAAACTGAACCTGGGACTCAGGTTTTCATAGTCATTTATACAAGCTTTACAGAGTGAGATGGGTAAATGACACTATGAACAATGACAACAGGATACTTTGAATTCTATATTTATTGTTTTTACTTTCAACATAAACCAGCTCTGCTAAGCCTGTTTCAGACTACTTTCTTCCCTGTAGGTGCTTATTGTTGCTGCTGTTCTTTCTTTTTGTGTCCTGCTATAAAACAAAGCAAAGCTCACATGCCTAATGCAGGTTGAACTCGGAGGGATGCTCAATAAGGGTGACCTACAGTGCTCGCTGGGGCTCATGGCTGATGTACACACTGCTGTGAGCTGCGCAGGTGTGAACCTGCGGCCAGGTGACAGCCTGAGAGAGCTGATGGTCCTCGTCTTTTTGGGTTAAGCCTGCCTGTCCCAGAGCCAGGGAGAGAATGAGGAAGGGACCACATGTGTGTGAGGTGCAGCAGAAGTCTTTCTTCAAGCAGGGGGACCATTTCCACTTCAAATATTAGCAGCGCATCGCGAGGCTGCCTCTGTGGTTTCTTTTCTCTTGAGCTGGGTAATTTTCCAGGGTATGGAGCCAGCGGTCTGAGCGCCCTGAGGCCGGCCGGCACCAAGCACAGGCAGCACACGCCTTCACCCAAAAAGGCAGAGGAGAGGCATGCTCCACCCGAATCCAATTATATCTGGTGAACTCCAACATCTGAAATGGTTCGTGTTACACAAAGTTCATAGCCTTCATTAACCTTTCATGGATGGGATGGTAAAACGCTGTTCACTACATTTAAGATTACTGGCTGGAATTTTATTAGCTTCATTATAAACCACTGAGCTGATATTTACTGCTCCTTTTTAAGTTTTATAAATACTTCTATAGCATGATTATATAGGCTTCTTCTTTCAGTGCTTTGGATGGTGTTTTGTACTATACTTTGGTTATGTTTAAACTGCATTCGTTTTTATTATATACCTGCAATATAACATTTTCCAAAAATTAAGTAACAATATTCAAGCAGAAAACCTCCTAGATGCTAACCTGAATCATTTCAGTGACTGCAGATTTAGCTTGCCTAAGTCAAAGGAAAGTTGCCTTTTACATTTTTGCTATTATGTATTTAGACTTTTCCCTAAGAAAAATAAATAAATGTTACCTAATTTAAAAACTGAACTACTCAATTCAGCATTATTTTTGGTCTTACAGTTTTGCAAAGTGTTGTGTATTAAAAAATACACTGCGGCAGTGCCATGTAAGCAATATAATATATTTAAAACAAAGTAGAATTATAATGTATAAACTTTTTTGCATTGGCTTGAAGCAATATAATATATTGTAAACAAAACAGCTCTTCTGTAATAAACTTTTTTATACTGACTGTTATGTATCAAATAAAGATGCTGCTGTAATTTTTCGAGTACTGCTCTGCGGGGCCTGCTGCACTCTCATCAGCACTGGTTTGGGACAATGGTTTCCCCAGAGGACTCTCATAAACCAGGCTTGGACTGGTTTCTCCATCCCCACTTCCCTGCTGCCAATGTTGCTGCACCAGTCTCAATGGCAGTGGTGTTGGGCACTGGCATTAGGTGTTGCACATCCAGAAGAGCCAAATTTTGGCCTGGTTGTGTCCCTGGTTGAGGCTCTTCTGCTCTCGAGCAGAGTCCCAGATGTGGAGAGACAGTTTTCACTTGCTCTGTAGTCTTCCTTTCAGGTGCTGCTTTGGAAGGGCAGAAAAGGAGGAAATTGTCCATCTCCAGGGATGTTTGCTATACCAGGGTGATGCTCTCATGTCGTGGTGTGCTCAGACTCTGTAAGGTCTGGGTGCTCCATCCTGTGACAGACATGGGCCATTTGTAGTATGATGTGGACAGAGGGCAATGCAGATGGTTCTTGCCATGCTGAAGAACAACATTTATTCAACAAATAAATATCGACCCTTGCTATACTGCAGTTCTGGGAGCCTTATTGTCTGGGAGAAACATGAATAAGGAAATAGACAGAATTTTGGGCACAAAATCAATCTTAGTGAGTGAAAGGTTTTGAGATACAACGGGAAAAGACCAGTTTATTAGCCTGATCTTGCTGGTCATATTTAAGCAATGGACCCACAGGCCAATGAAAAGGACGTGCTTTGGCTGGAGAGGGAGGTCAGCTCTCTGAGGGGCCGTTCTTACACAGCCTTCCTGTGGTGTAGCTGCAGATGTGACCCCCACGAGCCTGATCCCACAGGAGACCAATCCTCAGTGCCCAATGCATCCAGTTCGGGGAGAAACATGAGTGGGGAAGCTCTGGTTTGCAGCAGAAGGAGCTTCCTTGGTGTAGATGTGTGGCTGCTATGGCTGGTGGGCTGCAAAGCTGTGACCTCCATCCCAACCCTGTGTCTGTGCCTCCCACAGGACCCTCAGCACCTCTCTGGTCTGCCAGGGGCTGGCTGGGACATGGGGTGCTTGGGTAGTATTGCTGTACTGCAGAAGGGGTTGAGGAGCAAACCTCAGTCCTCAGAGCACCCCCCTCTTCTCTTACCTCTGCCCTTGCAGCCTGTGGACCCCTCCTCACCACATCAGCTCTCCTTTGGAAAGTATCATTGGCTGTATCTGCAGGCAAGAGGGCAAAACACCAGGCACTGGTGTGACTGGGGTTTCTCCTGTGGGGTAGGAGAGGAGCCCAGCTGCTGCCCCAGTTCAGTGGTCTCCCAAAAGCTCCCTCTTAAAGTCCTAAGAAGGTAAAAAATGTGGAGCATGAGGCACAGAAGAAGACACTTGGGTGATGGAAACCAGGGAAGAAGGAAATGAAAAAGGAAATATGTTTTGAGCTTTTACTGAAAAACAATGAACAAAAGAGATTGATAATAGGATGAGGATAATGTGTAATCACCATCCGCTACATGAGACATCTGGCTCCTCTGGGTCCTGTGAGGTTTCCATGAAGAGAAGTTATCATGAAATACAACTCTGGTTCAGCTGAGTGTCCAACACACCAGTAAACAAACAAACACTTGCAAGGCATGTCTGTTTTTAATCCACTTGGTTCTTCCTCACACTGGTGTATTTATCCTCATGTTTACAAATTCAACCATTTATTAAAGGACTGAACGATTTGCCTTGAACAGAAAACACATCCACTGCTCTGTGCTTCCAGGAGTTTTGCAAACTCAGATGTCACATTTTCCAGCTTTTTGCTCTTTGTGAGGCAAAGATTGGCTGAAGAGATTGGTCACACATGGCAGGAAAAAAGTGCAGAAATTTCTGACTTAAGATTCCTCAGAAATTTTGGCTGAACTTTTCCTGATCCCGTCAATTTCTTAGAAAGCACTTCCTTAAAAATAACAAGTGTATTCTTTGAAATTTAATAATTTATTTTGTTATTTGTTCCAGAGACTGCTGCTTCTTTGTTTTCCTATTTTCACCACAGATTTTGGGAAAGACCATTACTCAAATGTAGAATACGGTCAGAAATGGTACAAAAAGAAAAAAAAATGATCTTCAAAGATTCCCAGTGCGTGTGCACTGTAACACAACTATTTTTTCTTAAATTACATCAACTTCCCACACGGAAATTTTCTCCCACTGTGTTTGTAGATCATGGTTTGACCAGCAGTACCCGCTCCAGCTCTAAACTGCACCAGCATGATTTCCTTGGAGGATGTTTTCAGGCACAGCAATGCAACTGCAGCTAGTTAAACAAACAAACAAAAATGAACAAAAAGCCTCTTAAGTAAAATGAGTTCCGGTTGCTGTTGATCCATTGTTGCAGCTCTGACAGGGTGGTTGCATGAAATCCCTGCGTGGCTCCCAGTGCCAAGCTCCCACTGGAGCTCTGCTCCTTGCTTGCCCCACGATGCCATGAAAACTCGCATACGCTCTTAAATAGGTGTTTGTCACAGCAGAAAGTGGAGAGGAAAGATACCTGTCTTTGTTAAGAGAGTTTAGAAAGGTGCGTAGCCAAACCAGAAGCCAGGTGATCTCCTCAGGTTGCTTTCTGAGGCACAGAGAGCAGCAGGGCAGGGGAACAGCTGGTTTTGGAAAAGGCTTGCTTGCAGGCTGAGCAGATTTACTGCTTACCTGTGACTTTCCATAGTTCACAACATCCAGATGATATTAATTCAAATGAAGCATCACAATTTAAAGTTTTTACTTATTTTTAAAGCACTCTATCTTTTTGAATTAAAGCAACATATTCTGTTATTTATACTAATTGCAGAAAGTGTATCTTAATCTCTTTCCAGATAACCCATCAGAAGACAGGAACAGCCTTGTTGCACAAATCTTTCCATGGAAATGTGAATGTTTCACAGGGTTTAACACGCATACCATGTCTGGCCAAGCCACAGCTCATGGGCAGTTTAGATGCTTATGAAAAACATCCTCATAAATCCCTTCTAACACTTGCTTTCCTGGTGTGTCTTTGGAGGATCTTATCCCCAACAGAGAGGCCAGCTCATACTGTGTTGGAAATACAGCTGAAATGCTGACCTACTTTGACACTTTCTCCCCTTCAAAATAATCAATGTTTCAGATATCATCGGCTAAACTGATTCATCTGGCAATATGGTGTGAGGGTTTTCCAGATGGTTGTTGTTGTGTTTTGTTGGTTTTTGTTTGTTTCTTTGTTTGTTTGTTTTCCTTTTTCTGGGCTTCTTTGAGATCAGTGGGAGCAAGAACTTCCCAGCACCCCGTGGAGTCCCACAGCACCCCCAGGTTAGGCGGGGGCGCTGATGCTCTGGAAGCAAATGCAGCTCTGTTGCCACCAAAGAGCTGAAACTGGGATCACCATAAACCTTGTGGGCCTCTGTAGCTGTGCCTGGACATCTTTACAATGCATTATTTATTAATACCAAACATTTGATTTAGGTTTTCTCCCTCTACTACTCCTTTTTTTTTTTTCGTTGAGTTAAATCTCAGTAACTTCAAGTAAGTAACAGGAACAAAAGTCAGATTGACCCCAAGTAACAGAAAATCCACGAGAACTGCATATGCTCAGATGTCCCCACTCCTGCCTGCTAGGAGAAGCCTCTCAGTACTGCGGTAACACTGCATTTGACTGCACTCTTCCGCAGCAGTACCATGGTACTGCAGCGGCTTTGAGCACCTCGTGGACCACCCACGAGCAGAGAGAGCAGCAACCATGTGGTCAGCAGAATGCCCTGAATGTGGCGTTTCCTTGGGGATTTAGGGGACAATAAGAAAATAGTTTGTTGGTTTGTATTTTGACTGCAATAGGTTTTGATCGCTCAGACGAGTCTGTTCTGCTTGAGAGAGACCAGCCTTCTCTGAAGCAAATGAGTAACACAAACACCTAAATCAAATGGCTGAGCTGCTGAGTGCAGAAGGTACCTGAAAAGAGACAGGAGGGTAGTTAAACATTTAGATTCCTCTTCACTTTTTAAGTGGATTTGACGTGTCCTCATGTAACAGCTCTTGCTATGCTGCAGTACTCTCACATCCACTGCAAAGGTTGTTCTGGAAGAGTTTAAGATAAAAGGAAAAGACCTGCTGCATGCCACATCTTGATGGAAAGTGGAATTGAAAATCCCACATTTCTGTTTAACTCTGCAATCCTCTCCTAGGAAAAAAAAAAAAAAGTAAATAAATAAGTTTTCGTATGTGTCCCCTCCAGCATCCCAGACAATAGAGATTACAAGGAAAAAAGTGGCAAATTGGGAGGTATGCATTGTCCATCTTACTTAGCTCAACAAGTAAGGTCCCTAAAAGGCAATTAATATCCCTTTGAAAAAGGAGAAGGAGGGGGCCCTTTCAAAACCTTGCATGCTAATTACATATATTAATTATAACTTTATCTGTTATTAATGCCGCCTTCCTAGCTACCCATCAAAGCAGCAGCAGTGGAGATCTGACAGTGGCTCTCTTCTTTTTCATACCGTACGGAATCATCACTCACATGAAAGGGCACGAGAGGACCTTGCAGCGATGTTGATGTAATTTTCTGTGACAGACAGGATTAAAGATCCTAACCAGATGTTGTTATTAAAGAGGTGTTGCGCTAGTCCCAGGGAAAATAAAAATCTGCTTCCAGTACCCATAGTTCAAAATCTTGGAAAATTTATGAGAATTGAGAAGAAAGCAGTAAGAGCTAGTCAGAGTCATGGAAAAGCATGTCAGACTGAGAGACTCTGAACATAATTCAACAGGACCAGCAGAGCCAGCCACACAGCTCCCTACTGCTAGAAGAGAGGTCTCTCCTCCACCCCACAGCCCATCCTTACAAGAGAAAAGCAGTTTTCTGCAAGGTAAGCAACCTCAACCAGCCCTCCAGGAGATCAGCAGAAAGGAGGAGAGCCTTAACGGGTATTTCAGCCACACTCCTCAGCTACCTGCAAGATCAACTCCCTTTTACAAAAGCATCCAGTGGGGCTGAAGGACTGAACCTAAAGAAATTTCATACCGAATCCAGGGTACACGTGTTTCACTGTGAATTCAGTAACCATTAGGTTTTACTTGGGACAGATTCTGCATCACCCAAGTATTAAAACCATAACTTTGTAGAAGACAGACTGTGAAGTTAACTTTGTGGTCATCTACTCTGAGCTTCTGTCTTACAGCTCGTGCTGGCCATAAACATACAAAATGGCTAATAACCCCAGAACTAGGGCCAAATCCCAATCCAGGTGTACTCTTTGGTTTCACATGACTTCCTTATTCTCCTCCCTCTGTCCTGCGGAGCATGTCAGAGCAGCGCTGTCCCGCGTTGCAGGGCTGCTGCCATGTCCCAGAGGTGGATGGAGCAGGTCAGTGGCTGGCGTCACCGTCGGGTGCTGCTTGTGCCCCCACGCCCTGTGCACAAGAGGCACGGCAGCACCCCAGCTAGTGACAAAGCCAAGAGCCCAAAGCTGTGCCAAACAACAGAACATGTAATTTCTGACGAGCTGTGGCTTTTTTATTTCCTCCCTTGCTCCTGATCTCCTGAGGTATGTTTTTCACAGTCCCATGGTAACTGTTTCTCCTCCATATGCTGTTATGTGAGAATCAGGATTTTAAAAAGCTTTTGTGAAGGAGTTTTAAGAAAAACTTCAAAAAATCACACCATTTGAAGCTCAGGAACAGAGAAAAGTTCAAAGAAGGACAAAGAATAGCAGCATGCCTACAGTATGAACCACTGCAAAGACAGAGTGAAAAGCTCGGTGTATTTTAAATGAAGTGTTTTTGCAGACCTGATCACAGCTGCGTGGCTGTGTATCACTGTGTATGTTTTCTGGGTTCCACATATGGGTCACGGTGGCTGACGTGATCGCTCCTGCATATCTTGGCAAGTTGGGTTTCCCAGGCCTGCCTAACCTCCACCCTGGACAAGTGTTGCCTTCATTTGCTGGCAGATCATTCAGGGGATCTCTTTTATGCAAGTGACAGCTGAAAGACATTAAATTGTACAGTAAATCATTTAACTGGAGCCTAGAATGTGTGAACATTGAACCACAAAATTTGACAGAAAAAAATCAGAATTTATTTTGTGCTTTGAACAGTTTTAACATTAATGGCACAGTTTAACCACATATAAGAAGCATAATCTGTTCGGTTTTCAACAAGGTCTTCAACTGGATATTGCATACCTCTGTGGTGGTTTCCTACAATTATTTGAGGTTTTTTAGTTGGGATTTTTGTTTTTAAAATGAATTTTTCTCTCTTGAAAGGTGACAGAATGCTAGCTGAGGAAGACAAAGTCTATCCACACCACAGTTCAGCAGGGGCAGTAGCAAACCTCATGCACTTCCCATTATGCAGGCATCAGAAATGAAGAAAGAGTCTAGGACGAACAGCAAGAAACAATGACTCTCTTCACTCATCCTCAAATTCTTTGGTCCTTGGCGAGGATCTGCTTTTAGTCTTCTGGGTTTCAAGAAATGCTTCCTATAGACACTTTTTTCAATTCAAATTTTAAAAAAATGCCTATGTCCTTATGGGGAAAAAAAAAAAAGAAAAAAAGAAAAAAAAGAAAAAAAGAAAAAAAGAAAAAAAAAAAGAAAAAAAGAAAAAAAAAGTTGTTTTTGACAAATCAAAATTTTAAAAAACAAAAAAAAAAAAAAGCCATTTTATTTAAAACTCCTAAGTCACTCCACTCAGAAAGCATCCACATCTAGGCAGTTTGGCCCAGCATAAACACAGAAAGGACTAAAAAGGAAAGCCACGCTCTGCAGACCAAGAGGACCAAGCAAAGTGGAAAAGCAAAGGCTGAAGGAAAGCAGACTTGGCAAGCAGAAGGAGAAAGTGGCCAAAAGGAGACTTGCTGGGGACATCCTTGGTTTCTGGGGACATCAATGTGCTGCAGCCAGCTTCGAGCTTGGAAAGAAGTGATGGCATTAACCCTGGAAGCATGTGGATGCCCTGTAGCCAGCCAAGCTGGGCTCCCCAACCTACTGTGGCACTCAGAAATGGCCAAAGTTGATTAGAGGTATCACTTGCTGTCCAAGGAAGGTGCTCACAGCCACCAGCCACCTATCTCTTCCACTGGCCTCGACAAGTGCTGCAGTAGCACCATCCCTAACACCCTGAGATGACCATGCTGGACTTTCCAGCAATCCCAACCTCTTTGTAGTCCCATGTGTTCCCACTGTGCAGTGCTTTTAATCTCGTTATTTTCCTCTTGGCACAGTGGTCGAATGCTGGTGGGGAGCTTGGCTTGTTGGTTTGGAGCAGCTTAATAAAGTCCGAGCTAAGAAAGGCACTCCAAGCACTGCCATGTCACAGAAGAACAGAGGGATTCAGCTTCCTCCATGCCTGCTGGGTGAGCATCTTCAGTCCTGCAAGGCGCTGCCAGCCTGCCCTGCTGCTGTTCAAGGCTCCTGCCACGGTGGAGTTTAGGCCATTTTGGCTCTGTGCAGTTTGGATGCCTCCTGTGTTTGAAGCTGCTGGAAGCACATCAAACAGCCACGAGCAAAGAATGCCGTCGAAGGATTTATTCAGCCTGGATATGAGTGTTGCTGATGGGAGAAAAGGGAGCAACAAAGATTTCTCAGCCACCATTGTGATCTACCCATAAAAAAAAAAAAAAAAAAAAAAAAAAAAAAAAAGAGGTTCCTTTTACTATCAAAACCATTTGGCTGAGCATTTTACTGCAGACCCCAAGTAAGTTCCAAATTGCCTGGGTTACATAAATACCTCTACCACCAGTGAGTCTTTGTGAAAGGAAAACATTTATAATTGAGTAATAAACCTTACTGAGTGACAATCATGTGAGACAGCGCATTGAAAACAAAACAAAACAAAAAAAAGCCGTGTCAGGCTTTTGAATGAAAGCTTACAATTGTAAATACAAATTCCAAAACAATAAGTAGATTAAAATGTTATTGCACTTAAATTAAAATAATTTGTTTCACATTGGTATGGTAATACATCTGTGTACAAGAATAATAAATTGTATTTTTTTTTTTCTTAGAAAACCTGATTTTTAATAACGATCATTATTCTTAGTCGTTGCCCCCCCCCAGGCCTTCACCCCCCCATATTTTATTGCATATTCAGGGAAGAACATCTTGAAACTTGAATTGAATGAAAAAAATCATGTGTGGCATGAATTACCACAAGGGTGGTCAAACACTGGCCCAGGCATTTACAGGAGTGATTCTCCGAGGATGGAAAGGGTCCGTAACTCCAGTCAATATTTGGACCCAGACACTGCCTTGCACCCCCTGATGTCTGAGATCTCTAACAGGAGCTCAGACAGCTATGAACTGTCCCTCAGTGTATTCTCTGGTTCTGCTCATTGTGTGGAGATAGGCTCAAGACAATAAAACTCTGACTAACCACGTCAGAGAAGCCCAGCCAGAGTGATTCCTTCAGACTTGGTTTGGTTTTTAAAGATACGACACAGCTCAGTTCAATTCTGGGGATGCACAAGCATCACATGTAGTGCTCAGATCCAAACATCTGCTCTGTATCTGTACCTGAAGTCACCTAGAATTTGAGATAATTTAGCCCCTTGGATATGCATGTCCAAAAAACATGCTTCATTGGATACCTTTTCATTTGCAAGACCCTCTGCAAATTAAGGCACGAGTTCACCATGATTTGCCACACTGTGCAATAGTCATAATCCCACCTGCCACTAATTAGCAACATGCTTTGCACATAGCCATGGTTTGCAGTGACCATAACCCCTTAGGACTGCAGTTTCCTCATGGTCTTTGGCCACCCTCCCTGCTGGACATTTGTATCAAAGCAGGGAGGTGGATGGTGAGGAAAGCAAGATGAGATAGTAGGGCAAAAAAATTGCCTACCATAATATTTATAACACTTAGACTATTATTATTATTATTTAAAACAGGGGGACAGGTGAAATCTAGGCTTGTTGGCTTGGCATTTTCTGAGCACAGAAAGAAATGTCCAAGCAGGACTGTCCTTAGAAGGGGAAGAGCAGCAACAAGCTGATGAGAGGACAGACAGGAACCTGAAATATCTCCCCCAAATCCTACTGCCTTTCACTCTAACAGGTGGCCACTTACCTCCCATTTCCCTGCTCAGCACAAAGCAAACACCCACTCCTTGCAGCATTTTCTTTCCACCCGGTAAGAGCCACAAACCTAAAGTACCTACATTTCAGTTAGTATTTCATGCTAGTTTGGAAATATGTCAGGTTTTTGTGTGTGTATATGACATGAATACCTCCCACTGCAATTAGTTTCTGCTACTGGGAGAGGAACAGGCGGCACCACCACTGCTTTTCTGCCGAAGTGCTGCTGTAGTTTCAGTTCACCTTACAAATGTGGCATTGTCTCCTAAAATTACATTACTAATTACAGCTAATACACCCAAGCCCAGATGAATGCAACTTTGATCTGGGTAGCACCCCTACGCAATCCCTCTGGCATGCAAATGGCAATTACACAACAGGGCTCAAATGCAGTTTGAAAGCAAAGATGTAAGGCCAATTTCTGCAGTGCCCCTAGACTAAACAAGGTGCCTATTCCAGTGCCAGAGTATGATTGAATGAGATTTACTCACAAAACATTTCCCGCTGAGAATGTGCGACAAACTGGAATTACTACTAGTCCGGTTGATTTAAAAAAAAAAAAAAAAAAAAAAAAAAAAAAAAAAAAAAGCCCATCTTTAGCTGCAATTTTGTCTGGGCTGCCTGACAGAAATCAACTGCCAACTACAGCAGCAGAGCAGAACGGAGTGAGAAGGTGTGGGGGTACAAAAGCCAGAACCAGGTAGGTTTGGGGGATGGCAAGAACAACAGGAAGGAAAGAGAAAAAGGAGAGAAAGGGAGAGAGACTGCTGTTGAAAGGGAAAAGAGGAAAAAAAAAAAAAAGAGAGAGAGAGAGAGAGAAAGTCAGAGAGATTAAAGGAATATAACGACATGGGAAGTGAGCACAGAAAGGAGAAAAACAGATGTGAGAAAATGAAGCAAACTAAGAGACAAAACAGAGCAGATGGGTCAAAAAATAAAACTGAGAGACTAGCCAAAGATAGCTCCCTTGAACATTTGCCACAGACTAGCTCACTAGGGCATGAGCTACCAGCATTTAAAAGTAGCCAGTTTGGGTTTCTTCTGCTGCAATCAAACACACAAAATCCCCATTTCTCATATTAAACAGTTACAGGCGTGAGTGTGAGAGCAGAGAACCCCTCGGCACAGCTAGGAGAGAAAGCTCTTGCCACGTGGCACCTAGTCCTACATGCTCTGTGTGGAAGCTCTGCCATGAAAACCTGACTGCAAAAAGATGCCTCGTCTAGAAAAAAAAAAAAAAGTCAAAGGCACAGAAGTTTTTAACTGTACAAAAACAGAGATAAGCTTTTCTGCACACTAACTAGAGTTATGAAAGAGTGTCACAAGCTGACATAGAATGTTCCTTTTTATTAACAGCAATTGAAAGGAAGTCATCCCAGACCTCTGGCTGATGATTCAGGGTAGAGCTAAGGTAAGGAAAACTTTCAATGAATTGGAAAAAAAAAAAAGAAAAAAAAAAAAAAGGCAATCTGAAACCATTTACAAATTCTTATTCATTTGAAGGGTCACAAAAGCTACTTAGAAGTTGAAATTTTGGTCTTGCACTTTTTTTGAGGAAAAAATAAATAAATAAATAAAGTGCAATTACATCAGGAAGACTGAGGCAAACAAATTAGACACATACATTCTTTTTGCCTTAACATGGAGAGTTATACAAAGCCAGAGTTTTACTTTTAAGCTCTGATTTACTTTTCCTTCAAATTCAAATCTTATTTCTGTGATTTAACGTCTGCATTAAACACACCAAGATAAAGTCTGTGGCTCTCAATCAAAATCCAGTCTGAACTGATGCAAATAAAAGAGTTATTCAAAAACTGAATGGCTCATAAAATTGTCATTTGCAATAAGAACTATAATGCAGACAGCATAAAAATCCTGTTGAAATTCAAGCCAAGCAGAAGGCATTTCAGTAGAAACTAAGTGATGTTTTTAAGAAGGAGTTAGGGACTAAACTGTGCAAGAGAATAAAATGCCTCTGATGACTCACCCTGAGCTTATCTACTGAAATCCTGCATAAATATTCAAGGTAATTACTACATAATCAGTAAGTCATGCTGG
Source organism: Nettapus auritus (assembly GCA_011076525.1). Taxonomy (NCBI): domain Eukaryota; kingdom Metazoa; phylum Chordata; class Aves; order Anseriformes; family Anatidae; genus Nettapus; species Nettapus auritus. Next base: position 35,741,689 of record CM021765.1, on the reverse strand, counting down.
CATGTGGGCCTAATTTGTTTTGAGAGAGATGAAAAATGTGAATTGTCTCTTCAAGCAAAAGATCAGGGCAGGAAACCCTAGGGGAAGGAGTTCAGGTTCTTATTTGCGTGCATTATTATTTTCAAGTTAGATCAGCCAAGCCAAATTCACAGAGTAAGTCTGACTCCGCGATAAGCTGGCCTTTTTCAGTTCTTTGGAGTATGAAGGGGGGTTTCTATCAGTTTCAGCCCCCACTCACAATTATTAAAAAAAAAAAAAAAAAAAAAAAAAAAAAAAAAAAACACCAGGAAATTATTTAAATACCTTTATACCTGAACAACAGAAGTCTTAAAGTCAAACGTTTCCTTCCATAGCCTGATGCAGATTTTACAAGATCAAAGAAACCATATACCTTTAAGCCATAATCTCATAAGGCACCCTTTACAACCGTGGGTCCAGGCTCAGCAAGGCTGTGCTTGTGTTAAGTAGTTGTGAGGTGTCCATCACAGACAAGAGGCAAGAGTGCACATCAGTCTTTGCCAGATGGGTCTCATCTATAGGATTTCTTTAAAAAAAAAAAAAAATGCCTCCCCCTCCACTTTCTGTTCTAAAAAAAAAAAACTTGTATTAAAAATAAGAATAAATAAATAAATAAATAAATAAATAAATAAAAAGAAGCACAGGCTTCTAGCTCACTTTTCATCCTAAATGAAGGAAAAGACACCATAGCACCATAGAAGTTAATCTACTAACCTGAGCCCATTATAACACAAACAAGCAATGTTGTGCTGTATATATTGTTCTGTGCCATGCATGGAAATTTTAATGAGAGCAAACTAGCCTGTGCTCATGCTCTTCTCTGATGTGAAGAGCATTGGGTTCAGTCCTCTGCTCTCGTGGAAACATAGCTAGGTGACCTCAGTCAAAGAACTTTGTAAATCTCCATCTGTAAAATACAGATACCAATTGTCTTTCACAGTTAGTTTTGTCCTTTTGTCATTGAGCAAGCAACCGCTTAAAGCCCATGACAACCTGTGTGAGGAGGGTACTCATGAGCAGACCTATGTACCATGTGGCTGGAAGATCAGAGTTTGACTGAAAAGAGTCAGAGAGTTTTGAGAAGCACCTCTCTTCTGGAGAAAGTCACCGAGGACACCAGGACTACAACTTCAGTAACAAACAATGCATCTTGTGGCCTCTTCCTGAGCCAAAAGTAACGTTCCTGCAAAATATGCAATTAACAAGATGCTAAAATTGTCTGTGGCTATGAAAGTGCTCCGAAACAATCATTTTTAGCTCTCATATTATTTGGGTAGACTTTTCAAGGAACTCGGTAAACATACTGGTCCTGCAAGAACCATTCTCAGCTTCAAATTTGTGTGCCACCTTATTCCTACAGCTACAAATCTCCTAAACATTTATGTTTCTTCTCCTTAGCATTGGCAAAGCAGTCATGGTATTGTAGTCAGATACAGCTTCACAGCTGCTCAGAGCTCTCAGATCCAGCTGGAGCGCAGAAAATCTAAAAGAAAGACTTGTGAATGGGAGAGGGGAAGGTGGTCAGTGCCCAGGCTGTGCCTGGGATGCCACAGCACAGGAGGGGGTGTTGGCGGCCCCTCAGTGCTACACAAACAGCTGTGGGACCAGGCACTGCAGGACAACACAAGATTTTATTTCAGCTGCTGGAAGAGCAGCACAGAAATTTGACGTTAATGCCTAGATGCATAACAGCTTTGGGGTGGGATCTGTGAAGTAAATATGCTATTTGGCAGCTTCCTAATGGACTAGCATCTATGGAGCCCTACGTATCCTTCCTGGTCTGAGAATCAGAGTACCTCAGAGCATAAGGAAGACAAAGGGAGATGCTTTACTGCTCCCCAGGTAAGCTCGAAAAATAACTTGAATTGTTTTTTATGGGTTTCACCTGTTAGCATCTGGTTCTGAGGCTTGCAGCCACCCAAGCTGTGGAGCTCAGCACACTGCACCAGGTGCTTGTGCCTCTGTGGGAGAGCTGGTCTCCAGCTCGGTGGCTAATGCAGACACCTGTGGCTGCCTTCTCCAAGGGCTCCTGTCCAAGGAACTTTTCACATAAAATACAGGACTCCTATTAGGACAGGAAAGCAAACCCTGGGACTGTCTCCTTCCCTGTCACCACCCCCCACACCGTTTTAGTTTCTTTTCCTACATCATGTCTTGAATTCCTTGTTTTGTCATGAACCACCTTCACATATACATCTCCAATCTCTCAGGTGAATGCTCCAACCACCACATTTTATAGTAACAAGTGAGGACAGATTAGATTTTTTTGGAAACTGTGGGTGTAAATGCAGGAGGGGAGAGCATTTGTTACTGACCTTCAGAAGTAATGGGAGACATGCATCTCTGGCCTGCCTGGCATCACCCTGCTGGCATACATGGCTTCCTGTTGACTAGTCTAATACCTGAAAATGACCCTCTTTCCAGATGTTTAGATCAAAGTTTAACTTTATTCATGAACTTAGTCGTACACCCAGAACTGCCTGGTGCCAGGCTAGAAGTCCCAGCAGGTTCTCAGGGAGTGATCCAGCACAAAGCCCTGCTGAGCCACACATAAACTCCTTTTAAAACCCAGCTATTGTTCCAGCACATAATTCATCTTTTTCCACCCTTTTTTTTTTTTTTTTTTTTTTTTTTTTGGTCTGTCTGGGGATTCCTGAGAATAGAGCTTCTAGAAAAGAAAGAGCAGAAGCTCCAAATTTTCTCCAAGTCCCTGGGAATTTCTCCCGTGCTTTAGCTCCTTCTCCATGGTGAGAAGTCCCTGTCTGCTCCCATGCGCATATGATAAACATATGGATGGTTAGGGAAAAGGGCTTAGCTTTCCTTCCTCCTAAATCACTCTTTCAGTGATCTATTCACAGAACATAAAGAAGTTTATTTTTATCTCCAATTTAAGACTCAAACCCAACGGGACATGATATAACACTCAAACTTTGCTGAAATTCATTGGAAAGTTTTTCTCTTGAAAGAGAAAGCCTTCCACATAGTGTTTTTTCTTCCATCTCTCCCCTGCACCTCCCAGTCCATACCAATTATTCACCCCCAGAATGAGAAAATACTGAGGCTGTTACTTGGTCATACTTGATCCAGGTCCCGTCAGCTATTTCCTGCCTTCCAAAGGGCCACCTGGCCCAGCTGTGGCCAATTTAACAACTATTAACCAACCAAAAGACTTGCAGCAGCTTTATCAAGACGTTGTTCATGACTATTATGCTCAACAGACCCAGTAGTGCCCAGGGTCTACTCTTGCCCACTCTGATACAACAAGACTTTTAGATTAAGGTCATTCCAAAATAAATGAATAACAACTTAGGCACAAAAGCTGTAGGGCAGAGTCTGCCCTCCTCTGCCTGCAAGGGTTTGGGATGAGAAAGAGGCTTGGTGCTGGTTCCCTGTAACCTCAGCTCAGAAGGATTTGTCTGCACTGGACCAGGGCAGGAAAATTCAGAAGTCTCCAGGTAGCCTTGCCTGGGGAGACAGACAGACGGACAGAGGAGGTGTCTGTATGGCATAGTGTCCTATGGCACTGTGGACATACACTAGGCAAGGCTTATTCTTTCTTTCTTTTTTTTTTTTTCTCTGTTAAATGAGCTATATCCAAAGTATCCAAAGTACTCCCATTCTCAGTGGAAAACACTACCCCTTATTCGCTTCTTTACATTTTTTTCTCCATGAGAGGAAGTAATTCTATAAAAATCTTTCAAACTTCAAAGCCATTGGAGCCAAGTCTTCTTCTGGCCTTGTGATTAAGCCATGGGAGAAACAGGGACTTGTATAAAAGGGAGTGTCTGAAAGGATAGCAAAGCAATGCCATGCAAATAGCCATAGAAGAGAGATGGGGAAGTTGGTGTTTGCAAAAGGTTCAAACCTGTTTCAGAAATGGGTAGGAGACATTTCAAGAAACCCATAATTGCAGATCCTTGCTTCATGTTCAAATCAACACTAATTTATTTTTTTAATAAAACTTTTTTTTCCCTCACCCTCCTCCGAAAACAAAAGGAGAAGAAAGGAAGTAATTGTTACCTGTAGAAGTTGCTCTTGCTGCTAGCATGTAGTGTACAAGACATTTTCTTTGCCCAGTTTTATAATGAGGCTGACAAATCCAACAATGCCGCCAGTGTTTCCTTTGTAACAATAAAATGTTTAAGGTGTGGCAACTGTACCTTTTTATCCGTGACTCTGAGGGATTTTTTTTTTCCACCTTTGCAAACCTAATGTTATTTTTATAGCTGCAGCTGCTGGCTCTACACAGTAGCTAAGCATTACTGTCTGGCATGGGGGCACTGGGAAGAAGGAGATGCACCCACTTGGTTTGTTTATTTGTCAAGCTTCCTCATCATTGTTGTTTTTGTGGGTTCAAGTACTGTGGCCTGTCAGGAGATTAAGAGGCCTTTCCTGGCTGCTGAAGCCATCCTCCAACATCTGCCCTGTCCAGAGGGAAGCAAAGCTATGTTAAAGGAAAGGGAAAAAAAAGACACCACAATTGTTAGCTATTTGCTGGTGTGTTTAGGCAATGAGACCAGAGTGGTCAAGCTGCAGAAAACTTTGCTTAGTTCTGATCAAGAGAAACAAAAAAGCTTCTGGCACATAGGTTTTCATCTTACCGTAAATCAAAGTGGTCTCTCATGAACAAAGCCCTTTTCATATTTTACAAACTATAAAACACTCCAGTGGGTGTTTACTTGTAAATGACAAAAGGAATGACATGCAGATTTTGCAGTATGTTGGAAAACACTGGTCAGAAGTTAGTTTATATTTAAAAGCAGTTATTGTAAACTTGATTGTATAACACGCTGATCTTTAACAGCAAACAGCTGCTTATTCCTCTCAGACATTTATTTTCCCACTTTTCTTCTAAGAAAATGTTTCGAATATTGGGTAACAAAAGGATTTCCACACCATGTAGAATGTTCATGCACATAAAGTCAACATGTGAACATTTTCCTGGGATATCGCCTGAAAGTTCACGTGGTTTTACTACTAGCATTGTACCCAGAGCTGAGAGATGCATCTGCCACACAGCGCAGCTAAACAGCTTCGTTTTCATGTCTGTGTTTCAAAAGGCTGTTCTTTAAACTGTTCCATCTTGTCTGTAGCCTCTGGAATATCATCTACCATGAAGAAATGGTGAGAAACATTTGCTGCCAGACCTGGCTCTCCAACGCTGAAAATCGACAGCACATACTGACTGCAGGCCGCAGTCGCCAGCCAGGGCATGACAGGGCATGACATGTTGTCACTGTGTTGTCTATCTGGAAACCAAAGGTACAAATGTCCACATCATCAAATGCTCTCTGTGTCTTCTGTAGGTTGCGGGTTCAAAGCCTTAATTACTCTGACAAGCTCCACTGGAACTTGGAAATAGAGCAAAGCCCAAGCAGGGCTTTTCCTTCCCATGCTTAGGTCAGGAGAACCTGGAGCTGGCTGGTGTGGTTGTGGTGTCAGTGCAGCTTTAAATTAAGGAAAAACAAAAGCAAAACAAACAAACAAAAGCAAAACGAAAAAGCACAAACTTCAAGTAAATCATTCTTTAGGAATATTACTTGGCCCCTTTACTGACCATTCCTGACTTCACACGTTCAGCCTGCACTGGTGCATTAGGACCAGCAGACTGGGCTCTTCAGAAGAGAAACCCGTGACAGCTCTTCAGCAGCTGTAGCAGCGAGAGCTGGGAACATCTGAAAAGCAACATGTTCAGTCCTTGAGGGACAAGGAACGGGAGGTGTCTTGCATTACTCAGTGACTATGTGAATGGATGAGAAGATGCCACAGCTAGGGGAGGCCCTTCCAGCTGCCAGCCACAGGAATGGCTGGAGGCAGGGCTCTCAGCCTGCCTCATGCCAAGCTGGTTTGTGCACCACACTGAGTGAAAATAAGAAAATAGAGGCATCCCTACTGACTTACCCTGAGGGTAGGACAAGGAACAAGTGTGACTCTGCCATCAATAAGTGGTAGGTCTCCTCCCGCTTGATGTTAGGCAGGGAGTTAAATTTATGCTGGCTGCCACATGTTCCCTCTCTAGTCAGCGGAGCTGTTTGCTGGAGTGACTGCTCTGTTTGTTTGTTTAGGATGGGAAGAATCATGCTGTGGAAGTGCCTGTTTCTCTCCTTTAATTAGAGATGGCGTCTGGAAGGCTCTCTCAGTTACAAACATCTACGCTGGTCAGATGAGACTCTTCTGAAGCAAACAGCCAGAAAGGGCAAGCTCAGGGTGTTTGGGTGACTTGGCTGGGGACCTAACCATCTTTCTAGCAGGTATGAATCATGTGGCTGGGGAAGGCTCATGTATTTCTGGAAAACAACATGATTGGGGTTTTACTTAAAAATAAGTAACAAACAGTCATTAAGCGATGCATATTCTCTGGCTGATATGCATCATCAGTGGTGTCTACCATGTCATTGACTCTGACAGTCCCATCCTCTGCAGGAGACCCAAATGATGTAAGTAGTGGAGAAGATACAAAATTAGGGCCAAGGACGGGTGGAAGGACAGGCGTGGGAGCTGCTGGTGTGCACGATAGCTGAGGAAGCAGAATATTCTTGGCTAAGTGCCTGGAGCAGGGGGCTGTCACTTGTTCCCAGCAACTGCCTAAAGCACATTTGTCTGCAGTTTAGTCAACTTCAAAATTATAAGACAAGATGCTTGATGATGTTTTCCTGGAGCACCACAAAGTGGAAGGGCACTTGGAAGGGAAGGAAACAGAAGATCCAGGACAATGAGATGAAACAGGAGGCAAAAACAGGGCATATCCAGAGATGTTGCTAGGTGAATTCAATTTCTCTTAGCTCTAATGTTGGATCACAGAAAAATCTTCTATTGCATAGGGACATAGTAGATGCAAAACTCATCTGTGCAGGGTTTTTAGACCTATTTTCAAAGAGTAATGTAATTTCTTGTACTTTTTTCCAGTGGTTTTTAAGATGACACTAAAATTTGAGGTCTTCCTATTCCCAGTAGGAAAACTCGAAAGCTCATCTTCTCTGTTGTAAGGTTTTATTTTATTTTATTTTATTTAGACCAAATGATAGACAAATGTTATCATGTCTATACACAATTCCCACTGAGGTCAATTGAAGTCTGAAGTAGGAACATAATATAAGGGCTGTGTACATCTGCTAGGCTAGACACCACTAAGCAGACGAGGTGGTTATCCTGAAATGTACCTATCTCAGTTTCAGCTGGGGTAGAGTTAATTTTCTCTGACCCTGCCATTAATATTTGTGTCAGTGTACTTGTGCCAGTATCTTGTGCAGTCTTGATACATGGTTATTTGATTCCACCATGGGTTTAAGATTAAAATATCTATTTTATCTGCAGTGCCTGAGACTGACACTGCATGAAATGATGTACAAACACATACTTAAAGAACTGATGTCTGAAGTCCATCACAGTGCACTATGAACATGGCAAAAGTGTGAAACAGCTTTCTCCTAGCTTATATACTCCACAGCCACCACACTATGGGGAAAATTTTACACCTGGGTCTCATCTTAACACAGCTGAGATACAGATGGGGTGCCTACCTACACTGAAGTTAAGAAGTGCTCTACAATCATCAGTTTAAATGGAGCAAGAAAATCCCTTCTCAGATGAAAGTACACACTAACCCAACCAAGGAAAGTCTTTGTCTCTACAGAATGACCTGCTTCGTGCCCTCCTTAACAAGGAGCCAGTGCGTCTGTCTTGTTTCTCTGTTTGATTCTGAGATCTTCTTGCATCCAGGGCATGATCCTGACTGCTCTGCCTCCTTCTGCAATGCGTATGGTTCAGCTAAAACATTGATGTAACAAGACCACTGTCATTAGCACAAGTGCTGTTATTTGTTGCTACTTGTTATGGAAAAAAGTCTGACAGCTAAGCATAGTTTGAAAGTGTGAAGGATGACTTTGTCTAAGTTTGTGAATAGAGAGAACTGTAAATATGTTAACAACGAACAGGATAAAATTTGTGATCTCAAAAGTTAATTCTAAAAAAGTTTCTTGGTCTTACTTGTCTTTCTAGGTGACCACCAGATTGAAGAGTAAACATTGTACCATTCAGAAAACACATTGGGGATGGAGAAAGTTTTTCATTTGTTTGTTCTGTCTGTTAAAATTACACTGTGGTATCTGAATCATAAATCATGGAGCAGAGCTGGAGCTCTATTAGCTGTACTACACAAACTCCATCCTGCACATAACTTCCCTTTAATCCGTTTGTACCCTACGGTGGAGTTAATACATCCACCTGCGTGTTCTCCAGTTGGTAAACACAGAGCAGGTGAAATCAGAAGGAAATTTAAATGAGATCAAAAGATATGTTCAAAAGAAGGGCTTAAGCCATCTGGAATCTCTCAGAGCTGCCAGTCACACGTAGGAGACCCGCTGGCATCTCAAGAGGAATTTCTTGCTTCCCTTTCTTCTCGAGCTGGAGGAAGTTCAAATGAACACTCAGCTCGCAGTTGGCACTCGCTTTGCAAGGGAGTTCATTGTTCTGGGAGGTGAGGTCAGACGCAGATTGCAAGGACACCCAGATTCAAACCCTAAAAGGTTGCTGCTTTTGTTTAGGGAGCTCTTCAATGCAGAATAAGTGGATTACTCTTCCTTTCTTTCTTTCTTCCTTTCTTTCTTTCTTCCTTTCTTTCT